>KK117679.1:293755-332529 GCA_000611955.2 Stegodyphus mimosarum
AAATAAAATTCATATTGGCCATGCAAATCCATAATGACTAAGGTTATCTAATTTAATTATTTATTACTAACTGCGTACCCTTAAAAATTAGCTCTGCATATTAAAATGAGTTATTGCCTTTCATTAATCCTTACCGTGGTCACAAGATAAATCGCAAAAATGCAAAAATTCATGTATAACTTATCCATTGCATCTAGTGAAACATAAAACAATACAAAAAAAACCTATCACCTGTGGTGCTTTAGTGGCTTATTGGATCTACACGAAGCTACGACACTAACTGCAACAGACAGAGCTCAACTAACTTTCAAATCTTGCCGACCGTGCCTACATCCGGCCTTTTAGGTTTGTTTTAATCAACAGGTCTCTCTGTAGGTAAGCAGCAGCGATCTTTTATTATGAATCATGCTGATTATGATCTTACTTCTCATTTTAATCTATACCGCTTGACATAAAATCTACTTGCTATTTACTAAACCTCTAGACTGAGCAAGTATGTGACAAAAATGAAACAATAAAAAAACAGAAAATCAACACAAAGCTGTTAGCAAAACATAAATAAAATGTCACTTCTCCTCTTTCAAATATGTCCACTATTATAAATGTAAAATATTTAATGCTCTTGATACATTTTATAAAGCTGATTTTATTTTCAAGCTCATAAGAATTTTGTTAATTCACATTTAATAATAATTCATCCTACTTACGGATCTACTTTCTTTTTAGGATGGTATTACAAAAACGAAGTTCAGGCATATACAATATTTTTAATTGAATTTATTCAGCTCCCATTTGCTCATAGGTCCTTAATTTTTTTCATTAATGGTCCTTAAAAGTACTTAATTTCCGTGTGCAGAAATGTGTACGAACCCTGTAAGTAATTTGTAATTAATTATTACAAAGTTAATAATTGGCTTAATTGGTGTCTGGAGAATTTTGGTTTACTAAGATGCGAACAGGCTGCATTTCATAGAGGTCGATCAACAAATTTACAGGTTCTCCATTTTGTTTAAATCGTGAAGGATGCTCTTGATGACAGAAATTTCTTGACTGCTGTTTATTTTGATTTTAAATCAGTGTGTGATAGGTTGTGAAAGGAGAAATTAATCCTTAAGCTTATTGATCTTGGTATTGGAAACAAATTGTTAAATTGGATTCACTGTTTTATTGACCAACATTTCTGTAGAGTCCATATTAGAAATAAGTCTAGGAATTTTGTCCTGTAGACTGATCTCCCTCAGGGATTTGTACTAAGCGGCATCCTTTTCGACATGTATATAAATGATTTAATAGTTACTCCGAATTTGTTTGAGAGAATTCATTGCTTCTTATTTGTGGATCATCTGGTCTTTTGGACATAGTCTTAAAAGAAGGATGCAAAGAGTAATTGAGACTCTTGGTGCTGCTCTTAAGAATATTAGAAAACTGATGCAACATTAATAAAATGATTTTTAATCTTGATTAGACTCTGTCCAGATCTTCTCTCTTGCACACAGAGAATCGGAACCTGCTATTTACTTCTTAAATCATTGTTTAAATACATCTGGCGAGTTTTCCTATCTTGGAGTTATGCTTAACAATCTGAACTCGAAGTGTCTGTTGAATATACATCTCGTCAGTTTACTGACTGTCTCGGTTTAAGTGTCTTGCTGGTTGCCTGTAGGGATTTGCTTGCTTCACTCTAAACAATACTTGAATTGCTATGAACCATACTTTTTCTAAGCAGTTCTCGAGAAAACTAGAGACTTTGCAGAACCAGGTGTTTTGTTTAATTACTGTCCCTGTTAAGACCACGCCGATTGATGCAGTGCTACTTTTGACAGAAAATAAACATATTGAAGCCCTGATAAATGAGAGGGCATCTACTTTATATGAAAAGTTAATAATAACTGATGATTACACAGAACAGTTTCAGGTAAAATGGAGTGAGTCAGGGGAATGCATTTGCATGCCTCCTGTTTAATATAGCACTCGAAAAAGTTGTTGTTGTCGAGACTCAAAGATCAATATTAGAAAAATATATTGACTAAGCCAGTTCAAATACTGGCCTATGCTGATGACATTGACATTATTGCCCGAACCGCACCGTCTCTGAAACAGGCATTTATGGCTTTGGAACAGAGTGCTACAAGACATACAACAAACATCATATTCTAAATATATCAAATTACAGAGATTTAAATGGGCTGGCCATCTAGCTAGAATGAATGATGGAAGAAAATCTTCTGGCAAGAAAATCTTTCTGGTAAAGTCCATGGGAAATAGACCTTGGGGCAGAACCCCACTAAGATGGATTGATTATGTCAAAAAAGATCTTATTGTTTTAAAGTTTAAAAACTGGAAAACTGTTTCCAAAAGTAGAGAAGCCTGGAGAAAGCCAGAACCCATCCAGATCTGTCGAGTCATTGAAGAAGAAGAAAGTAACATTCAGAAATTAATGTATTTAACAATGTCATAATCTGCTAGATACATTCTGTTTGAAGTTTTATTGTAAAGCCAGTGTATAAAAAAATGTGTTGAAGCTCAGGTATCAAAAATGTATTCTGGCATTTGAAATAAAGTTGTAAATTCTGCACTCCGTTTTTTTTTCGATACCCCATCGATATGATTAATTTAAAGATGGCCATTTTTTCCTGAGGTAAATTAACATCAGTTTCACAGTTTCTTTGGGAATTTGAAACACTTATTTAATTTTAAATAAAAATTGTTAGCGTTATTAAAAATATGTGGCATAATCTGCTTGAAATAGTGATGTTAACATGAAAAGTTGCAAAACATTTCATATGCAGTGAGATTTCATATTTTTGTATTTGATTATTATCTGAGTCACTGTGATTCTATACAGGCACATATTCTAGCAAAATGTCTATATATGTATTTTGTTGTAGAAATGAATCATCATAACACAATTTTCATAGTTATTTTGAAAAAGGCATTTAAGTTTGCCATCTGGATAACTTAATTATAAATTTTAAAACAAAATAGCAATAAAATTTCTCCCCACTGTACTTAAAATGTATAAATTCTGTTACTATAATGACTGCCTTTGATTAAATATAATGGCAAGAGTAATTTTCCTGATAAACAACACTCCTTTTGCTTTTATTGTTAACACTTTTTTAAGTTATGTAGCCTAATTTATCACTTTTAGCAGCATTCAGCATTTGCATATTTATATGATATTAGAGTTTTCTTTCAGCAATGTGTATCCTTTATTATGGGGCTTGCTCTAAAGGGATATTAATATGTTTGAAAAGCAATACTTTAAGCATGATCTGGAATTTGATTGTGGCCTATCTACTTAAATGGTGAATTTTTTAAAGTAATCAATGCTCATTAGAATTTAACCAAATTTTTAGTTGAAATACCATTGCTCAGTAGTCTTACCCATTTGACTGCTGGGGGCCATAGAAGTAACATTTTCCATGAGTTTAGAAAGCTTTTTGTGCAGTCTGCTCCTTTTTTGAAAAGTTTTTTTCCCTGTGTTTTGATTTTGTATTAATTACGCTTCTAATTCTTCTGCATCATCTTTAGGTGAAATTGCCTCACTGCATAGTACAGCAAAAGTTAAATAATCTGGCATGTTGGAGATTTTGAAGATGCTGGATTATTAAATATGGCAAATTATCAGACTAAAACTGTATATCGACTCTATATCAGACTGTAAACTGTATATTAGACTAAAACCACAAAATTAATTTTATTATTGAATGTACTGAAAAACACAAAAGGAACTGCATATAGGAAGTCTGTAAGGATATTTAATCAGTAAAATTTGTTGTTAAATAAATTTATTCGCAGTTAAATTGTAATAAATTAGTTTTTGCTTTGAAATTTTTGTAACTGCAGAAAGTCTTTTCAAATAAAATTCTAATGCTTCATAAATTGTGTTGTTGTTTTAAAGTTATTTTGTAGAGTATGAATATTTATTATTTTCCTGTATCGCATTTTAAAAATTTTTTGACATTTATCACAGTTCTTATATTTTGAATCAAATCTTAATTAGTGTAAGATGTTTTTACATTAAAAAAACTGGACTATAAATAAAAGTGATTAACATATTTAATAATAAATTAAGAAAGTTGAAGCTCGGTGGCATGATACAGGTATTGATTTTACTTGATTGTTTATTTTGTGGTTCTGACCTATTTAACTAAATCAATGTTTTACCACGAGGTCATCATAGGACCAGCTCATGCATTAAGAAAGGCGTACTATACTCCTTTATACACAGCACTCATAACTCAGGAAAACAAGTTTCTGTATTATGGAAATATTTGAAAATAGAAGAACTGCAATACTAAATTCAGCTGTTTTGTTGGGGATTTCTCTTTGGTTACTGAGTTGGGGGCTTGAACTAAAAGTGTGCTTTCACAGATGTGTTATGAGAAAGACAAACAGTTGTAAGGGGGGTTGTTTTGGATGGTAAGTAGTATAGTGTAACAGTAATTTATTAGTTATACTTTTATAGTGTAACAGTAATTTATTAACAGGGTTAAGTTACACATGTACATTGCATTTAACTTTAAGAATATTACAGAGCAAAAGTCTGATACAACCTAACAACATCGCTTGTCTTTTACTGAAGTCCTTCTCTCGTTGTTATAGTCCAACATAGTTTATATTAACAGCAGAATTTATATTAAAGGATTGGCTACACAATTTATTTTAAGAATTTTGATTAAAATTTCTTTTTACCGCTATAAGTGAACTAAAAGAAAGCAAAAAGACCTTTTCTTCCCACTCTGTAGTATCTATTGTTGATAATGAATACTCTTCTACTGTACATACTATTACTGTACCTACCATTGTAGAAAATAGTTGTAATGTGTAAATGGTTACATTATGCTTGGAGATAACCATGGGGGTTGACTTCACATCAAAACTTTCTGAAAACTTTGATCAGCTAAAAAGTGTGGATTGCAGAAATACACTTCTTGAAACGCATTTTATTCATTCAGCAAAAGTAATTTGTTTGTGTGTGAAGGTTACGTGTATGCTGTGAAAAAAAGGGGAGAGGGACAGTTCTATCTCTTCTGTTCTACTGAACCGATTGACGGAATTCAAATTGCGTTTTCCATGTCTCGAAAGAGCAACTTAGTGTATATATATCAGATTTAAATATGACCTTTGTTCTAATATAGGTATTTTGACAAAAATGGACTTTCTGAAATAACATGCCAATTTTTTTCCCAAATTATGCCTAAATATTAAATTTTGTAAAATTTGATGTGAAATTTATAGAGAAATTCGAAAATTTAACTTGGCACATTTTTTTCAGTTTGAGCCAAGAATAATTCACTTTGTGAACTTCTTAATATATGGCAACCTATTTTCCTTTCCCTTCCATTGTACAGGAGTGGAAAAGAAGTCATATCGTTCCTACCTTTTTAGATTGTGGATGAGCGGAAAAAAAGTCACATCATTCCTACTTTCAGATAATTTTAACAAAGTGCATAAACCATATTTTTATTATTATCGCTTTCAACAAATATACCAAAATTTCAAAATACATCAATATAATATTGTATAAATTCATGTATATTTTTGGAAATTTTCAAAAAAGCTCTAATTTTTTGCAGGTATGCTTAGAAACATATCTACTTAAAATGATTTTAAAAATTTTATAGGTTATATATCAAAAGGTTTTTCGAAAAAGTTGTAAAAATTTATTAAAAATATAAATTTAAAAAATAAATCATAAAAAATGGGTGAATTTTATTTGGAGTGAACCTAAATTTTTAACTATGAAAGGAGGAATCGGGTAAATGTAATAAAAAAAGAGATATTAATAAATCCATACCAAATCGAAATAACATTGAGGAGCTAAAATTTAGAGAGCCAAATTTTTAAAAACTGCTCGTGCGATTTTTATGAAGTTTTGCAGTTTGGCATAATTTTAGTTGTAGAATCGAAATATAGAAAAAAATTGGCATCTCTTTTCAGAAAAAGTTTGATTTTGTGTCAAAATACCAGTATTTGAACAATGCTATATGTAAATCTAATACATATCCTAAGTTGCGTTTTTGAGACATAAAAAACACTTTGAATTTCGTCAATCGGCTCACTAGAATGGGAGATAAAGAACTGCTCCCCCCTTTTTTTTTTTTGCGCAGTGTGCATTCTTATGTGTAATGTACTAAATTGAAGTTACAATCCATTGCAATTTAAATAATGTTTTATAAAATGTTTTAAATAATTGAAGTTTTGTGCAAGCAAAAAAATAGGAAAAGATTTTATGCATTTCTTTTTATTTATACCTGTATAACTAATTAACCGATGCTAAAATATGTTAAGGATATACAGTACAAAATTCGAAATCTGGAATTGTTGGGTCTTTGGTGATTTTGGATGGCACCGAATAGTGAAACATTTATGACTTTAAGGGAATGAAAAATGTTAAAAAAAAAAGCTAATATTTATTTTTTTATTAAATCTTTCTTCTTAAAGCTTAAAAAACTTACTTTTAATGTAAGATTTTTAAGCTTTTCTTTTTTTTGTTTTTCTACTTTTTTTATAATTCTGTAGATAGACATAATTTCTTGTTCAATTAGAAAGTTCCATTGTTCAAGTCCTGTAATTGGCATATTGAGAATTCACATTAAAAACTGTTATTTGGAAATTTTTTATTCTTGGCAACCTCTTTATTTTCTTCAATATCAGTAGTGGTATTTTCCAAATTTAAAACCATATTATAGATTTTGTCGTGTGCTAGATATTTGCTAATTACGGCATTGTCATCACAATTGAAAACTTCTGTTGTATCATCTTCATTTACTATCATTTCTTGACATTTCTTTACAAATTCCATTACTTAAAAACTTTGACCTTCAATACCATTCAAAATCTACAAAATAAGGTTGCTGTTTTTTTGCCTAATTTTGAAACTAACCTTTTGTAAGCCTGATTTCAGCAATAAAGTTTTCTTAAACTGAGGTCACTGCAGAAGGCAAGTACTAAACATGCTTTTGCTTGAAAATTCCAGAATTAGGAATTGTCTTTTCAGAATTATCTTTAGAATTGTCTTTTCAACCTAATAAAGTCAAACTGTAATTTTTACACGGTAAGTAGTAATAGTAACTTGAGAAAAATAATAAGCTGGATTAAATAATTTAAGGATGAATGCCGTATGCTGTATTAATTGAACTCAATTTCTTCCAAATTTTTATTTTCTCTGTTTTTCCACTGTTATGCCAGCAAAAGAAAAGCATATCACTCCAAGCAAATATGACTTGAGGCTTCACTTATTGTTTTAAGTCAGATAGAAAAATATTGTTGCATGCATACAGTTCGTATCAGATTAAATGCACATAGAAGTAATGAAAGTTTGATAAAATTTATTTTATCCAAACAAATACTTCATAGTTCTGGAATTTTCCACAAAAATACTCATACAGCTCTTCACAGTATCACATAGCACAATCAGTAGTTGCACTTCAAACTACTTGGTACGTTAAGCTCAAGAGAATGCAGAGTGCATCTAAAAGGTGAAGCTGTTAGGGATATCTGAATACTCTGAAGTTGCTCTGAACTAACAACTGAGAAACTGATTATCTTTCCAGTCTTATATAGTTTTTCCCTGGCTGCCGAGAAAGTTCTAGCACTTTCTGCTTCTCGAAATTACTGGAATGAAGGTCAGATAGTCGGTTAGTTATTCAATTACAATATCCATTATAGTGATATAGGAACCTGTCCAAAATGTCCCCAAACGCTTTCCAAGTTTGATGACTTTTGTCGATTTATCGCCAAATTTGGCAGCAAAAATTAGTTGCCAAAACCAGTGCCACCTTGGCGATATCTCGCCAAATTAGTGAGATACTATTTACTCAGTGTTAAATATACTTGTCTCTGTATTTATATTTTTCGAGCAGAGCATCATCTCTTTCAAGCTTTTCATGTTACGCTGTAGAGAAAAGTATAACAATTTCATATATAGTTTCACTAAAATTATCTATGTACAGAATTCATAACAATATTCATTTCTTCCTCATCTTCACAACCACTCAAGGGCCTTCTTGCCAACCTCAGCCAGATGTTCACAAGTGACATACAGGAAACTCAGTCTCTGGGCTAGTGTTTTTCTATTGTATTATATTCTCCATTCCTAAATTTCATAGTGGAAAAAAAATTAGGATGGTCCAAAGGTCAGAATATTAGATCATTTTGAATAATAGACATGTGAATCTCAAACTTTTTACTCTCAAACTTATTTCCTGCAGATGCTGTTGAGTGTCTGAAAACTTTTGTGGATATTATAAAAGAATGTTTCATTATATATATATTTGAAGTAATGTTTTCAGTTTTATTGATTTTTTAAAATTTTTGCATAGAATGGCTGGGATGCTAATGATATGTTCCGTACAAATGCCGAAAAATATGGTGTCAAGTCCAGTTATGATAATTCTTTGCAAGAATACACGTAAGTCAGTTTTATTTCGAATCCTGAAACTGTTTTTTAAGTTTTGTATAGTATTTATTTTAGAGTACCTTTTTTAGTCTATAAAATATTTTTTCATAATAGTAAGAAGTGGTCTGTATATATAATAAGCATTATTTTTTTAGTAATTTCACTTGGGATACTTGAGATCAGTGGCCTCAAACTCAGATTACATGCAGGGCAAATACACAATCTGAAAACAGCTGATGGGCCAGTTTTTTTTTAGCAAAAATCAAAATTTTTTAAAGATAAATAAATAAATAGAATAAAAATATTTTAAATAACTTAAAATTTCACTTTTGAATAATTTTGCAAAGGAAAACATTTCAAAATTATATTTATTTTCTCTTTGAAATCTAAAGTTTGGTACCTGTGAGACATTTTGGTTAGTTACATTCTTTCAAAGAATGTTTGGCAAGTGGTGCAAAACTTGAAACTAAATGATAAAAAGCTAGTCTCTTTCTGTTATTTATTAAATTTTTAGTTGAAAATGCATATGTTTGTATGTAAATGATTATTATAAACTTTTACTTCTCACATTTGGTGTTTTGGTTCTGATAAAGTTTGTAGCTTTTGACAGAAATGACTAGAAATTTATCATGGACTATAAGTGTTCATCAGTCTAGAAATTATATTCATCATGAATTGTAGGTGCTCATGAGTCAATCTTTTTTATTCTAAAGGGACTTTGTCCCTGAAGGACTCCCCTCAGGGGCTCACTTTTGTGAGTACGGGTGTGGCAATCCCGAGGTACCCTAGCCCTTCAGGGGATCATCTTCTTGATGAGACGGGTGTCACGATCCTGGAGCCCCAGTGATCTATCCTCTTTTCCGTCTCCTCTCCTCTGAGCTGAAGCTTTCTTCCTTCCTTTCTCCCTTGTGGTTTTCCTCTTCGGAGGTTGGGGCTCGTTATGAGAGACTAGAACAGCTCTGGTACTAGTTTTCGAATGACGAGAAAACTGCCCACGTGTTTGCCGTGAGTGGAGACTCGTGTCGCTGGAAAGGAGGGTCCTGGTAGTTGAGGGGCGAGGTACTGTCCCCAACACACTGCTTTGGCCTCTGCTTCAGCTAAACGTGTGGCACCTTGTCGTCCTCACGGGTGTCAATTGGCTGGTCACTAGCCCTTGTGTCAGTGGCTTGGGGATAAGCTCTCGGGAGTTCCTGCTTTCGGGAAAGCCGACTGTGGGGCTTCAGTTTGCGTATAGGTCTGGCTAGCCCTAACACAGGAATCTGTGTTCCCTTGTTGGGCTCCGTGGTGGGTGGGGCGGTCGGACCCGAATCTTATTCCCTTCATTATGGATACTCACAAAATACATATAATAAGTCATCCCTAATCTAGTCCTGTCATTTCCAATCCCAATCCGCCTATAACATCAACTAACAAAAAAGCACGTACCGATGCAAATACCAAAGAAACTAATTGTCCTCGCTTTCTTGTTGTTTCTAGTCCTTCTGGTGAATTACAAAAGATGTCTCCCTTTCTGATCAGCAAGTACATACATTCATGTGTTGGTGAGCCAAGGAACATAAAGCGTCTCCGTTCTGGAGACTTGCTTATTGATACCGTTTCGGCCACGCAGTCTGCTTCACTTTCACGTCAAACCAAACTTGGACAAGTACCGATATCTGTGTCAGAACACAAAACACTCAATTTCTGTAGAGGTGTTATCTCGGAAATCGACCTTCTGTTTCTTCCAGAAGAAGAGTTCGTCTCCGAGTTAGCTGACCAAAGGGTTTGTGCTGCTAAGCGGATCAAGATGCGTAAGGAAGGTCAGTTGATCGACACGAAACACGTGATCCTGACCTTCGACTCGCCTGATCTGCCGAAGAACATAAAGGCTGGGTATCTTAACTGTCCCGTAAGACCATATATCCCAAACCCTATGCGATGCTTCCAATGCCAGCGTTTCGGCCATTCCAAGATATCCTGTCGTGGCAACCTGACGTGCGCTCGATGCTCGTTGGTTGGTCACGATAGTGAAAACTGCTGCGCTGCGCCATTGTGCATTAATTGCAAAGGTGACCACCCAGCATTTTCTCGTTCATGTCCAAAGTGGAAATCGGAAAAAGAAGTTCAGGCAACTAAAGTTACTAGGAACATCTCATATGCTGAAGCCAGAAGACTAGTGCAAAGCACACAGCTGCGACAAAATACATCTTACGCAACTGCTGTTAAATCTTCTCGTACAGTTGCCACCCAAACATCAATCGTTACGCAACCTTTACCAAGCAAACACCAACAGATAACAAGCAATCAGAGAAAAGACAACCCCACACATACAGTACAAAAAAAAGACACAGTTATGCAAAGCAAGCCGAAAAATGTCGCTAAGAAAACGTCTGATAAAAATAGAAGCCCCAGCAATAGCTCTTTTGATGGGATGCTTTCTGAATCTGTGGATTCAGACAATATGGAAGTAGAAGAGGGTTTAGAAGCTCCCAAGCATCTGCTTCCACGAAAAACTAAGAAAGAACACAGAAAGAGCAAACATCAAACATAATGGCCACCCTCGTCTCTTGGAACAGTCGCGGCTTCCACCGAAATTTGACAGAAATAAAAGATATCATGAATGCTCATCATCCTGTATGCTTCGCTCTACAGGAGACTAACCTGAAACCGGAACAGCCAGCAAAGCTTCGGAGGTTTTCTTTCGTCAGGAAAGATAATATTGCAGGTGAGCGTGCCAGTGGAGGTGTGGGCCTCCTCACCTCACTGGACTATCCATCCAATGCACTTTCTCTGACAACATCCCTCCAAGTTGTCGCTGTGCAGATAAATTTCAATATCGTATTTTCCGTGGTTTCAGTTTATTTGCCACCAAATGAGCACATTGATCAAGAGCTTTTAAATGAGCTTGTAAAGCAGCTGCCTGAACCTTTTCTTCTTATGGGAGACTTTAATGGGCACAGTCCGCTATGGGGAAGTAAAGACACCAATTCACGAGGAAGACAAATTGAGCAGCTGATCGAAGATCACAGCCTTTGTCTCCTCAATACCGGGCAGGACACATACTTCCACGAGCCTACAAGAACATTCCACGCTATTGATCTTGCCATTTGTTCACCATCTCTGCTGCCATATTGCACTTTTAGTGTCGGCAATGATCTCTACAGCAGCGATCATTACCCCATCTTTGTATCTCTCGCACGAAGAGGAGCAAACTCCATGCCAAGGCCCGTTCGATTTATATTTGAAAGGGCAAACTGGGACCTCTTCTCTTCTGTTGCTGACCTCACAGAGGAAATGGTAGAAAATGTGCAAATCGATGATGCTGTGGAATACATTACTAATGTTATAAACCAGGCAGCTGTGCTTTGTATCCCCAGAACATCGGGTAAATTGCTAAAATATTCTAAACCTTGGTGGAACCGTGACTGTCAGGAAGCACTTCAAAAACAGAGAAAAGCTTGGGGAATCTTTCGCAGATACCCTACTTTGCGAAACTATTTAGCATTCAAAAGAGCCAAAGCAAATGCGAGAAAAGTAAGACGGCAGAGCCAGAGGGATTCCTGGATTTCATATGTGTCAACAATAACATCCTCTACACCAAGTAAACGAGTTTGGGAGAGAGTTAAAAAAGCATGTGGAATATATAAAGACCACTCACTTTCCTTTTTGGAAAAAGATGGCCGAGTGATTAGCTCCGTAGAAGAAATTGCAAATACTATTGGTGAGACGTTTTCTGCCGTTTCTTCCAGCAGAAATTATTCTCCCGCATTTCTTTCTATTAAGCAGCGCTCCGAAAAAAATCCCATTGCTTTCAATTCCTCCAACTCTGAACCCTACAATAGGGATTTTACTATGCTTGAGTTAAAGAGAGCTTTGTTCCAGACACACAAATCTTGTCCGGGTCTTGACGGCGTGAGCTACGATATGCTGAAGCATCTATCCTATAAGTCACTGAACGCCCTTCTCACTCTTTACAATAGGGTGTGGAAGGAGCATACTTTCCCCAGTGCATGGAGGAGAGCTGTTGTCATTCCTATCGCTAAGCCAGGAAAAGACCCACGGAATCCCTCGAATTATCGGCCAATAGCCCTTACGAGCTGCATATGCAAACTGTTTGAAAAAATGGTAAACAGCCGCCTAGTTTATTTCTTGGAAAAGAATCATATCATATCGCCTTATCAGAGCGGTTTCCGAAAAGGAAGAACGACCATGGATAACATGCTCCTTTTGGAAACATCCATTCGCAAAGCCTTTGTCAGAAGAAACCATCTTGTCTCTGTCTTTTTCGACATTGAGAAAGCATATGATAAGGCATGGAAATATGGTATACTTCGTGATCTTCACGACTGTGGCTTGCGTGGCGACCTGCCAATTTTCATCACAAATTTTCTGAGGGAAAGGACTTTTCAAGTCAGAATTGGTGCTGCCTTATCAGACATCTTTGTACAAGAAGAGGGTGTGCCTCAGGGCTGTGTGCTCAGCATTACTTTATTCACTTTAAAAATAAACTCTGTCTTAAAGCAACTTCCTCCCACAGTTTTAGGATCATTATATGTTGACGATCTGCAGATTAGCTGTCATGGGGCAGATATGAGACATGTAGAAAGACAACTGCAGATAGCTCTGAACCGGATTCAGGACTGGTCAGACAAACAAGGATTCCTGTTTTCGAAGCAAAAGACTGTTTGTGTGCACTTTTGTAGGAAGCGAGGACTCTATCCTGAGCCTGAGCTACATCTTCATGGATCAGTGATTCCAGTACAACCTGAAGTATAGTTTTTGGGAGTGACGTTCGACCGAAAACTTACCTTCCTCCCTCATGTTCTACATCTGAGGAAGAAGTGTACCAAAATATTAAATCTTCTAAAAGTCTTGGCGAACACCTCCTGGGGCGCAGAGTGCTGCTCTTTACTTCATATTTACAGAGCACTTGTCCGCTCTAGACTGGATTATGGCTCAGCTGTTTATGGATCTGCGCGGCCATCAGTTTTGCTGAAACTAGACCCTGTTCATCATCAGGCACTGCGGATCTGTTCTGGGGCATTCAGGACATCTCCGGTGCAGAGCCTGTATGTTAACTGTTACGAACCAGCCCTCCTTCTCCGGCGTGAACAGTTGTCTCTTCAACAGTATTTTAATATATTGTCTCAACCTGAGAATCCTAGTAAGCTATGTTTGCTTGATGACATGTGTGACCTTCTATTTGAAGCACGACCATCTTGTGTTGCTCCCTTTTCCTTAAGAGTTCGGTCTTTGATTGAAGAGCATTCCATATCTGATATATCCGCCCAAGCAGTACAACATCTTGAAATCCCACCTTGGGAAGATGCGAGGATCAAAATTATTGATGTTTTTCGGTGCCACAATAAGCAGAACACTTGTGACGTAATATATAAACAACTCTTCGTTGAACACAGAAATAAATATAGTGATCATGTTGCCGTATACACAGATGGGTCAAAGACAGCTTATCATGTTGGAGCAGGATTCGTAATCGATGACCACATCGAGGACAGACGTTTACACTACGCTTGCTCAGTCTTGACATCTGAGCTCAATGCTATATATTATGCTCTTTGTTACATATCAAAGCTACATCAGAAAAAGTTCATAATTTATACAGACTCGTACAGTGCATTGAAAGCTCTAGAAACGTTTTCCAACACTCGCAACCATGTAGTTGTTGAAATTCAAAAATTAAACCAAAGCTTACAGGTGCATGGATATCAAGTTTTGTACTGCTGGGTTCCTGGTCATGTTGGCATCAAAGGAAACGAGCTCGCAGATATCACAGCTAAGTCTGCTGTTGGTCTGTGCAGCCAGCATGTTCCTCTGACAGATATTAAAAGAGTTATCAAAAACAAAATTCTAGAGAAGTGGCAGCTGCTATGGGATGCTCAGGTTAACAATAAGCTGAAAACCGTAAAACCTCTAGTTGAATACTGGGACTCGACAGGAAACAGAAGGGAGGATGTAATTCTTACCCGTCTTCGTATTGGTCACTCTCGTGTAACACATAGTTACCTTTTGAAGGCCGAGAGTGAACCTGTTTGTTTTCACTGTAACAGTATCCTTACAGTACATCATATTTTAATTGAATGTCCATATTTTAAATCACTTAGATTGAAATATTTTAAAAACTCTGACTTGCCCCTTGACCGTATAATCGGGAAAGAGGCCAATCCTAATTTATTTCACTACCTCAAGGAGAGTGGTTTTTCTCATTTAATTTGATTTCCTTATGTGGCTGTGGATTTTAGTGCTTTAAATTTTAGTGTATCTCAGGTTTTATGATTTCACATATGCATCACATCTTATATCAGTATCCAATTCATGAGTTACTTCATCATTACTTTCATCATTTTATTTTATAAGACTGTTCTTGTTTTTAACTTGCGACTGTATAGAATTAGTACTTGTTTTAACAATCATGTGTCTGGCACTAATAATCTGTCCAGGTTGTGCGCCATAGCGTTCACCATTCACCATCACCCTGAAGGACTATTGTTTTCATTTTGCGATTTTGCATCAATTCACTCTGAATGCCCATCTCACTTTTCAGATTGTTGCCACTAAATATTATTGCCCTGTATTATATTTTAAAGAAATAAAATAATGAAGAAGCTGCATAAATGTATGCATATTTCTCGCATTATGATAAAATGACAGTGCCTAGAGCCATCCAGTTTTAAATGATGTAATCCTACTGCGAATATGGGCATCTGGAAGCCCAAATTTGGAATTTGTTTTATTATGGATTTCATGTTTTGTTAAACTTTCAGGAATTTTTGATTAACAAACTCAAGATTTCAAAGCGAGCAATGGCAGTGTTGTACAGAAAAAATATTTTTATCTCCAGCGCATGAGACTGTATCGGAAATTCTAAAGCTCAATTTAAAATTCTTTTGCTATTTCTCTTGAACTGAATTTTATGATTTAAGCACAAAGAATATGCTATTGAATAAATAAAGGTAACACATGAAATGTTTAGAAAAAGCCTCTTTGCACGTAATTTAAAATCTGAAACATTTCAGATTTTTTTTAATTCTGAAATTTAAAAGTAAAGAAAAGCTATTCACATATGTGTTCCTAAAGTGATTATTCTTAGTGCAATAATTTGTAATTGAGCTTATCCATTTTTTGACAAACATAGACATTAATAAAATCTGTATCCTCAAATCTTTGAATAAGATTTATATCCCATTATAAATTAATTAGCTCCATTTATAGATTTTTTGGTGCATTATTTGTGTTCATTTTTAACAGAATGAAAATAATGGAAACTGAGATAATCATGAAATCATGCAGTAGCATATTTTCAACAAATACAAAATTAGAATGTCTTAGCAGGCCACATGCATCTAAAGCAGTAGCCACCATTTGCGACCACTGCTTTAGATTTAATTTCTTCTTATGTCTTTCTGGTATTTGTGATGGAGTATGTGGATATGAATAGTTTTGTAAAAAAATAGTAATTTGGGGAGACAGACCTCACAAAGAACAGCAGGAAGTTACTTAGATTTTACATTTCTTTTTTATTAATACAGCTTCATTTCTTATGAGAGAGCCTTTTTGTAGTATGTTAAAAATGTAGTTTTGTGTTTTTATGTTGGTAATACAAATCAAAGATGGTTGATGCAAATTAGTATAATGTATAAAGTGAAGCATGAGATTGAAGGTAGTGGTGAGAAAGGGTGGAAAATCAAAGGAGTTTTAGTGACAGGCCTCTGTTAAAGTATTAGAAATAAAAAAAGTTCTTGAAGGGGGGAGAAATTTTATTTTCTAACTATTTCAAATAAAAATTCAGACTCTATTATTTTAATACTTTGAATTTTTCTGCCCTCCTCCCTCATTTAAAGTAAACAGAATAATGCAGTATTGATAATGTTTTTTAATTAGAATATGTCTGATTTTTTTGTTTGTTTTGTGCAATCACTAGTTTAATGCTTAGTTATGACAGTAGAAATATTTTTTATGAACAGTTTTAAAGTATTAGTGATTAATGATGAATTGTTTTGAAGAAATGCATCAATTTATTATATGCAAATAATTTTTTATTTCTGAGAACAAAAAGAAATAAGGTATTTAGGATCTTATTTCAACAAATGCAAAAAATGAGCAGAAACGTGCATATTAAATCTTATGATTAAATGTATGTTTTCTAAGTTTCTAAAAAATAATTGGAAGTAGAAAAGATTGGATGGGCTTAAAAGATTTCAGCTGTAATAAATACAGCATGCTTTTTCATGCTGTATTTAATTAAATTAATAATTCCAATAAAAGAATTAAATGCATTTCTAGGCTCAGTTTGGCTTTTCATATGTCAAGAGCAAATTCATTTGGTATAAATATATATAATGATTGAAATTAAGATTACACAAGGAAATTTAGAACCATCTATAAAACTTGAAAAATTTGAATGAATTTGTGTAGTGAGAATTAGAATAATGACTTAAATTGGTAGTGTAATGTATGATAAGATAAAAAAAATCAGTATAGCTACTGAAAATATTTTTGTAATTTAAAAGAATTGTTATTAGATCTAACATTTATAAGCTATGGAAGATTCTTTTTATATCATAGTTGAAATTTCCAGGTTTTTGACTTCACCTGTCTATAATAAACTATGTCGATAAAGAAATTTAAATATTGGGTTTTAACAAAACTTTCCCACTGCCGCAAATATGTCTGAGCAAACAGTTCACGCTAGTGTGTCTAAGCTAATTTTGTTAAACGAGTTTTGGCATTTGAAACAAAGAAACTTGCTTTATAACACTATGCTGTGAATTTGTAAAAAAAAATTTATTATCATTAAATACAAGGTGTCTAAAATGGAGCTATCATTGCTACCAGATTAGAACCATCGTTTACTTCCAGTTCTGTTGCAAAAAGTCGGCTACAGAATGACACCAAATCATGTGCACAGCTTTAGGTACTAATTCTGTCTTGTATGACAGTCCGAAGATTTTGTACCGAAAGTTCAAAAACAAGGACTATGACATTCAAGAAGCAGAGTGCTCTGTCTGGCCTACTGATGTTGATCAGGCCCTCTTGGAAGAACTCGTGGAAGAACATCAGTATGCAACCACTCGAGAGCTTGCTGAGGAGTTAGACGCTACTGCCATGTCCATCAATAGTGCAATGCATCACATGAACTTGACGTTAAAGTTCATTCTCTGGGTGCCGCATCAGCTGATTCAAACAGATAAAGACAGGTGTATTTGGGCCTGCAATAATCTGCTCAAATATCAACGCAAGGACAAAACTCTGAACCAAATTATTTGTAATAAAAACTGGGTTTTTTCAACAACACCGGCAGAAATATGGGTTGGTCTGTGTCCAGTGAGCCCGTTGGCAGCATCGCTAAGTGCAGTCTGATATGCTTTGTATCTGGTGGGGTTATTCTGGTATTAACCACAAAGAGTATCTAGAAGAAGGTAAAATCCTTGACAGTAAGGGGTACAGCTTGATGCTTTCTGTATTGATGCTGCTGTGAAGGAAATACATTGAGATGTGTTCCGGCACAAAAAGGTAATGTTCCAACAAGATAACGCAAGACCACATGTATCTGCATTCACCGGCTGGACTCTGTATGGACTTGAATGGGATCTGTTCCCACACCCAACATATAGCTCTGAAATTGCTTCTTTGGAATTCTGCCTTTTTTCTCACCTGCAGTTACAGCTAGCTGGTGCCATCTTCCATTCTGCACAGGATGTTCGAAATGAGGTTGGTCTGATTTTGGACTCGTGACCAAGTTTCTGGGTGGAAGGCTTTGAAAAACTACTAAATCGTTGGCAGAAAATCATAGATTTGGGTGATTAAAGGTATTGCTTTCAAGCTTTTTTTATTAAGGATTTTTTGGCAGAAAGCTTTCTTTACAACCAGCTATAATATCGATTCCAT
The DNA here is from genome assembly GCA_000611955.2 of Stegodyphus mimosarum. Lineage (NCBI taxonomy): Eukaryota > Metazoa > Arthropoda > Arachnida > Araneae > Eresidae > Stegodyphus > Stegodyphus mimosarum. The sequence continues at coordinate 312,048 of KK117679.1, forward strand.
GTGATTTTATTATGGATTTTATTCGCAGAAGATAAAATAACTTTAGAGTTAACTCAGTAGAGAATCTAAGTTTTCTGATGAAGGAAAAATTGTAACAGGAAATTTTTGTTGACTCGATTTTTCCCCTCATAATTTTATGTGTTTATGGAGTGGATGGGAAATAAAGCTTTAATGGTCACAAAAGAAGGAAAACTTCTTTGTATATAAATTTTTGTTCAAACAATTTAGTTCTTGAGTAAGAGCAAACTGGAAATTAAAAGCATTGATTTCACAAGAAGTAAGTAATTTCTTTTGCTGAATATAGTGATAAAATTTATCATAAGAAGGTAGAAAAACATTGTTTTTCAAGTATATCAGTGTTGTTACTTAAAATTTCAAATTGCCTAGCAGTTCGGAAATTTGACTGAAGTTTTAAATGGAATAATGAGATAAAAATTATGTAAAATTTTAAAGTTGAGTAATTAAGTGTTTTTGAAATTTGGTTAAGTATTTTACTATTTATTTATCTTAATTTTTTTCAAATTATTCAAATTACTAAAGCTGTTTTCACTCAAGTTTATTTCACATAAATGTTTAAAATTTAATTGATTTTTTGTATATTTTGTAGAGTTCCATTGACGAAAAAAGATACGGAAGAATATAAATTACAAGAAGCCAAGGCACTCAAAATCGCTCATGAAATTGAAGCAAATGTATCATACCAAACACGAATTCAGTTAGAAAATGGTGATGAAGAAGATAGGTTCAGTGCTGTTGCTAGACCAGATGATGCTGTTGCCTCCAAGTATGAATTAAAAAAAAATTTTGAAAACTTTTTATTTAACATTTTTTTAAATGATTTCCTTATGCTGAGATCAAGAATCACATTCTTGATTTTATTATTTAATATAATACCGAATGGGTAACAAAAAATAGCCTATCTGTGGTGATGATAGAACAATGGGTATAAATTTTTTTTGCATGATGTACACAGAAGGAATGAATAGGAGAGCAACGTAAAGGTAGAGCACTTTTTATTTGGAAGTAGTAATTTATTAGATAAAGGAACAGTCGGGAAATAGAGCAAGACACTCCAGCCTCCTCCAAAGAGAACGGAACTTATATTGAATGGAAGCTACTTTTTCAGGGGCCAACCTGTGTATAGATTTTAGTAATAAGCTCCAGTTAATGGTGAGAAAATTATCTTTACTGTGTTTTACATTATAAGATGCACCCTCCCCCCTTGTATATATATATCTACAGAAATCCAAGCAAATAGGCTGTCTGTATGGGAGCTTTTTTGTGTTTTACTGTCATCCTTTCCCATAGGCAAGTAGCGCTCAGATTGTTTTGCCCTAACCAGTTGATCTAACCATAACATCTTGGTGTACATATTAGGAGAAATCTGACTCTGAGTCCCTAATTCTAAAAGCCAGACCTTCTTTAGAAACATTTTATGTAAGATATGTTTTATATAGGAAACAATTTACATCTTTAAAAAAAATCTCTGCAAAATAAATTTTTGAATGTATATAGGAGAAATTTGCCAGTTTGAAATTAACGGAATGCCAATGTGTTTAGATATATTTGTTAAGCTTCCTATTTATGTAATATTTATTACATTAGCGTTTCAAAGGATTTGCATTTTATTTTATTTTTATAACTTTTAGATCATGAAAGTTAGAGAATGAAATGTTTTAAAGGACAAGATAATAAATAGGTAAAAATAAATTCTTTGACCAGATGTAAGTGATTATGTCTCTCAGAATAAAAAAAATGGTTTACCTGTTTATCCTTAGACTGATATTGGTTTTATTGAATAACTGTGCATTTTGAGAGAGGCTAGTATGGTGTATATCCATGAAGGATAAAACTTTTATCTAAAGTTTTTTCTTTTATGTAGCAAAAGGTTCTTTATGCAAGAATTGACTAAAACAATCATACAGTGATGTTAAATCTCTCTGTGAAAAAAATAATGGTATTTTATGATATAACTAATAAATCTGATTTGTTTAGAATAATTCAAAGTCAAATGTAATTATCATTAACTAGTCCCATTTCATCAGCTAAAATGCTGTTGGTTGTACAGGTATAGTTCCACCACAATAACTTTTAAGTTTCATCCCAATTTTGATGGGGGATGGTCCAAGGGTCTCCCACTTCTCTTTCCTTGCCACCAAATCACTCTGGAGGAATTTCAGCTCACTAGTATTTTGAGTGGCTTCATACTACACAGATATCATATGCTTACAAGCATCCATGCCTTCTTTGGGATTTGAACCCAGGCCCATGGATATGACAGCCAGTATTGCTGACCACTATACTGATCAGGGTAGCTACACAGTAGAGCTAGATGCATGTTAACCAAGCTGGAAGTCTGTGGGGGAAGCGACTTTGAAAACTGCAGGGGGAATTTTTTTTTACAAATTTTCATATCAGCGATTGATCTTGGGGTCTTTTTTGTAAGTGGTGGGTATCAAAGTAACATTAACTATGAATTCATGTACATGTTTGAAAGGATAAACAAAATTATATGTAGGAAGGAATGAACATCAAAAACAGCAGATCAAGTTTTGAGATATGAAGAAATTATCTAGTGTAGGTGAAAGGATCATCAATGCAGATATGGGAAACATTAAAATTGGCAATGATGCTGAGAATGACGATGAAACGGGAATGCTGAATGTTCTGTTTTGCTTTCATTATGGCAAAGCACACCAAGGATACTTTTGTGAAGAATTTTTAAGGCAACCTGGTGAATATTTATGTTACTTATAGGAAAAAGCTGTTAAAACTTTCATGCATCCAGCTTGTTTGCGAGGATTTCAACTCGGTTCAGACTACTAATGTATTGTTTCATTGGTCAGCTACTGGTAAAAGCTTTTTAATATTGTTGTGTGCATATGGGTTCATGATAGAATGCACACAGGTCTGATGACAGATTGATAAAATTTATTTTATCAATCGAAACATTACTGGAAGGCATATGAAGCCTAGATATGGTTACAGCTCATATAGTGATCAATTACAGTTATTCAACAGTGATCCAGGGACCAGACCAAATAGTTGCCAAGTTTGGTGACTTTCGACGATTTCTTCCCAAATTTAGTGACAAAAATTAGTTGCTAAAACCATTAGCAGCTTCACAGTATCTTGCCAAATTAGTGAGATAGCAAAAAACTCAATGTTAAAGTAGACTTGCCCCTATATTCTTATATTTCCAGCAAAACATCCTCTCTCTCTACATTTTCATGCTATATTATACAGAAAAATACAACAATTTCACATATAATTTCATTAAATTATCTAGCTATGTACAAAATTTATAACAATATTTATAGCTGTGGCCTGAGCTTCTTGTATGGATCTTCTGTTCATAAAAAAACTGGAATTATTTCATGCCAGTGAATAGAGCAGTGTTTTCCAACCTTTTTTGTGCTATTAAGAAACTTGAGTGATGTGATTTAGGAAAAAATTGTAGAGTCATTAAGTTATTTTAATGCTGGAGACCTAAAAACGAGCAATGCCCTCACCAGGACCTCTCGAATACGCCAAGTGTGTTTCTATTACACCATGAAGGCATGCAAAAAGAAGGGAGAAAATATCTTATATATACCCCTCCTTTTAAAGAGCAACTGGGGATTAGGGGACGTAATCGTCAAATCCTGGTGGTGAAGAATCACCATCCACCTCTTTTTTTTTTTTTTCATTTCCTGTGCCACTGTAGGATCATTAGGATTTTTTCCATGTCAGGAAACTGAAAAAATGAACAATGCCCTCGCCGTGATTCGAACCTGGATCTCTCGAATACTCGCTGAGTGTGCTACCATTACATCATGAAGGCTTGCAGAAAGGAGGGAGAGAATACTTTATAAAAATCACTAGGAAGTTGTTGAGCAAACACAGTAAGTAAAATTTCAAAACATATAATGAAGCAGTGGAATTTAAGTACAAAATAATTTTAATGAAATGATTTTTGTATAATAAATTAATTATTAGTGGTTATTTATTATATAAATTCAGTGAGATTTTTCCCACTTGATGCTCGCTGCAAAGAGATTTTATATCAGGTTCAAATTTAATTAACATCAGTCTCAAATCTCCCTTATTTGTTGTAAAAATATATGATTACTGCATTTATTAGCTCTAACTCTATTCAGTTTCTATTAAGCTGGTTTTAAAAGAAAGTTTTATATGTAATGTACTGTAGACAGGCATAACACAAAAGATTACTGGTCAGTATGAATAAAGTAAAATGAAGTAATTCCTGTTAATCAAGACTAAAATGCATTCAGGTCTCTCTTATGAACAGCATCAGAGTCTTATCTATTTAATTTAAAAATAATTCAATGAAAATTAGAACACAAATACTTAAAGGTTAAAAAAATCATAAATGTATGAAAACTGAATATAAAAAATTTCTTTTAGTTACATACTTGAATAGTAACTTGTAAATGTTTTTGTACTGTAATATGTCATTACATCATTCACTAGCTCTTTCTCAGTTCTATTTTTGTTCAATTAATTTCAGTAGAATCAATTTTATATGCTTCTGTAAACAAACATAATGCACGAAATGTGACATACCATTTCATATATTACTAACCTATCTTATCCATACGTTTTGATTTCTAGCCAAGATCATAGCTGTAAAAGCAAATGAACTTTGCATTCCATTAAATGTAAACAAAACTGAAAGCAGCTGCTTATGCCAGTCAAGGGAAGACTAATATACGTGTTGCCATTCCTACAGTGAAAACTAAAATGAATTTGTTGGCTGACGTGCAAAAGACGCCTGAAAAGCAAAATGTGTCAGCTATTTAAATATTTTTAAAAGCATTTAAATGTCCATGTGTACCACGGAAATTCTTTATAAAATGCATCACAGTATAAAAATCTTTGTCTTATATTATCTTTTATTTTTAGGAATAAAAATTACATTTTGAATTTTTGAAGAAAATTTGGAAATCTGAATGTCTTTTAAACTCTTAAACTCTCGATGAGTCAATTTTCAAATTGCCCCGTCCGCCTTAACGATGGATTTACCCCTCTATGAAGTGTTGGCGTCGCGTTTGGGAAACACTGGAATAGAGTTATATAAGTTAGCATAAGGGACTATCGTAAAGAAGGGAAACATACTTTAAAGGGGAAAAAAAAAAAGCTTTTAAGATATTTGTTAGAATTTTCCAACTTGCAGCAAAATTTTGATGAAATTGATTTAATCAATTTTTCTGTAAATATTATGCATTTATGAAATGAGATTTTCTGTAGATTTGTTTAATTTAAAGGAAACAAATTTTATCTACCAGTAAGACTTTTTAAAAATTTTAATGGTAGTAGTGCTTGTGTACTTAACCTAATCTAAAGGAAAAAAAATTGTGTGATTTTAAAACTTAATCTCTGTTAATTGTGATTTTGGCTCTAGTTACCTCTGATAATCGAAGTTACACTGTGTGTTTTGCATATTTCTGCAATTTCAAGTTTGATTTCAGTTTTTATTAAATCAGAATTATTTATCAGGAGGTTAGACGATTGAACGTTTTAAGACAGTCACTCTTTACTTGTTCTGAAGCACAAGACAAACAGAAATTGTCTTGAAACTCTGTAAGCAACTTAAAAAAAAATAATAATGCCTCAGAAACAATTTTTAAATCTTCTGGAAATGGTTTGAGGATACTAAAACTTGTGTTAGGAACCCAAGACAAGATTATAGCTGAATAATAGGTGCTTTTCGAGATTGTTTTTATCCATAACTGCTGATCTAAACAGGAATTTGATTGCTGAACAACTGAGTTTTGAGTTTGCAGCTGCCACTGGAATATGTCTCTATGCATATAGAAGGCTTAATGGGGGGGGGAGTGCTGTTTGGTTAGGTGGCTAATGGTTTGTATTTCATTGACATGATAATGAAAGATGGTCTGTTTGATTTGGTGCAGAGAATGTAAGAGCTAGAATCTGCAGTCGACCATATTTCTGTCGGTGATGAATCAGTATTCAGTTTATCCTTTGAATTTATTATCACATTTTCCATGAGGAACTTTTGTTAAATTTGCATTTTTTGAGTGTCACTTACTTTTTTTCTTTCTTTTAGGTATGTTTTACCACAAAAGAGGAGAAATACACCAGGGCTTAAGAGGCAGCCTTCAACCACTGCTTCACCTGTCCACACCACTAGTTCAAAGCCTTATCCAACGTTGCATTTAAATACAAATGTAACTATGTCTACTAGCCAGACAAACAAGCAATATCTACATACACTTCCAACTTCAGAGAAATCACAATCTCCTCCATCATTCCAAAGTTCTCCTGGACCAAATAATACAACCATGCCTATGCCTTCTGTGCCAAAGGATTCTGTTGAAAAGTCTTTGAATGGAGGTTAATATCAAGTAAATTTTTTTAATGCTTGTTGGTTGTCCTGAATGAGGAGCTGTAGTATATGCTTAAAATCATGACTGGGCAATAAATATTTGCTTTAGCATATAATTAAAGTATATTAATTAGAATAAGTCATTTTTTTTTCTTCTAATCTCAGAAGTGCAGTGGATCAAGATATGCATAAGGTGATTATTACTAGTATTTTCGTACTTGGTTTAGTATTTTTGAAATTATATTTACCATCAGCTCAATGATTTTCTTCCTTCTTAGTAATGACAATAAAACTAGTAGTAAGAGTATACTTATAAGTGTAGACATGTTAATTTGGCCTTCTTTTAAATGCAATAGGAGATGTTGTTTAATAAGCCAAATCAGTTTAAATTTCATTACAAAATCTTCTAATTGAGGCACACTTTCTCTTAATATACATTCTACTTAAAGTCATAAGTTTAAGGTCAGATTACCACAACAATGAATTTCATCTTTGTTTAATTTCATCAGTAACTAATAAGATGGAAACAGTCATACATTTTGTGGATTCTTAATGCTTTGTGGATAACAAATTGATGAAACCAGTTGGCAGTGTTTAGTTTTCAGGTATAGAAAATGTATATTTAAGTGCGAGAATGAAAATCCTATAAAATATGTTTACTTGAGGCATGCTTTAACCCTTTAAGTGGTAGCCCAAAGAAATGAATTTTGTTCTGCAGTGATAAGCAGTCGCAGTAAAAACCAGTCTGAAAAATTTTATCATCTACTTCAAATGCAGTTATGCTTCCCTGCTTGACACTACATTCCTCTTCTCTGCAAAGTAGGGAGCCTGTTGTGATTAACTGCAACACTGCTGTGTCGACATCCAAATCACTTTTAAATCATTGCCAGCATTTGAAGAAGAGAGGGGCAGTTTTGTTCTTCGGGGCTCCACCAGCGGCCTAGCCGTTAACTTACTGGACAGTGAGTTCCGATCGGGGTTTGATTCCAGGGGAATTGTCTGGCTGCATGGGCATTTTTGTGCTTTTCCCCATGTGTAATGTGTATACGAGCTAGTTTCCATTGAAAGTCTTTCCCTTAGGCAGATAGCTATCATGTATTTTGCCATAATTAAACCAAACTCTGAGGTTGAAAGTTATTGCTCTTACTTCCTTTGTAGTGCTAATTGCTTGCAGTCACTTTGATGGGGGTAAGGAAAACATGCTTTTCAGTGGAAACTAGATGTATTTATTTCTTTGTGCTTGGCTAATCATTTGTTGAGAATATGAGGACACCGAGTATACTCGGGCAGTGATGGTTTTCTCATCCCAAGGTAACTCGGCCAAATCAGGGAAAAGGTTAAACACTTGCAGGAGAAATACTGGAGAGCTCGGCACAAGATGAATGATTTATAGACTTCCTGTAGTTTTAGTACCTGTTTCTTCTTTTTGTATTTCTGACTAGGTTGTCTTCTAATCTGCCATTTAAAATAAAAATATATAATAATAAAAAAAAAGTGTCAAATGCTGAAATGAATAAATTTTGACGATCCTGCACAAAAAAGTTTAGTGATGCTAGATGTGGAAATGTTTTTGAAACGAGAATTTTGTAGGAGAAAAAAATATATCGTAATTTATATGACATCGAAACTATATTTTCTTACTTGCCAGCAGCTACTGAAAAAAATGTCTAACACTGACAGAGAGTAAGAATAAGAAGTTAACTGTGAACTTCCCTGAAGAATGACACCATTTAACCTAGGGAACATTAAAACATTTAACAGCAGCATACTTTACCACTTCTTTCAAATTGGTTAATTTCACAAAATCTTAAAATAATGAAAAAAATACTTCCAGTGTTTTTATGTGTATGTAATAAGCGTATTCCATTGTTTTTATGTGTGTATAATAAGCATATTCCATTAATGAAATATATACATATGAAATAACTAAAAATAAAATAAAATGTAACCTTCATTCTTGCCTATAAAGGTGAGTTTTCACTTTTTCTTTCCATGTATGTCAGCTATTAATTCATTGGGGGGGGGGCATGGTTGTCTTTATGTATTCAAAAGTTTTTTTAACCATTTAGTCCTTCTTATTTAAAATATTTTATTTTCTTTACTGAACTTAACCCATTCACTACCAGCTTATGTAATACACATCACTGTTATTTATGTGCATGTTATTGTTCCAATTTTGCATAGTACAGAATTTTCAAAATCTGATCTTTTTAAGGTTAGATCTCAGGAGTAGTGGAAGAAATGTGCCTCAGCAATTTTTTAAATGGGGTATATGTGTCTCAGCTGTACTGATAAATTGATAGTCATGTGTTTTTACCTGTTTTATTAGGAAAACATCTAAGAGTTTTACAGAAAGAAACACTACTGTTACCACTGGAACAAATCATAATTTAGATATAAGCTAAATGTCCCATCATAAATTTTTAAATGTGTCATGGTATATTTATTACCCATTTGTAGTATAAGGGTTAATATCTTAATAAATGAAAGATTATAAAAAGACAGTTATACAAATGTAACTAACAAATGCATTTAAATACAGCTGTTCATAAGAAGTTACAGAATATAGCAAAGGGCTAATTTAGAAATTTTGTGTTGTTTGTTAGAAATTTTATGTTGTTCATCTGTGTAAAATACCTTAAAAAGAATGAAACAAAAGCAAATGTAAATGTGGTACATTTTTAAATATCTTTTTCTTGCATTAGTAAAAGTATTTATGCCTGGGTATAACCATGCATATGTAGCTGTGCCATACAGACAATTAGGCTGGAACTGTGCACTGGATGAACATTATCATTATTGATGAACTTCCTCATCTGATCTTGAAACTATATCACAAGTGATGAATATGCAGTATCCAACAAAAGTAAATAAGCCAGTCAGACCCTCTCCATAATTGCTATACAGCAACTGAAGAAACCAATATTGAGATCCCTACCAAATTTGCATTTATGTCTACCATATCTCCTGTCTCCAGATATAGGCTACACATATAGTTTATTTCTTTGCTGATCAGTAGGAACCATATATGAGTTTTCTGCGAAAATATTGCCAGTATATGTTATTACACTTGGTAAAATGTTTATAAAAATTTTAAAAATTTAATATTTTTAGCAAATATAAGTGTGAAAAATTAATTTTTCTTTTTTGAGGCATAATTAAGCTCTAGGGCTAAGTAAAATGTATATTAAACCATACTAATCAGTTAATTGTTAATGTAAACTATTACATCTCTAAATTAATCTAGATTCATCATAAGGAGTTATTATCATAAGAAGGAGGTTACAATTATTCAAAAACCCTTCTGCTAGCAATAAGTGACCAAAGAAATATAAACAAAATGTTGGTAGTAATGCATCAACAAAAATATGATTTCATGTACTCAATCCTTTTCAGTTATACAAGTTCCATCAATTGGTTCGCACAGTTGCATGCAACTTCTAACCTTTAGGTTAGCTGTCAAAGCTGATTAATGGATCTGCTTCCTGAGTGAAATCTGTGAAAAAGTGTATGCATTTGTGAAATTTGCTAATCCAAAATGTCTAACTATTAACATATCTAATTTGGTGGTTCAGTTTTGGAAGTAATACGTGATAAAAACTCAGCTTTAAACATAAGAAACTTCTTTTATTTACAAGATTACTGAAATGTGGTATTAATTTGCCGTTAATTATTAGGGCCGGCTACTCCCTTACATAGTTAAATACATCTCAGTAGTACAGATTCGAAACTGCACTCAAAACAGGCGGGGTACAGGCCCTCTATAGGCGTTTTGTAACATTCCCCACCTAAACTCTTAACATAGAGTTTATAACAATACTTACCAATTTCCATAATTTCAATTTACATCAATCACACTGCAGTCAAGTAATTACCATATTTTTACATGTGATCTTCTAAATAAGTTTTCCGTACAAAGCTTTCTTGACTAAACTATTAATACAAAGAATAGATGAATAAATATACTATTAGCATATATCAATTAAAAGAATACAGTAATGAAAAACAAAAAGAAAGTTTCAGTCTTGTGAATATCATACTGTAAATTTTTTAAGACTCATTGAGCTCTAAGTTATAAATTAACTGAACTGGCCTTTTCATTAGTCCAGTGCCAGTTTTGATCAAACATGAGTGAACGTTTCCATCCCTTCCTGGGAAAATCTCTGTGATTCTACCTAGAGACCACATATTTCTAGGGTAGCATTCTTCATAGATTGATACTATGTCATATGGTTTGAATTCAGTTGCCTTTGAATTTTGCTGGCACATATTAGCAGATCTTAAATTTAATAAATAACCATTTTGCCAGCATTCAGAAATTATTTAATATATTCTGCTGATGTTCAAATTTTTTCGCAATAGATTTTCTAGATCCTGATAAATCATCCTTAGCTATTCTAGTTGGAGGAAGGGATAGCAAACACCTACCTATCAGAAAGTGTGCAGGAGTTAGTGGAGAGGGTTCTGAGGGTTCGCTATACAAGTAAGTGATGGGCCTGGAATTGATCTTGGCTTCTTTCTCAACGAACACTGGTTCTAGTTCATTGAGAGAGAGCGATGAATGGCCAACATTTTTTTTTAAGACTTGTTTTGATCATTCTTTCCCCAAATCCTCCTCCTCCTCCTCCCATGCTCCTCATTCAATTATATATTTCCAATGAATATTGTAGGAAGAGAAAAAATTCTTCACAGAAGGATCAAAAATGCAAGTCCACGGTTTTTGAAGTTCAGTGTGTGCGCACTTGAATGATTTTGCATTGTCACTGTACATAATTAAACACAGCCCTCGTCGCGCTGTAAATCTTCTGAAGGCCAACAAGAACACTTCAGTATTCATCGAAGTTACCAACTCTAAATGAAAAGCACACATTACTGCACAAGTGAATACTAAAAGGTAATGTTTATTGTTGCTCTCTTTAGAGAAAAATGGTCTAGCATAGTCCAATTCAGTTGCAGCGAACGGTGGTGACTGAAGGAATCAATCTGGAGGAAGTGGAGCTATATCTTGAACTCCAGGGCGAGCACTGCATCTGTTCAACAAGGATTTTATTTGGTGTCTGCCTTTGACAACCCAAAATGTTTCACGTAGGCGTATCAGAGGTAATGAAACACCCTCTCATGTACGTTGAAAATTAACAAATCGATGTATTGACACTTTGACGGAAGTATCCATGGATGCTTGGAAGATTCCAGACAGTCTGCAAATTGCATTTTCCCTTTTAACCGTAGAAGGCCATCTTCGTCAAGCTCAGGATTCGATAAGTCAACTGAATTTTCCTTGAGATAAATCAAGGATTTCCTTTTCGAAATATTGAAATTGAGTATTTTTAATCTAATATTTTTTAGCATTCATTATTTCAGAAGTGGTTAATGGTCCACAAAGTTTTTCAGATCTAGGGTTACAATTGTTGATGAACCTAAATATCAACGCTGTTATTCGGTATACCTTGCCTAATTTGTTAAACCGATTTAAATCGAGCAATGAATTCAAACTTTGCTCTCCGTCTTTGTTGTCAATGGCGCCTTGTAGGACATGATGATTTTCTCTTTTCTACGGATATCTTTTTTATTTGCCTCCATGTTTGGTCTCTTACGGCACAAATTTTCAGGCTCCGTTTTGCCACAGTGGACTGGAGATGATGGTCTCAGCTTATTTCCCTCGAGGCAATAGATCTGCAGAATTTTCTTTGCTACTGCAATGGTACTACTGGTTAGCTGGTACTACTGGATTTCTGCTACACTGTTGCCGACAAATGGCTTGCAGACATTTTGGTGATTTCCTTATCCAATGGAGCGTTATTTGGGAGTCTCTCCAAGAGATAATATTGTTGCTTAACATAGGCAAGATTTGTTTTAAATATTTAATTAAGCGAGCAGCTACAACAGGTCCCATTAGCTCGTATCTAGGGAGGGTTAAAGATTTGAGGGGGAACTATTCTACTTTTTGCCATTACGAAACTCGTTTTAATTTCCTCATTGTCATCAGTGTGTCGAAAATATGCCACTGCTCCAAAAGCTCTAGGTGTTGCATTACAAAATATATGAACACTCAACTGTTGTAATTAATGTTGTGAAAGAATTTTCGAGGAAAATTGGGGGTTTTTAAACATTTCATTTCTACATACCAGTTCATCCACCTTTTCTTGATATCTGTGGGAAGTGCAGCATCCCACTGTAAACCCAGAAGACAAATGTCTTGCAATATTATTTTTACATAAACTATAAATAGTTGCAAATATCCGATAGGGTCAAACATTTTGGTGACAGTTTTCAGTAGTAGTGTTTTTGTGTCGCCTTTACCATTTCCAATTGACTCCTGAACTGGTTTGGTATTTATCTTTATTATATCGTTACTAGGATCTCAAATCATGCTAAAAAATTTTATTTCTTTATTGACCTCATCTTCCCCTTTAATATTTGATTTTATCCATAATGTATTTAATTCATCTGAATTCGATTTCAGTTTTCTCAAATTCATACCCGCATCTCGAAAAATATTTACAGCACCTACAGACAATCTGTATTCATCTTCTACAGTTCTACCTCCATAAAATAAATCACCAACGTAAATAGAAGAATTAAGCATTTTAAAACTCTCGAGATGGTCCTGTTTATACCCTTTAATGTGATATTTTATTGTGGCAGCCAACAGAAAAGGATTAACCGCTGTTCCGAACAGAACCCGACACATGCGCATAATATTACATGATTTCTCGTCATTCCCAAACCAAAGAAATCTTAAGTAATCCCTGTTCTCTTCTGCAATGCTAATCATTAAAAATGCCTTTTCTATGTTCCCACAAAATGCTACTTCAGGTTTACGAAACCTCATGATCACGTCAAGAACATTCGGATTCAAATTTGGACCAGTTTCTAGACATTCGTTTAAGGATTTGAATTTTCCGGTCTTCGAAGAAGTATCGAAAACCACACAGACACTAATAGTCTCAGAATCACGAATTACAGCATGGTGGGTCAGATAATACTATGAAGGTTTGATTTCATTAGGGCATTGTTCGACAATTTTTTCCCTTAACTGCTCTTCAATAATTCCCATATATTTTTGCAATATTTCTGGAGGTTTCTGTAATTTTTGCTTAAAATTTCAAACTGCCTTTTTGGGATATCAAAATTATTTCCTGATTCTTCTGTACTAGATTTCCACAATAGTTTACATTTGTATCATTTCCTTCTAACAGCCATTCAAAAATGGAATTTATGGCTCGGATATGTTTATTTATGCGTTTCCGACTTGTACTACATCCTAGAATCGGTCGGGGCCAATTAATTTTCCCACATGTTGTAATTCTTCATTGTTGTTTAAATCTGCTGAATGTAAATCTAAGTGCTTAATTTTTTCTAGCATGTTATGTCTGGGATTGTTTATGGGTCAAGTCGAGTTAGTCACTAGGCATTCCAGTTTTATTTTGTTCTTTTCATTTGCATCTCTAAATTTAGTTACGACCACAGGATAATTATAAACTATTGGTTTCTTAGTTCCAAACGAAAAAATTGACAATTTTTCATTTTTGATAGGTTTTAATTTTAAAGATCTCTAAGGAATCTTTAATAAACGATCTTTCGCTACCTTGATCAAGAAGAATACGAACAACTTTTGTTTAGTTTTCGTTGCTAGTTAAACCAGTACATGTTTGCAATAAAGTATTTTTTGAAACAGAAATATTACACTGAGAAAACAAAGTGTGTATTAATATTTGACACTAAAGGTTCCTTTTTGAAAGTCGTGGCAATTGATTCATTTTTAGATAAATGACATGAATTTGATTTTTCCTCATTACCTTTGAAACAGATCGATTAATGATGATTTTTGCCGTTACATTTACTATCTACATTTTTATCTCTACAAAAATAACTCAAATGAAATTTCTTAAAACATTTAAAACATCGATTATGTGCTTTGAGAATATTTATTTTCTCAATTACCCCTTTACAGCATTTAAAAGAATCGTGATGTTTCTCACAGAAGATGCATACTCGCTGTACTGTAGTGTTAAATGCACTAACCGTGGGTGTATTTCTGGTGTCTTTTATTTATAGCTTTCTGATTATAATAATTAGTAAATGTTTGATTTTCACCGCAAGCCAATAAAGTACTTTCAAGACATTCGACCTCCTTCTTTAAGAATAAAATGAATATAGAAATGTCAACATCGCCTTCATTTCTTTGCCTGTTAAGTTCTAAAATTGGATTGTGGGCAAGATTTTTTGCAAAATAGGCATTAACAAATGTTCGAAAGAGCCTGATTTAATGTTTATTGCTTCTAAATTTTGAATAGAGATTTCAAGCTCATCATAAATTCTGCGTAATGCTGAAACATTAGAATTTTTAACGTCTTCCAAATGTAGTATTTTATTCTTAAAGGAATTTATAATGATATCTCTTTTCCTGAACCATCATAATTATTGTTGGATAATTCGACTCCTGAAGCAACATTGGCAGCTTGACCAGTTAAAAAGGTTTTAAGATATGCGAATCTTTCAACTTTAGAAATGCTTTCGTTTTTGTCAATCATACTTTCAAAACTATTCCAAAAATTTTGTCAATGTTTCGGATCTTCGGAAAATATTTCAATTACTAACTTTGGCAGTTTAACTGAAGATTGATTTCTTAAATTTTTCAATTACTAACTTTGGCAATTTAACTGAACATTGATTGATTTCTTAAATTTTCACTTAAAGAGACATTCGTACTTTGATTATGCGGATCACTTGAAGCTGACTCAATCTTAGTTTTGCTTTCAAGGTAATGTTCTACTTGAGTATTTCAAACATTTTGCTTTATATTCCTGACTCGCCATAACCTCTTTTTCCATTTGATCAACTGCAATGGAAATTTCGATTTCACTGCCGAGAGCTTTTAGTTTGTTACTTCTTTCTTATTAAGAGCTCGTAATCATCTCTTAAATCCTGCTCATCAAGCTCCTCTCCTGACTTTAATTTAGCATCAATTTGATTAATTAACTGGGTTGTTAATTTTCAAACTGTTGTTCTTTTAGCTTTTGTTACTTCTAATGCTGCCCTTTTCTTAATACTGTACAACAGAAATACATCCAAGGATAAAAAATAAATACAAAATGAGAGCCTACCTTTTATTTCCTCCCGGGCATGATTTAGTAATCCGAAACATGATGATCCAATAGTCCCGGAATTCTTCCACTTACGATGCACTATGTGAAATTTGCTAATCCAAAACGTGTAACTATTAACATAGTCAATTTGGTGGTTCAGTTTATCAGGACTGTGTGTTCGGTGCATATTCTTGGAAAACATCTTCGTGAACTCCTTAAATCCTGATCTGGAACAGGGAGCCGAATACAGCTATGTTCTGTGGTAGAATATTGTTATTAAGTGGTAGAAGAACTGCACTTGAAAGGGATTTAAAATCCTGTTTTATTAAATCACAATTATTTACAACCACTTCCCAGCTCGGGAGGAATACAGAAAATAGAGACCGCATTTGGGTCTAAAATGAACAATCAAATTAATTGAAACTAAGGCTAAATAGAAATTAAGTAGTCGTTGCTCACACAGCTATAACGCGAGGTTGGCCTCTAAACCAAATGGTGCGTAGCAAGATTTAACTAATACTGACGCACATGGAATTACTTCAGTAAGTAATCACGTAAAAGCGCTATGGCTTAGAATTCAAATGCTAGCTAGTCAGGCGAACGTTGAATAGAGTAACCGTGGTCTAAGACTAAAAGCTCTCTCACACTGAAAGGTTTCTACCTTTCGTTTAAATAGAACTTGGCTCCACTTCAAATTAGCATACTGCTGAAACGTACACTTATTCTAACGGGAAGTTGAAATGAGAAGGGATACAGATTCAAATTAAAATAAAACTTTGTTAGTTTAACTAAAACCTTACAAGTTTTGTAAGTAATACATGATAAAAGCTCAGTTTTAAACATAAAAGTGTACTCATGAAACAATCATTTTGAAAATGAGAATTTATTTGATGACTTCTGATGGATTTTGTTTGCTTATTTAAATGCATTAAAGGTACTGATGTGAAGCCAAATGCAAGTAATGCGCAGAGAATTGCAACATCTGAAATTAAAATGTAATATATGTTATTCGTACATTAAGAGCAACATTGTAATTCATTCATGAATTCTACCTGAACAGAGTCATGTAAACAATAAAAAATTATGCTGCTCTGATTGCCATCAGAAAATTTCTGGTTTTAAGATTTCAAAGAATATGAGTTACAGTTTATGTTCTTTTTTTCGTAAAATTCGTAATAAATGATATAAAATTGAAAATGTAGGATTTTGTAGTTATGTCAAAGTAACTCTTAAAAATCTTGAAAGTGGGGCTCATAAGTTTATTTTTGTTATTAGAAATGAAACTGAGATGATTATTAAAATTGAATTCTTATTACATAACTTTAATTTCTTTTTGGTATGTAATGTGAAAAATTCACTATCTTTCTCAAAGGAAGAAATTTTGTTTGAAATGATTTTTTGAGAATTGCTTGATGTGTAAAACTGGGCTTTTACTAAATGCACATTGGTTGTTAATAAATCTTTTTGTAGTTTTTCAGTACTTTGAATTCTATTAAAATTATTGCATGCATTTTTGAGTGATAAGTTAAAAGTAAGTAATAAAGTTATTGTATTTTCCAATGTTGTTGTTACAATAAATCTTAACACAGACTTAATACTTTATTTATTTGCATAATTTTTGAATCTCTGATTTCAGAGGGTATGTCTGAAAAGGAAGCTATAAAAACATCTTCCGTTTCCACTACTTTAGAAAATGTGCCTGCATTGTCTGGACATTCAAAGCCACATGTATTATGTCCTCCTCCTACTCAGACATTACCCCCAAGAATAGAAAGGCGACGAGAAACTGAGCGGAAGCTTTCAAAGCAAAAAGGTTAGTGTTTTTTTAGCCCTTATTATTTTTTTAATTGTCAGGTGATTGTAGTATTTTTAAGTCATAAGTGATCTCAGATTTCATATGTAGTTATAAGAACATGAAAGTTAAAATTTTGATTTTTGTTTTATGTCTTTTTTTAATAATTTTCTTAAGCTATTAAATTCATATTTTGTAAAACATATTATTAAGAAATTCGTATTATACAAAACCAGCTCACTTTAAATATCCATAATATATTAAATGAGAAGATGACATAAAAGTTTTTAATATTGAATATTGTGCTTGGTTCAGCCCATGAACACTTAATCAGTCTTTATGTAATCTGAATTGAGCACATTGGTTCCTTCCTTATCCGTGGCGGGGGGGTGTCACTGGGCGGAGCGGGCGAAGTACGTCGGGAGCATAGCTCCTGGTAGGGCCACCCTAGGCGTGAAGGCCGCTCCGAAATGCCCAGCTAAAGCATAGCAGGTGAAGACCCTTCAGGAGATTACCGTCTTGGTGATCGGGTGTCACAATCCCGAGGCTCCAGTGACCTTTCCTTTTCTTCCTTTTCCTCTCTTCTTGTCTCTCTTTCTTCCTATCTCTCTCCCTTTGTGGTTTCCTCTACTGGAGGATGGGGCTCACTGTGTGGTGCAGCTACTATTCTGGTTTCTGTTTCACCATGGTGAGAAAACCGCCTATGCGTTTGCCGTGCATGGTGACCCGTAGGGTAGGAAAGGAGGATCCTGGTAGTTGAGGGGCGAGGTACTGTCCCCAACACGCTGCTTTGGCCTCTGCTTCTACTTAAAACGGGAGGCACTTAGCTGTCCCCGCTAGTGTCAATCGGCTGGTCACTAGTCCTATTGGTCAGTGGCTAGGGGATAAGCTTTCGGAAGTTCCTGCTTTCGGGAAAGCCGACTGTGGGGGCTTCAGTTTGCGTATAGGCCCGGCTAGCCCTAACACAGGAATCTGTGTTCCCTTGTTGGGCTCCATGGTGGGTGGGGCGGTCGGACCCGAATCTTTCTCTCTTTACAATATGAAAACTTCAACTTCTTCTTCCAACCATATGGAAACGAAAACTTCTGGAGCTGCTAAGCGAATTTGCACTTCGACCATAGTTAGCACAAGCAAATGTCCAAAGTTCTTAGTTATAACTGGTCAGCTGGAAAATTTATCGCCATTCTTCATCCATAAGCATATTGTGGCCTCAGTAGGCGAGCCAAAACACATAAAAAAGCTCCGTTCAGGATCGCTGCTCATCGAGACTACATCGGATGCACAATCTTCCTCTCTCCTAAAAATGACCAATATGGGTGAGCATTCTATCAATGTATCCCCACATAAGTCTTTGAACACATCAAAAGGTGTCATTTCGGAAACAGACCTGATATCAGTCTCTGAGGATGAACTTTCAAAAGAACTAGCTGAGCAAAACGTGTGTGGCGTACGCCGAATAAAAGTCCGTAGGGACGGGCAACTAGTCAACACAAAACATGTTATTCTCACTTTCTCATCTCCAGAGCTACCGAAAACCATTAAGGCAGGCTACCTAAACTGCCCCATAAGACCCTACGTGCCGAACCCATTGCGCTGCTTTAAGTGCCAACGGTTTGGCCATGCAAAGGCAGCATGCCGAGGAAACTTGGCGTGTGCTCGCTGTTCTGGAAGCGGTCACGAAAGTCAGGAATGTGTAGCTGATCCAAAATGTGTAAACTGTCATGCTGATCATCCGGCTTACTCACGCAACTGCTCTAAATGGAAAGAAGAGAAAGAAATACAGCATATTAAGATTACAAATAAAATATCCTATCCTGAAGCTAAGAAACAATTTAGCATGGGTCAGCCAAGAACAAATATCTCCTATTCTCAAGCCACTAAATCATATCGGTCAATAAGTACACAAACTTCGCATAGCACACAGAAAAAGACACCTGAATCAAAAACAAATGACAAAGAAAAAATTTTTCTGCCACCTCCTCCCAAACAGACAGCAGAAAGTTCAAAAATAAAAACACAAGAAACAGAGAGTTCAAAAAAGAAAATTAAAAGCTCAGAAAGCAGAAGCTCAAGCCGAAGCTCTATAGAAGGGATCCTTTCTGACTTTATTGAATCTGAGATGGAAACAGATGGAGGCAAAGATCTCCCGAGAAATGTTCTGCCTCACAAAACAAAGAAACAGCATCGAAGCAATAAACATTCCTAATGGCTACTCTCATCTCGTGGAACTGCCGAGGCTTTTACCAGGGTATTGATGGTATTAAGCAGCTTATTAATAAACATCAACCCGTCTGTATAGCGATACAAGAGACATTCCTCAAACCTGGTAATTTTGCAAAGCTTCGCAGGTACTCAATGATAAGAAAGGATAAGACATTCAGTGAACGTGCAAGTGGTGGTGTCTGTTTACTTTCATCAATCAATTGCCCTTCGAGTGCTCTCCCCTTGGATACCCCCCTCCAAGCGGTTGCAGTGCAGTTGAACATTCGGACACTAACAACTGTCTGCAGTATCTACATCCCGCCCAATGAGAGCATAGATCAAGGAGACTTGGAAAATTTAATTGTTCAACTACCAGTTCCGTTTTTTCTGATCGGTGATTTCAATGGACACAATCCCTTGTGGGGTAGTAAAGACACAAACCGACGAGGGAAGCAAATTGAACAGCTTCTCCACGACCACTGTCTCTGTATCCTCAATAGCACAGAAAGTACTTACTTCCATCAGCCAACAAGGACCTTTCATTCGATTGACCTCGCTATTGTTTCTCCACAGCTTTTGCCTTTCTGTTCCTTTAACGTCGAGAATTATCCATATAATAGTGATCACTTCCCTATTATTATAAGCATTACAGGAAATGGGAGTGTTTCTATCCCTAAAACACCACGGTTTCAGTTGGACAAAGCCGACTGGGAATCCTTTTTACATTATGCCCTCTTCACTGAAGAAATAGTGAAGAATGTGCACATTGACAAGGCTGTGAAGATCATTACAGATAAAATTATTCAAGCAGCTGATATATGTATCCCAAAAACGTCGGTAAAACTACCAAAATACCCAAGGCCTTGGTGGAATCCTGAATGCCAAGATGCCATTAGAAAACAAAGGAAAGCGTGGAGCATTTTTCGGCGATATCCCACAGGTTCAAATCTTATAATATTCAAAAGGGCTAAAGCAAAAGCTCGGCAGGTGCGGAGGAAGAGTCAGAAGAATTCCTGGACCTCGTATGTATCCTCAATTACCTCCTCTACT
>KK117679.1:333269-359207 GCA_000611955.2 Stegodyphus mimosarum
CAGACATCTCTCAATAGAATCATTAAATGGTCACAGGAAAATGGTTTTAGGTTCTCCACCCAAAAGACTGTGTGTGTGCACTTCTGTCGAAAGAAAATTCCTCACCCTGATCCCGAACTATATCTGCAAGATGTGCTGATTCCTGTAGAAAAGGAAATAAAATTCCTAGGAATGATATTTGACCATAAGCTTACCTTTCTTCCCCATATTACCTATCTAAAAAAGAAATGATTAAAAACTATGAATCTTCTGAAAGTACTGTCAAATACTTCTTGGGGGTGCTGATCGAAGCTCAATGCTTCTTATATATAGAGCGCTTATTCGTTCGAAACTTGATTATGGATCAGTCATTTATGGGTCGGCAAGGCCTTCGGTATTAGCCAAACTTGATCCGATACATCACCAGGCCCTTCGGATATGCACTGGTGCCTATAGAACTTCTCCAGTGGAAAGCTTGTATGTGGAAAGTAACGAGACCTCCCTGCGGTTAAGACGTGAAAATCTTTGTTTCAAGCACTACTTCAAAGTCTTATCACAAAGCGAAACTCCTACGCGGTCGAAATTGCTTAATGACCCATACTCCCGTTTATATCAGGCACGACCATCATGTGTCCGTTCTTTCGCCTTGCGGATGAGTGATTTAATAAAGGAGTATAATCTGACCGATATAAACGTACAGCTGGAGAACTTGTTTGGATTTCCTCCTTGGGAGGATTGGAGAATCCATTCTCTGGACACTTTTCGACACTGGGGTAAATCGCAAACTAATGAAACCATCTACAAGCAGATTTTTTGTGAACATAGAAGCAAATATAGGAAGTACATCCCTTTATATACAGACGGATCAAAATCTCAGGATCATGTTGGTGCCGCTTTCGTCACAGAGAAAAATATAGTGGGGGTCCGATTACATCCAGCTTGTTCTGTGCTTACTTCCGAGCTTACTGCAATCCATCTGGGTTTGACTTACCTTTCAAAACAACATTACATGAAGTTTATTATCTACACGGACTCCATGAGTGCCCTAATGTCTCTGGAAAATTATGCTCATCGTTCTCATCCAGTTGTAGCCAAAATCCTGAAGCTGAATAATACTCTAAAAAATCGGGGGTACCAGATTCTTTATTCGTGGATTCCTGGGCACGTTGCCATTAGGGGGAACGAGTTGGCGGATATTGCAGCCAAAACTGCGACCACAATGTACAATTCTCAAATTCCATTAACAGACATAAAAAAGTTTGTCAAAAGCAAAATTCTTAGTAAATGGCAGAGGCAATGGGATGACAAAGTCTATAATAAGCTAAGAAATGTGAAACCCTCCATTGAATATTGGCCGTGTACTGCTAATAGAAGGGAAGATGTTCTTTTGACTCGACTAAGAATTGGCCATTGTCGCCTGACTCACGAGTATCTACTGAAAGGAGAAGAGAATCCCTGCTGCCCAAACTGTAATGCAAATCTGACAGTACGCCACATCTTGGTAGAATGCCAGAGTTTTAATTATTTTCGACTAAGACACTTCAGTTGTTCAGAATTGGATTTAAGAAATCTAATTGGAAAAACTCATCATCGTAATCTGTTTCTGTTTTTAAAAGATATTGGCTTTTATGGTAGACTATAATTTAGCTTTTATTGTAGATTTTAATCGGTTTTTAGTCACTTTTTACCCATACTAGAAGATTTTAGAAATGACTAACTGCACTGTTACCATGTGTCTGGCGCAGATAACCTTGACAGGTTTTGTGCCAAAATTACAAAAATCCAATCCAATCCAATCCTTCCTTATCTGATTGAAGGCATTTTGCTGCTATGCGAGCTCATTCAAGTCTACTGCACTTACTTCCATTCATTAATTCTAAATGTGTTCAATAGTAAGCTTTTAATTTTTCTTCTCTTTATAAATTTATATATCATTCACAATAAATGTAAGAATATTTTTTCTTGGAACAAAAATCAGTATTATGAATCATTTGTATTAGTAAGTTCTGTATTTAGGGTATTTTACTATGGAAATAAGCATTTGGAGTAATGTTAATATCCAGAACTAATGATGCATCTTTTCCTATAACACTTAAGTGTTTTGAAAAATGCAGTAGCAGAGAAATAATTGTAACTAACATGATAGATCTTCTGGATTCTGAAATAAGATGCCTAGTATGTATTAGTTGTAGTATAAATCAGTAATATTTATTTTTATAGTGCATAGATTCCATTTTTTTTAGTTATGCTTCTTAAATTTTCTGTTACAATTATGCTTCGTAAATCTTCTGTTACAATTATGCTTTTTAAATCTTATATAACATGTGATGCCTGAATATTTAGCCATGATGTAAATGATGCTATGTTGTATGGAATACATGGCATTAATGTTATGTGATGTTTGGCTTTGTGATATGATGCTCTGTATTTATAATTTCCAAAAGATATCATTGCAAGAAATCTAATTCAGAAGACTGATTCCAGGAATGTTTCAACATGACAGTCTCAGAAATGTGTCACGTTATTTGGAATATTGTATGTCGAAACCTGTTGAACATGTATATTTGATGAATTTATTGGAATAAAACAATATCATCAAGACAAAAATCTCAGACCAAGTAGCCTTTTCAGTGAATAATAAATATATTTGCTATTTATATACCATTAAAATAATTCTTTGTTTCATGAAATAGAATCGTTGTGCACTAGTCACTAATTTTTCTGCATCTCTGCACAGTAGGCAGTCATTAAACAAAGTGATCATATTCTGTATGCCCTGTACATTATATTCATAATAATTCCAAGATACAGATAGTCGTAACACCATCACATTTTTTAGGTCAAGTGATGAAAATGCAGTGGATATAAGTCTTTGGCTGTTGATGAACTGCTATAACTAAAATTTTAACCTTTAAAAAAGAAAAACAAATCATGTAACCAAGTTGCATAATATGCTATCTTATATTTCTCCGGGTAAAAATGTAGCTTCAGAATAGAGTTTTACGATATAATAAATGGAGGCAAAGTTAGATTAGTTTTAAGATATGATATATAAGTTTAAAAGAGTTTAATATATCACATCTTATTAAAAACATACTAGAGTTATGCAGTATATAACTACATTTTTTAACTCCAAAAAATTTCCATTTGCTTTTGACAATGAAAAAGTCCAAATTTTCTGTGTTTTATGATTTTCTGTAGGATAGCAGTCGTATTTTAATTTCATGAATTTCTGAATTCATTTTTTTCTTCTATGTATGCACCAATTTTAAGTATTATTTCTCATTTTATTTAGCGTATTTAAGGTAAATGGGATTAATACAGTTCTTAAAAGTACCTAAAAGTTTTTAGGTTTTTTGGAAACTATTTTTGGTCCTTTAAAATCCTTAATTTCAGTCAAAATTTGCAAACGGTCCTTAATTTTACTTGTTATGATGATGCATTGACATTTAATTATGTATGATGGGTAGTATTTGAATTCTTTACTATTACTTTATTATGTAAGCAGTGGACACTCGAGTTTTAGACACGAGGCCCTGCTTAACCTGAAACATAAACATTGAAATTTTTTTTTTTTAAATGAAGATTTCATGAAATATCACATCAAAAACATGTTTTTCCCTATTTGGGGAATAAATTGTTTTATTATGCTGCACTAAATTTGGTGACTTATCAACATTGTGGCAATTTGAAGATCAGTGTGTATTCAAAAATTTGTATTCAGAGATTTGCGAATTTCTTCAGGATTTGTTTACAAACATAATAGCATTAATAAATATCATAAAAATAATGTTAATGCATTTAAATTTTATTTAAGAAATAATATTAAAATAAAATATTTTTATTTTCTTCTGCCATATTCTAAAATATTACTTTTTGTTCTGATAACTAGGAATATTTTGATTTTGAAAAATGAGCAAGATAATAAATGATCTAAAGTACAGTTTTGTTAGAAAAAACAAAAATGCTATTGTAATTATTTAAAAATTAATTTCATTTGTCTTCTTTTTTATTTTTTCATGGTAAGAGTTTTTTTTTCCAATTTAATTGTTTTAGAACATCTACATGTGTATCCATTTTATCATAAATGCACACTTTACATTTTTTTTTTCTGATTTTTTTTTTCCTTCGAAAATCTTCTTCCTTTTTGCGCTTACAGAGTTGGTTGGGATAATTTTTTTCTTTGCATTTTAGACCTCGCTCTTTGGAAGGTTTCAAAACATTCGAGACCTACAATTTCCAGAAAAATATGATAAAATGAAAAGTGCCTTCATGGGTATCAACATGTAATGGATGTGTTGTATAGAAAGTTTGTGATAAATTTCTTATATTTTGGAATAAGAATGAAAAAAAAAAAAATATTTGGATTTTCTCATTTTAATCCCAGAAGTCTTAGCATGCTTACCTTCCTCTTATTTTCTTACCTTTCCACTAGACGCAAACATTGAAGCAATCAAAGAAAGCAAAGAAATTGAAACTGACAATTTATTAAAAGATGTATCATATATGTACCATAAATTCTAAAAATTCTGCCATCTGTAAGTTTTGTTGCTTTGTGCTTCACTAAATTTAAAAATTCTGTGACATTGGCTCTAGTGCCAACTCTGACCTTGTATCATTTCCTATATATATAGTCAATACTCATATTATTAAAGAAATAAAATTAGCAGTTTTTTCTATACATTTTAAATATAATTAGTTCTTCAGAATAACAGAAATCTTTAATTAAATCTGAAAATTCTAAAATGAAGAGGAAACTCATTGAAGAAATTGATTTTATAAAGAGAGAGAATCATTTTTCAAAGGTACATTGTTGAAACATTTATAAGTTAGGAGATGAAGCAGAAATTAGTGGAACATTGATTTGTCTATTGAAACAGGTAAACTTAGATGCTAAAAAGAAGGAAATTTTTTAGATTAATTAAAATATCTGGAAAATTTTCAAATTAAAAAGATGCATAAACATTTTATTTATTGTTGCAACATTTTGTTTGTTGTTGCTATAAAACATAAATGTTTGTTAAAGAAATAAAATGTTTTGTTGCTTTTAATGTATATAATTTGACTAATATCATTTTAGAATCAATAATGCAAATTATAACTGCTGTAAAATGTTCTTAGTTGTTTTTTAATGGATATTTTTTAGAAATAAAAAAAAAGTAATTGTAATCTTGTAATCTATTCTCTATTGGTTGACTTTGTAATTTAATTATTTATAACAAATTGCTATCATTAGAACTTATCTCTATATGTCAAGATGAATTATCACCTTCCCTTAATTTTTATTGTGGATGTGCCACTTGACATAAAATTTGTATAAAACTCTGGACTGAGTGAGTGCGAAATTAGGCATAAAAGAATTAAGTACTTAATTTCCATGTGTAAAAATGTTTATAAACCCTGGTAAAAAGCTCAGCAAATTTTAATTAAGAATTGTAATTATGTACGGAAACATTTCATTGTATGATAAGATTTTATTTCTCAGTTATTGGCGAAATCAGAGTTTGTATAAATTAAATAGATTTAAAATTTAAACCATTCATTTGCATTCCAAACTGTTTTCCTTTGGTAATTAAAAACAGTGAAAATAAAATTACCCATTCCTATACAGTATAACAGTTTTATATTAATAAAGTACATAATTATTATGAATAATTTTTATTTAAAATTAGTAATTAAGAACTAAATTTTTTTTGGGGGGGGTGAAAATTGCTTTTCCTATAACTCAGCATAGATTAGAATAGTGCAGATTTACGCTGTTCTAGTTTAATGTCAAATTAATTACATGAATACAAATGACATAGGAAAAAGAAATGTAAAAATGCAGCAAAGTGGAAGATAAAATCTCTTATTATAATAGTAGTTGATTTATTAAAGCAGGCATCCCACGTATTACTCAAAATTGATAAACTTAATTGCCAATTTAATGTTTTTAATATTATCAAAGACCTGTGTGGTAATCACTTTAATAAGGAATTACCCAAGAATAATTACTAAAATTCATACTTATATTTATGGTAAAAATTGGTTAAAAAAATTAAATCATATTTTTAAAACAAGCTGTTTGTATAAAAGATTTTGTATATTTATCTATTGTTGAAAACATGCAAGTCTTTCCTTTTGTTCATTTTTAATAATGTGTGAGAATATTTGGAACCACAATATATGAATAATATTTAAGCACATTATATGTCATTTGAGTGCAAAAACACATGAATGCTGCATTTGCAGATTATCATGTTCTGCAAGTGTCTAAGAATCTTGTGGATGATAATGGAATAGGTACAGAAGTTGAAACAAAAATTTCGAAGTACAAGAAGGAAAAAATTTCACTCATTGGCCTCAACCATGAACACTTATGCCCTTACAGAAGGAGGGAGGAAGTTATTTAAAAAATATTACTATGAAATAATAAGTAAATAAATATACTCAGCAGTATTATAAATAAAAATAATCTCAGATCAAGTTGAAAGAAAGATGTCAATTTAAAATTTTAAATTAGGCAAAAAAAAGCAAGCAGTTTTCTTCAGATGTTGAGTAAAACTATAAATTTTTGATGGTGTTCAAACACAAATTTCTCCTAAGGAGCAAAAACAATTTTGTGATTAGATAGTCGGTCAAATTTAGAGATAGTTAAAATTAATCAAAAGATGTGAGAAATCCGTCATAATGTTTTCTGAAATCACAATTGTTAATTTCAAGCTAAATCTCTTTCTATTATTGAAAATATGTTTCTTGAAAACACTTTCTAGAACTTTCTAGAAGCACCATTCATAAAAAATCCAATTCATCAAAAATCCTTTTGGTATTCTATAAAATTTAGGTTCCAATTCCTCTGAAAGGAGCTTTAAAAATTGTCTCATTCATATTTTTTATGTATAAGTTGTTTTTAATTGGGGGTGGGTATTCTTAAGCAGAAAAGGCACATTTTTGAAATACACTTCCCCTCCCATATTTCAGTTGCAAATAAATTATTTTAACTATACAAACACTATAAAATATGGTATTAAGTAGGTAAGGGAAGTTTATTGAATGTGAGCAAAAATATTGTCTTTAGAGTACCTCTATATACTGAAGTAAAACTTTGTTATATTTGTAATAAATTTTGAGTGACCTAAATTATGTAATGAGCAGTAAATTATTTTTTATGATGAATAATTAATAAAATTATGTCATTCACTATATCCTTAATTTTTCCTCCTTTCCATGAAGCCAAAAAAAAAAATGAAAAAGTTGGTTATTGAATATTCCAAACATAATTATTCCATAATAAATATTTTCTATAAGAGTACGTTCATTTTAATGTACAAAGTTTTTGACATGTAATTTATATCAGTAAATACATACTGTAAAATTTACAGCAGTGCAATAACATAATTGTTTCTGACATTTTAATGCATTAAGTGCTAATCTTGTTGTTTATTACATTCTAACCTCAGAATTTTATCACATGTATATCATGGGTTTAATTCATTTGCAGTGTGTTCCTACTTGTTGCTAGTATAAAATTTGTCATGGTTTGAAATGTCATATTAACCCAAGTGTTTAAACATACTATTTATTGTACTGTATTTAACTTTAACCATCCATAAAGATACCTTCAGCAGATCTTTTTTCACATCATTATAATGCTCTATAGTAAATCTGAATTATAATTTGGAACTCTATTTTAAAAATGGAGAACTGGGAAAAGAAATTTACCGAAATATTTTGATCTGAATTATTTCTCTGTAATCTGAATTTTCTGTTGTCTTTTATTGAATTTTTTCCATAACATATCGTACCATGCACATGTGCATGAACAGTGTAAATTACAAAATTATTTCCTGTGTATATGATACATATTTTGGCCTCTGTAAAAAAAAAAATCTGAAAACCTTCAGATTTTATATTCTACCCAAAGGGGTGTTTTTTTAACGTTTTATGGTTTACTTTTATGTATCAAATATCATGTTCTTCGCACTTAAACCATAAAATTCAGTTCAACAGCAGTATCGTAAAATAATTTAAAAATGAGCATATCTTTAGAATTTCTGATACACGATCTTGCGCTCTAGAGGCAAAAATGTTGCCCCCTGTACAGTGTTGCCATTGCTCATTTTGAAATCATTGGATTTGTTAAATCAAAAATTCATTAAAGTTTTACAAAATATGAAATATATAATAAAACAAATTCCAAATTTGGTCTTCCAGATGCCCATATTCGGGTGAAAACATACGTTATTCAAAATTTGATGGTCCTAGGTACCGTTGTTTTATCACAATATGAGAAACATGCATACATTTATGGAGATTCTTCATTATTTAATTTCTTTAAATATAATATGGGGCTCTAACATTTGGTGGCAACAATTTTTGAAAAGTGAACCAACATTTATAGTGAATGAACACAAAATGCAAAAATAAAATTAATAATCCTTCAGGGCAAATTGCCCCTTTGGACTAACAAGGAAAAGTATTTCAAGTATACTAAGATTAATTATGTGGGTTTATAAATGGTATCTGTATAATGTGACTTTTTAAATCAGATGTACTGTTGAAAGAAGGGATTTCAAATAAAAGATGTTTATTGGAAGTTAAGTTTATCTTATTCTGCTGATTAGTTTAAAACAGATATATATTTTATTATCTAAAAGTATAAAGTTTCTTATTTGTTCTTTTAGAGAATAAATTTTATATATTTTATTCTGTAAAAGTATAAAATTTCTTATTTTGTTTCCTTAGGTCGAAATGATGAAATAGAAGAATTCAAAAAGTTTAGTTCAAATTTCAAAGTAAGATTTTATGGTTTTAATAGAAATTCTTAGGATTTTTTAATTAAACTTTGGTTATATTTTAATTTATTTGCTATATTTATGTAAACTTATCAAAATTATTAAATAGTAATAGGTATAATTAATAGTATTAAATATTACTTCTTTTTGAAGCTGAACAGTGTGTAGTCAGTGCCGCTTAATGTGATCATGCTTGTCCATGCCTATTTTGGTAATGTTAAATAATGAGAAAAAAGTGTCCTTCAAAATAACGATGGAATTTAATTTAATACTAGAAGCATAGGTACTTTCACAGCTTTTTAATTAAAAAAATTCAAAAGCTTTTTATGAATTGGTCATAATTATTTTTGGAAATTATTTGACTGATTCTGTACCCTTAACATTCGAAGGTCACCTCATTGAAAAAGAGCATGTCAGTGTAGAGTTTAAAATTAGTCAAAAAAGCAACTTTAGTTTGGCAAGAATGTTTTCAGGAGATATCTTCCCTCCCCCAAGAGGGAAAAAAAATCTAGAGATATTTTTTTAATTGTGAAGAAGACTGACCTGTGTCTGATTTACTCAGAATTGATAGAGTTGAACTGTACCTAAACCTAAATGATAGAACCTAACCTAAGGTAGAACCCTACTTAAAAAAAAGCTTACTGTTTTAAAACCACGCTTTAAAGCAAAACGCAAGCTACAAACATAGTATTAATAGCCACAAATATAATAACTTCAAATGGTGCATTTATTATCAAACAATTCGAAATAGATTAAAAATAAATCATTTTCATCTAAAGTTAGTTCTCGAAGTTATAGTTAGTAGAAGATGTAGTCTGCTTACTGTCCACCAATCTTGAATATATCTATATAATTATTAACTGCTAATTTTGCACTGAATTCTAAGCAGTCTGTGAGACAGGAACGATACTTTGTCTTAATTACATTCATCATTGAAGATGCAGATTCACACAAGTAGGTAGAGCTAAAGAACAATGTTAAATGTACAGCAACTTTTTTAAAATTAGAATACTTTACTTCGTCCATTAGATTTCAGAAGTTATTCTTAGGTTCTGAACTACGTGCTTTTTTAAAATTATGTCATTTTGAAAATTGAATTTTTTCTTCTTTAGACGTAATGTTAATAATTCTTATTTTATGCTCATATTCTCAAAAACCATTCTTATAAAAAATGCAAAATTGAGAAATATCAACCATGTCCATAGATTCGTCAAATTTCAAGGAAAAGTAAACGCAGTTAGTAATATCTTCGGTCAGCTGGTCAGCGAGATCAGAATTCATAATTTCTGTACGGTGCGTGACAGTTCTATGTGAAAGTTGCACGGCTTTAATTGCAGAAATATTTAAATTTTTGTTCTTGAATGAATCAAATAATGAATCGCTGGCTTCCAGGAACGCTTTTTTTTTTAATCATTTCTCCATCTGCAAAATTTTTCTTATGTTTTGCTAACACGTGACTCACATGAAAAGATGCAACTGTTGCAGCCTTAGATATAGTATTGGGTTTAATAAAATATGATTTGTTGTCCCTGATTAATTGCGATTTAAATTCTTTTAACTTTTTTTACGCAATTCTCTTTTTAACGGAAAATCTATCAAAATTTCCATGCATGCTTTTGAAATGCCTTTCAGCGTTTTCTTTTTTTGGAAGTGCCACACTTGCATGATATATATAGCACACACATTTTGCATTCACCATTGTAAAGAAAAACTGTTCTTCCCATTCTGTATTAAAATTGTACGGTTTTCTTTTCTAAACACATGTTTTCGACATTGTACCCCTCTTTAAAAATATGACTGATCACTGTTTTTACTACAAAAACACATGTAAAAAAAAGTGTCAAGTTGAATGTTTGAAGAACTTTAGCAACTGCAAGACCGTGGAGTGTAGACTGCTCAATGCAGCGAGCAGCGAACATACGTGAACCAATCTGAAACCGATGTATGTACTTTAGTGTCATTGTGTGCTTCTAATGAAGGTACATGTGTTGTCTGCACATTCATAGAATCATTTGCTAAAATAAATAAACACTGTCGGATCAATTGTGAGAAGCTAATTCTCCAGTCTAGCTGGCTTTTGTGTTCCATAAATATGTTTAAGTATGCATGTCTTAGGTCAAAGTAAGGTGGTCACCCCAAAATGTCTTGGTAGTCCACCAGTTAATTGCGATGGACTTAATGCCCACCCTTGTTCTAGGGGTATATGTCAAGACTTTTAGTAAAACAAATTTTCAATGACATTTTCTCATAATTTACATTTTTTACATGAAACTTGCTTATTTGCAGGATTTTTCAGTCTTCATTTCATTATAAATTTTTAAAAATTTTTCATTATAAATGATTATAAATATTGTATTTCATATAATTTGACATAAATTTATAATAACTTATAATATAATTAAAATTTATTTTATATATTATTTACTCTCTATTTATAATTATTATTTCAATATTAGAAATGACTTGCAAGCTCAACTAAATTGTATTTTAATTTTCACAAGACTAATAAAATTTTCAGTGGCAGCATAATGAGGTGACAAAAATTTAATATTTGCGTATGATTTTTTACTGCAAGCATCAATTCAGAGATTTGGCTAGCAGAGAATTGAAGGGCTTGTAGCAAGAAGTGCCCAGCTGCATTTTTAAATTTTTGGGAAATTAAAAATCTTTCAAAAATTAATTTTATAACTTATGTTCTAAACATTTGTCCTCATTAAAAGTGCTAGTAAAATTGATTTTTTACTGCTATTACTGTAGCAGAATGTGTCTTTAGTTGGGCTACATTATTATTTAAATGTAGGAGCTAGGCCCTTATTGTCCCAATAGTAATTAAATTGCCCATTTTTGGTTAATAAAAAATTTAAGAGCCAATGTCTGTGAGAGAAGGTTTATTAACAAAGAGAACATTTATAACATATGAAAAAATAAGATAAAACAACACAACATTAAAAAAAAAAAAAAAGAAATGTACAAATATGTAGTTCATAAAAGTTAATTTCAGTACATATTCATGTCAATATTGCATAGAATCAACTCAGTAAAGATAGTACAGGTATTTTTCATTACTCATCATAGAATTCACCTTCAGTTTCTTCATCACTGCTTGTGAAGTTGCATTTTCTATGAACCAGTATTTCTGGGAGGAATAACTTTCCCTGAATTAATGTATGACTCTTACCTTCATTGTGGCTCATTTTTCATTAATTTTTTTCCCTATCCCTGAAGATCCCATTTCAGTACCTTTCTTTTCTTCCTTGAGCATTCATTGTTATTGTCCTCACGTTCACTTGGATAATAATAATCAGATAAACCCAAACTGATAGGTTCAGGATCAGTTGAACTTATCAACACGTGTGAGAAACTAGGAAAGCACAATAACCGTTAATAAAAATAGTTATTGTACACTTCAAATAATCAAGAATAACATGGTGTAAATTAGAGCACCAAGTAAATACAGTGCAAAGTCCGAGGTCCGGATTCCAATATCCAAAATGATCTAAAATCCGGACTTCAAAGCTACCACCAACCAATTTTTAAGGATTTTTTTGGAGGGGAGTATGCTTACGCATGCGCATTTGATTTTTTTCCCCTCCTCATAATAAAATATGTGGAGAGTCCTGATTCCTAATTTCAGTTCGGCACTAAATAAAATACTTCGTTATTGAAGAAATAATCATTTTAGCATAAATTTGTGTGATCAATAATTTGACTCTGTAGCTGCATATCTGCTTAGCATACTCTCAAACCGAAACATTTTACATAGAAACATTGTTGATTTTGCACGAACTAATATTTTATATCCTTGGCGCCAACCTGGCGAATCATTATTTATTGTATTTTGCTTTCATCACCGCATATTTATCAACACATGACATGCAGCGATGCCTAAATATTTTTTTTTAATATTAGTTATTGAATAACAAAGAGTAAACAAAAAATTCTTTTTATATGATAAAAGTAGATTTTGTTAATGATAATCATAGGCCAATTGATTATATTTAGTGCTATTTGAATTAAGAATAACTGATTTGTTATTCACATAAAGCCAGAACAGTCGCCAGAGCTCGTATGGCCGTATCGAGTGGCAGAATTTAGGGAAGAAGAGGAGTTAAACATTTTCATTGTGATGACAGTGCCCCAATCATCATTTAATTAATGGATGGCGAAATCTGTGGTACGGTTCTATATCCAGAAAATATCACTACTGATAGTAAAGAAAGTGACAAAGAGGTTGTTGAAAAAGAAAAAATTTCGATTGACAAGTTAGTCGGAATTCTCGATACAGCAGTTACAGAACTTGAACAATGAAACTTAGTAACTGAACAAGAAATTATATGTATATAGAATTAAAGTATTATCACAAAAAACAAAGCATTTTCAACAACTTACATTGGTAGAAATGTTCAATAAAGTAAACATATAAATATTAAGCTCCTCCCTTTTTTTTTTTTTTTTTTTTTTACTTTAGATCATAAATGCTTCATTATTTCATAAATCACGATTTCAAATTTTTAATTTTATAATAATTTTTACATGGCATCATAGTAGATTTAAAATGATCTAATATCCGGAAAAATCCCAAATCCAGGATCGCCGAAGTTTCACAGAGTCCAGATCTTGGATTTTTTACTGTATAACTTAACCCTGTAGCGGTTCAACTCAGCTGTACAACCAGCTCCATCTCTTGAGATTTAAGGAAATTACTACTCGGAGCTGAGTCCTTTTTAGTCTGTGTTCAAAAATACCAGCTTCACCTTTTGAGATTTTGGGAAACTACTACTTAAAACTGAGCCCTTTTTACTCCAATGCAAAGAATGATTTTTTTTAAACAAAAAAGACTCACAAATACAAAATCTACCAAAAGTGGAGCTGGGCATTTCTTCTGCAAGCCCTTGAATTCCTTTTGATGCATTTCAGTTCTCCCTCTCTTTTAGTAATGCTGAGTTCTTGAGGGTAGTTATTCCATATGCAATTCTTGGCAAAATTTAATTGAAATTAATTTCTTACAGCAATATTAGATAAATTGTTTGGCTGTTATAAATATGGGCTGGCTTCCTTAAAACCAATCTCTTATTCTCATTTGTACCATCTGACTGCACTTTAATAGCGTGTAATGGTGTATAATGTTAGTATTAGAGGACATTTTCAACTTTTGAAACTTTTCTGCAATTTTTTTGGGAGGGGAGGGAACTTAATTCATTACTTGGTAAATCCCAGATATCTATGAATAAAATAGTAAATGCGAAAGCCATTGAATGATGAAATATGTAGATGTTATCAAAACACTACTCATCATAGGCTTAAAAGAATGCTGAAAGGGAAGGACAGTTGCAAGAGAGAGAGAGATATATGTTGACAACTTATTTGTTTAGTTTGAAATCAACCAAAATTCCTGGTAGTGGATAATTGAAAAGTACCAAAGAATCTTACATTCTATGTAAATAGTTAAATATGTAGGAACAGTTGAACTGCAGAAGGGAGTATATAAGCCTTACAGAATAAGTGTTGACATCTTGTATTACAGAATAAGTGTTGACATCTTGTATTGTTTTACCTTCATTTGTCAGGAAAAGTGTTTGGTCTGAAAAAAGTTGCCATTAACTAAAGGATATAATATTCATATTTTATGGAAGAATTTTTTTAACATTTCCAAGATATTCATTGTTGCAAATTATTTGTAGTCACTTGTGTGCAAAAATAGTATAAATCATTGCCTCAGACTTCAGTTTTTCTTGATATGTTGTGACTTATAGATAAATAAAATTCATGTTTGCAGGAAAGTAAATAGACACATTTACTGCATTTAGAGTATTGAGAATCCATACAAGTTATAAAAGCTGTTGCCCAGATTCCGTAAGTTTCATATGTCAGCAGAATGGTACTCTTACTAAATTTCTGTCGAGGTTTTAAAACTCTTTTTTTTTTATTGAATTTTTCTTATTTCTTGGATTCAAAGAGCTGCCAGCCTATTCAAGTCTTTGCATATGCAAATCTTTTTTTTTTTAACTTTCATATTAGAGAAAAAATAAACATTTGGAAGGTTCAAAACTGTGTATCATAATAGTAGTTCAAATGGAAGAGAAACATGCCAATATTGCAGTTTAAAGTTAGCACCCCCCCCCCAAAAAAAAATTTGTAGTCTTTACTTTGCCCATTGCTTTCAATATTAGTATGGCTTAATTTACATTAAAATAACACACCTAACAACTATTATTTTAGAAGTCAAACAACAAAAATCAGCATTATATTTGCAAAATTTCCAGGACTAGTTTCAGTGCAAAATCATTAAACCAGAAGTTTAACCATTGAAAGTAGTCCTGGAAATTTGCAAATATAACACTGATTTTCATTTGACTTCTAAAATATTTAGTATGGCTGTCAATCCTTCCATGTTACAGAGAAGTTTCTTTTGTTCCTATTGAACCTATGTTTGATTATAGTCAAAATCAATCGTTTTTTCAAAATCTATGCCAGGCTAAGATTGTTTTTCTGCCCTGTTTTAAACAGAAGTAGTTTTTCTAACAGTGTTTCAGGTGCTAGAAAATGTGTAAAAAGAAATAAAATGACATTTGACAATTTGATAATGTAAAGAGATACCAATTTTTACTATTTCTGCAAAAAAAAAAATGTTGAAAAGTATTTTATAAACTTCAAACAGCGTTACCACGCTACCTGGAAAAGTGGAAAACGTCAGGGAATTCGAAAATTACCAAAAGAATTCGGGGAATTTAAATATTTCAGTCAAAATCTGGAAAAGTCGGGGAATTTCATATGTCGATCTCCTCCAAAAACGCCAGTTTTGCCCCGATGTTGGAAGCGATCACTTTCTTGCTGCACATGAGCGTCATTCAGGCAGCTGCATGGACCTTATTAGAGATTGACTAACCCAGTGGGTGGAGCGCGTGTCTCCCACATGCCCGCAAGAAGGAATAGGAATGATCTGGTTTACTTTAACACTGAAACCTATGGTGTTTGTATCACATAACTGTTTTTAATTATTAAATGCATTATGTTGTATAAGTGATGACATTATGAAAGTCACACCTTTTACAAATAAGATTTAATATATCTCATTAAACCACTTTTTACTGCATTTTGAGCATTTTTTCCTGCATTATTTGTGTATAAACAGCTTTACTTTGACAAAACAATCAATTTTCTTTAGAAAATTTGAATGAATTTACTTTTGTGTACAAGATTGATAGTACATGATGCTTTGAAACAAATAAGTCAAAATTAAGAGATCTGATACTCTTTTTTAATTTTATGAGCATTTTCAGGCAGTGGTTTTTAAAATTATTATAACATTAAAAGATGATCATTTATTTGATTATATGATCATTAATTGTTAACATTACAATATGATAAGATGATTACTTGTTTAAATAATTCATAAAATTCTGAGCATAAACTTTTCTGAGTGTAATGGAAAAAAAATAAAAAGATAAAATAAAATCTAGAAGCACTCAGATTTTATATTTCTCCCAAAGGGATGTTTTTTAACGTTTTGTCTGTTACCTTTATTTATTGCATATCATGTTCTTTGCACGTAAACCACATAAAATTCAATTCAAAAGCAACATCACAAAATATTTGAAAACAGCATATCTGTAGAATTTCCACGCTGAAGATAAAAATGTTACTTTCCGTACAATGCTGCCGTTGCTCACATTGAACTCTTTGAGTTTGTTAATCAAAATTTTGTGAAAGTTTTTACAAACTATGAAATGGATTAAAACAAATTCTAAATTCTACGGTCCAAGTGCCCATGTTCGGATGGAGGATTATATTATTCAAAATTTCATGGCTCTAGATACTGTCGTTTTTTCATAATGTCATCACATTGCGAGAAACATACAAGTATTCATGCAGATTTGTCATTATTTAATTTCTTTAAATATAATACAGGGCGATAATATTTGGTGGCCACAATTTGCAAAGTGAAACTGACATTTATAGTGAAACAGCGCAAAACGCCATTTTGAAACTAATAATCTTTCTAGGCTACCGGCCCTTTTGGGCTAATAACTTAGATTCACAATAAATAAAAAAAAAATCTTGTGTCGAACTAAAAATAAATTTAACAAAAATAATCATTATAAAATACTAGCACAATTATTACAGTTTAATACAATTTTAACAGTAGAATAAATGTGTAAAAATTATTAAGGTATTAAAAGTGTTTATCATTATTATGTACTAGCCGCTGCGCGGCCAGCCTTCGTCTGGCTTTTAAGTGTACCAGAAAAATGCCTAAAGAGAACACCAA
Source organism: Stegodyphus mimosarum (assembly GCA_000611955.2). Lineage (NCBI taxonomy): Eukaryota > Metazoa > Arthropoda > Arachnida > Araneae > Eresidae > Stegodyphus > Stegodyphus mimosarum. The sequence continues at coordinate 350,292 of KK117679.1, forward strand.
ACATTAAATTTGAAAACTGCACAGAAATTTAATCTGCAGAACAATTTTATCGAAAAAGAAACAAACAACAACGGGGAAAAAAATTCAGTTAAAAATGCATTTCATATAAAAAGCATACAATGAAATAAGCAATATCCCTTAATACAAATATTACTTATCCTAATAAATAAATTAACCAACTTCCCTTTGCAAAATCTTAAGAACTCAAATGGTATAAACAGATTAAGAACTTAAACAGATTAAAAAATATCATACAAAACTTTTTTATAATTAAAATTATATATAATTAAAACATAATATTACAATGGAATAAGCAATATCCCTTGATACAAATGCTAATTATCCTAATAAAGTAATTAAACTACTTACCGTTGCAAAATTTTTAAAAGAATAAAACTATTCAAAATGATGCAATTTTATCAAAAATCTATCAACAACAATAAGAAAGGAAAATTGTTGCCAAAACTACATTTTAAAATATCTGAGATGTGAGAAGTGTATTCGGAAGTTTCATTTAAAAAATTTAAAAAAATACAAAATATTATTATTTTTCCAAAATTCTTCTTTTAAAAGGAGTCTAAAGGATTGAAGTTCAACGTGCTCAAAAATCAAAGAAAAATAAGCAGCACATTTTTTAAAATAAGTTTTTTTAAAAAAAATTCTGCTGAAAAGGTGTTAAACTCACCTTCCTAAATAAATTCGTATTTAATCGATTTATTGAAATACGAAATTTATTCTAAGTTCGTAAAATAGCTAAGTGTCTACGCTTCACGGCAATGTAAAAATGAAATGTATAGAGTGAAATCTCCCTTTCCTGTAGCATAAATTTAGAATAATGAAAATTAATCTTAAGTCAAACTTAAATAATTAAGTGTTACGTGAAAATTTGCTACACAACACTTTCACGTTTCAGGAAATTTTCTCTGGCATAATCCTGAAGCTAAATTCTAGCAGTATGATGACAAAACATCACAAAATTTAATGCACATATTTTTTGCTTATGTATGCTTCTAAATAAATATAAAATACCTGAATTTATTTAAAAATAGCATTAAATAGATTTCTTTCTTTCGTTTAGCTGCAAAATGTCTGCAAAAAAGGCATCTTTTATTCCAGATTGGACAGATTCTAATTTCAATTTTTAATCCAGATTGGACAGATTCTAATTTCAATCTTCAGTGGAGAAAATAACTATTATAGCTGAAATAGTAATATTTTGGGGATTATATATATAAATCCTATATAATTGGCAAATTTTTGTGTTTTGAAGTGGTACCATAATTAATTTACCTCTTAGCACAGCCAAAGTGCATATGCAGATAGACTGGAATTTTCTTAAAACACACCTGGAAAAGTCTGGGAATTTCATTCTTCTGTTTGAGTGGCAACTCTGTTTAAAGGTGTTACATTATCAAACATTCATATATGTGTTCATGTTCAAGAACACATACCTGAATCTTTGATACATGTACAACAAGATTCATGTATGTGTTTCTGGGTATCTCCATCCATTGTACTTGTTGTGGCACTGTAAAATAAAATTTATAATTTTTTCTGTGAAACTTATCTGCAGTTTTATGTCTAAAAACTAAATTTTGATGTATTTTCCCTCTCTCTATTCTTTTAGCTGACAGATGAAAATAAAGACTCTAATGAACCTAAAGATGAATTTAATAGTAGTGAGATAAAGGCAGATCAAGCAATGCTAGCTGAAAAATTAGCAGAGCAAGTTAAAATTGATAAAGACATTGATGAAAAATCTTCAAATGTAGTTAAATTTTCAAATTTAAACCCAAATGCTAAAGAATTTGTTTTTAACCCAAACGCAAAATCTTTTACTCCGGTAAGTATTTCTCATTATACAGTACATTCTTGAAATTTAGATTTAGTAATATGATCTCATGCTGCATTTTTTACTGTTTTTCAAATATAAATCCTGTTAACATACAAATACTGTTATTTTAATAAAAAGGTATTGGGAATAATCCCATAAAATAGTGGTCTCAAACTCAAATTGCATAAGGGCAACAGGAATGACTTCAAAGTGGCTGGCAGATCACATGCATGACCTGAAGCAGCTTGAAACTAACTAAATTTAATTTCAAATTTCACTTCTTAAATATTTATCAAAGCATACATTAACAATAATAATAGTAACACAAAGGGAAAAAAATCAAATTTATCATGCTTATTTTCTATCTGTAACGAATTTCTTTTGGTTACATTTCAGAATTAAATTAATTATCAAATTTTTGAACTGGCATTTATTCCAAATAATTCAAACATTTTGAATTAACCACTAAATAACTTACCATATTTTGAGAGAACTTTCCCAGTGGAACAGAACTTTAAAATAAATAACAGCAATCTGTTCTCTTTCCTTTATGTATTAAATTTTTTATTGACACGAAGAGAAAAAATGCATATCATTGTGTGTAAATAATTTACCATTTCTCTGTTTTTTTACCACATCAATGCCATTAAGTAATGGCATTTTGAGTTTGATAACGTACATAGCCTTGGAAAAAAATTATTGGAAACCATTTTCATCGCATGACGCTCATTGGTCAATTGAGCCCTTTTGTTGTTAATTTTTGACTGTGAAAAAAATCTATTCACAGTAAATGTACTTCCAAATAAAGCCATTATTCTTATTAAAAATTGCAATACCAGTCTGCAACTGAGGATATTTAGCTTTTGACAATTACAAATAAAAATGAATTAGATCTGTAGCTTCATATCTTTATTAAGATTTGTATCACTCTGTAAATTAATTCCATTTGTAGATTTTCTGGTACATTATTTATGTCTATTTTTAATGATACTGAAAAAAATTTGAAATCAGATTCCAAATCATTGAATTCCTTAAACCTGCCTACAAGTTCTTGTCATAATAATGCTTTCCCCTCATAGTCTTGAGGTTTTTCATTTGGAATAATAGGATGGAATTTAAGACATAGAAAATGTGCAAAGTGTTTTGATTTCAGTAGTGTTTCCTATAGTTTGGAGTTTTAAAAGCTTTGATAGAAGCATGTATGTCAGTGTAAAGTTTTTCCTTTCTTCACAGCTCTTTATTGAGAATACTTAAATGTCTACTTAAATTAACAAGAAATACTAAATCTGTTATCCATGCATCATTATGTAGCTCATGGGTGATTTTATTTCTTACATCATAAAAATTTTGATTTCATTCGTGATATTTCATTCCTATATTAAAATATTGTTTTAATATAGCTCCTTGATTTTACTACCTCACCTCATTAAAATAAATCATTTCTCAGTACTTACTTTCAATTTCTTCAAGTAGTATAATAAATTTTCAATAATTTGGAGTTTATATATGGATAATGTTTACTGTTTTAATTATGGCTTCCATATCATCTTTCATTTGCAAGTTTTTGGCAGAGAACTTGATGAATAATGTGATATATATATTGTGCAAATTGTGTTCTGAAAATTTTCTTCTTTCACTATATTTCTTAATTTTACCACTGTTCCATTTTTGTTTTCAACAAAGATAATAGCTGTACACTCGCAAATCCAACAATTATATCCCAAGTTAATTTATATTTATCTATTACAGTTTTTATTTCAGAAAAATATATTCTGTGCAACAGTTTTTCCTTTCATAGGAATTATTCCATAATTCCTCAACTGCTTCAAATTGTTCACCTCATCAGCAACACCTCACACAAAAAATGGCAAGCTGTGCTTTATCATGATGTTGGTACTATCATCAACTGCTAGTGAAAATGCTGCAAAATTGGTAATTTTTTCATTTAACTGACATCGTAAATTGCTCGCAGTTTCGTTAATATGTTTCACTACTTTGATGACTGACAAACTAATATTTTTAAATAATTGTTGTTTGTCAGGACATTGAAGTTCAACAGATTTAATCAAACCATCTTTAACAAATTCACCATCACTAAATGTTTTTGATCTTTTTCCAATGATGTGTACAAGATCAAAACTTGCATGGAATGTTGCTTCACTGGATTTATTTGCATCTATAAAAACATTTTCTTGTTATTGTAGGCCACATTTTAAGAAATGTATCTTTTCTTCCCTCAGTTTATATTCCAACATTTCAAAATTTATTTTATGATTCATTTCATAGTAGCAACATAAGCTGTATTCTTTTGGAACTGATATTTCTGTATTACAAATAAAACATACAACTTTATTGTGCACAACACCACAAAAGTATGTAATTTTCAATTTATCTTGAAAAACACATCCTCCTTCCATATCTCGTACCCATTGTTCAAGACATGGAGTTGAATCTATGTTAATTAAAATCACAAAGTTAATTAAAATCACAAATATAATTTTGTTTACAACTTTAGTTCAACAAGAAAATGTTCATATGAAAGCAACACTCAACTGTTTTATACAATTTCAAGAGACTGGTATTGATGCAATATAGATATTATCATGAATAACAGGTTTTACAAGCCGTACATAAGTTTGTCTCCATTTATTTAGTAATATGAATTGCATAGTTGTATATAGCTTTCCAACTAGTAACTGACTGAAGAAATTAAATGTACTGACTCATTGAGGGGGAAGTACGTATCAAAATATAAAAGTTTTACCATTTGTCAGCTGGCAAATAAATTCGTTGATTGTACCGAAATCCCATATTAACCTAGACATGCAGCCTTGCATGCAAGCATACAAAGTCTATAATTTTATCATTTAACTGACATCATAAATATATTCATTCTGTTTCTTTTTCATTCAATAGCAGTTGTTTATAAACTTGGTCCATATGTCCCCATATGTTTTTCATGTTATTTATATATTAAATTGTCATTTCTTGATGTGATGATTAATGTCCTATTTTTCCCCCTTAGTTTCTTCTGCGGATGTATCAGAATGCTGTTATATATGCATTATATTTGTACTTTTGGCTGTGTAGCACTGTTAGTTTCAAACTTAATTGGAATGTAATGACTGTCAAAATGTTTGCTAATGCTTTTCTAATTTCTTAATAAACATGATATTGCAATCCACTGCTTACCGAATTTATGCTAGTATCAAAATTTTGAAGCATTTTATCAAAATAAATATATTACTGAAATGTATTGGTAGGTCGCATAAAATTGCTTCGGGGGCTGGTAGTTTGAGCCCACTGCCTTAAAGTGCATGATTTCAGCTTGTTGATCAGTATTTATGTCCCCTTCAAAGTAACCATCTCTGACTGCAATGTACTTATGCCAGTAATTTTTACAGTTCTTAAAACATGTTTTAAAGTTGCATTTGTAAAACCACTCCAAGACTTGTAGCAGAATTTCTTTTATTGCATAACTAAACCCAAAATGTTGGCCATGAACTGCAGTTTTAACTTTGGAAATAAGAAAAGATGCAATGTCATGTCAAGTGAATACAGAAATTGCAGTCATGTTTATAGAATTTTGGCCAGAAATTCTCAAACAAGAGCAGCATTGTGAACATGTGCATTATCATGGTGCAAAATTGATTTGTTATCTTGCCAGATTTCTTATTGTTTTCTGAGAATTGCTTCACACAAATACTACAAAAGACTTACGTTTTCTCTTAACAACAGTAATTGTTTTTTATTAACAACATGCCCAGTTGGTTGAAATCATAATCCACAATATTATGACGGTCAAAGAAAATGGTTCATCATCTTGGGATATCTGTCCTACTTTTATGTGGTATTTTTTATCTTGCTATATCTTTTGAACTGCTGTCACATAATTGCTGACTTCAGTTAATAATTTTGCTTTTTTTTTTGTCTTATATTTTTTCTTTCTTTAAAGTGAGTTTGAATATTATTTGGAATTATGAAATTATGCAATCTGACAAGTAATGAAACTGAGTTAATAAAACACAAAATAAACAAAAGCAAGAACATTACATGTTTTAAATTTAAGGTACATAACTTTCGTGTTGATACCACTGAATGATAAGATCTGACAAAGCTGAGATGCCTTGTGTGTGTTTCCTTATGATACTGCCCAGTTACTAAACATTATACTATTTTGGGTCAGTTGCTAATCAGTTGTGGGAACAGAAAGTGATTAACAAAAGATCAAATCTGGGGAGAAAATGTTAAGCACATGTATTTGAAATACACGAATGAAAATATTTAAATTAGTAATTTAAATGCCAAATTATGAATAAAATGTAGGTAGCATTGTATAACTATGAAATATTTTTAAATATTAAATTCTTCTGCTGTATTGTTTTTGGCCATTCCATGATTTTTTCCACTTTGGAAGAAATTTTTAACCCAGCATGTTTCCTATTGTGGTTGTGGAAAGTTACCCGATTGTAAATGAAGGTTGGCCATTTGAATAATATGTTACTTCACCAATGGCATTTTTATTTTGACTGTACTAGAACCAGTCTTATAATTTAATTGTCATACGTTATATAAATTGATAATTATTTGTGGTGAAAAAAAAGGTTTATGTGGAAATGCATGTTATCTTGCTCAGCTTAATTCTTTTACATTTGCATGTACAGTAAAGCATCGCTGAGCACAGATCTGTGGAATGCAATTTCATATATACACATTATTTTAATTACTTCCATTTAATTTGTCAAACACTGGAATTTTATTCGTACATGGTTCAGTATTGAATGCTTATTGGTATTAGCTCTAGCCAGAAGTTATCGATAATTTTACAGGATTTGTATTAATTAAAAATAAATATATATATATACAAATTACAAAAGCAGTTGGCAGCAAAGGATTTTCAGGTATGGAAAAGTCAAAAAATTAATTGAAAAATGATGATCCAGAAATGACCAGTGGAATCATTTGAATGATCTGTAATACAAGTCAACAGTGAAAGCAGAAATGATGAAGAAGAAAGTAAAGCATTTACAAGAAAATGAACAAATTGTTAAGAAAGGCACAGGAACTGTCTGATTTTGAATGGAAATTGACCAAATAAGAAAGAAAACGACGCTTTATGAGAAACTTTGAAAACCTTTCACATCTTAATTTAAAATTTTTTAAAGAATTGTGCAAGTCGTTTTTCAAATCAAAAAATATAATTGCATAGCTGCCGATTCTGCTGGTTTTTGATCATGTCTCCTGATAGATCACTTATTCTCTTGGTTTTTAATTTTTAGCCTTTATTAAGGAAAATGTTGCCCAGAAATAAACAGAATTTATTAAATTAATGAAGCTTAAGTTGGGCAAATTCCATCATCTCCCCTATAGTGACTTTTAGAATATATATTAAATTGTTCTTCTTAAATTTCATTTGATTTGAATTGTCATAATCTGCTTTAAATATTTATGTATTTTTATATGAAGATTTATGTTCACGTGTTTAATAAGTTAATATTTGTATTTAATTTTGCTTACTTCAGGAGTTTATCCACTCAAATACTCTACATTAATTATTAATTTTTTTCTTATTATTTAAAATACTTTGATAAATAAAGCTTTCCTTCAATACTCAGGATTTTCTCAGTGTAAAAGTTATCGAATGAGTGGTCCAGATATAGCTGGAATTCTGGATTTTTTTACTTTCTCAAATCTGGAATTTTCCAAGTTTGTTGAAATACAGACCATAAATCTCTAATTTGTAAAATCAAATTGTTTTAGAACAAATATATCATTCAGAGATTACATAAATTAAAAATTTTTAGACTGTATTAAAGTTTAACGAGACATCAAACTTCTTATATGAGCAAATTCAGTTTGTCCTATACAAAGAAGTTATTCTTGCTGTTTGTCTTATATATATATATAACTTGAAAGGGTTCAGATTTTTAATGATTGCTCAAAATGGTTCTTTTAAAATTCAGTGTGGTTTATCAGTAGGGCTTATTGGTAGAGATGCCCAGGTGAAATAGCAAAACATTTTATAGGATAGTAGGTAAATATACATTTAAGCTAACATGGGAGTATTATATATCTTCTTTATATTTAAAAAGGGGAAAATATATAATGTAATTCTATAGGAATATTTAGTGTTTTAATTAGATATATCAGGAATTTAAAACATTTTTATTTAAAAAAAATGGATTAAAGAGTGAAAGTGATATTTTGAAGGTGTGCATCTATTGCTCTTAAAGACTTCAGTTGATAAATTAATAACACAGATTAACTAAAAAAGAATACTATCTTATGTTTTTCTGAATAGTAACAGATTGAAATGAAAAGTGAAAAATGCAAAACTAAGTTTCAAAACTAATAACCCTTTTCCAGCGTTCTGCATCTGTAACTAGCCCTCCAACACCTATACCAGTACAGCCGCAACGAATGCAAGCTCAGAGTCCAGTTATGGCAGTTCCACATTCTCAAATGATTCCTGGTTTGCCACAGCCTATTTTCACTGCTATGGCTCCTCAATATGTTATGCAAGCAGCACCTGTGAGTATGGCTCTTACAACTCCCTTTGCTGCTGCATCTTTATCACAAGCTCCAAGATTTAGAAAAGGTAATTTTTTTTTTAATAATAAGAGTACTTGTGTGCATTGCATTATGCAGAAATGGAATGACCAAGAGCTTCAAAATTCAGTATGTGTAGTCTATAGAAAAGTGCACTTAAAGCCCCCCACCAAAAAAAAAAATAAACTTGGTTTTTATTTATTTGATGTTTAATAGATTTGTTGCAGATTATTGTTCTAGCAATCAAAAAGTAATTGCAGAATTTCAATTTTTATATTATAGGTAATTTGGGAAGTAATTTTGGAATTCAAGTTTATTACCTAGATACAGATTTTTGGTATTTTTTCCAAAATCATCTAATTCCCTCCTCTTCCCTCCACTCATTATATCTCTATTTCAACACTGGCAAATCTGTTACTGATAGCATCTTGAATTTTCATGGCCTGAAAAAGTGACCCTGCGAGCTCTTTTTAAACAACAGCAGTAAAGAAATATTAATTTGGTGGTTGCCTAGTTTTTAAAATACTCTGTAT
>KK117679.1:359283-400422 GCA_000611955.2 Stegodyphus mimosarum
ACGGAGACATAAATAAAAAGATATATATTAAAATTTTATAACAATTATTCAAGTTAGTAAACAAACATTAGAACCAAATGATTTCATATTTATATGATGTATGACAACTTTTTATGGCGGTATATTTAAAGGTACAGTTGAACTCACTTTCACTTATAACTAGCGTGAAGAGACCACAATATTTGTTTGTTGGCTGCTCATAAAAAATTGGTTTGTGAAAAAATCATAAAAATACATATGTACATACTGTATTTTATATACTTCCTTTTTTATTTCTCTACAGTGCAAAAGAAGTGGGCTAATTTGCTTTGAATTGTCTTATTGTCTTTTTCTTGTGTTATTGTTCTTTGGAGAAGACACATGGCCCGAAAAACATCGTTATTTGTACCCCTGGCATCGAAAAAGTTTGAAGTTTTTCTGCACACTCAAAAGGCAATGAGTATGTTGGGGGCATTTCAGCTTAAAATTCTTCACATTCATCATTATCATAGTCACTTTCATTATTTTTTTTTTTTTTTTTTTTTTATTTTTTTTTTTCTGCTTTAGCTTGAATTTTATCTACAATATCCTTAGGAGTAGGTATCTTACAAGTGATAACATTGGCATCAATAGATACATAATTTTCAAATTTTTCTCTACTCCTTTCCAAATTTTTCAAGTCGTCTACTTCTTTCCCAGTGACTTGTCCATCTTAAAAAATGTTCAGTCCAGCCGTATGGAAGCTATTGGTAATGCATGCTGATGTAATGTTTTCCCATGCATCATTCATTAAACATATTGCTTTGAATACACTTACACATATGAGGTTGTTTCTACTTTTTCTTTTCTATCAAAAAGGATCAAAATCAAGTGCTCATGAAAGTTTGATTTAAAACTTTTGATAACCTCTTGGTCCATAGGCTGGATAACACTTATAAGAATTTGCTGGAAAAAATTCAATTCTTGATGTTTGTAAGTCCAGTGATTTTGACATGCACTTTACAATTATCAATTAAAAGGAAAATTTTATGCTTTTTTTCTTAAGTTGTCTCTCCATTTGGAAATTAATTCTGTGGAAATGTGCAAAGTCATCCAGGCTTTCTTTCTGCAGTCATAATCAACAGGAAGCTTTTTTACATACTTTTTGGATTTTCCATAAACAACAGTTTCTTCTTGTCAGTACCAGACATATTAGAACACATTAAAGCTGTTAATCAGTTTTGGGGGTCTGGCCTCTGACACACTTTTCAATCTTGAACTCAGTCTGCTGTGGGTTTACATTTCAGGAAATGCCTGTTTCATCAGCATTATAAATATCATCTTTTGTGTAGCCTTCTCTGATGACTCGCCACTTTCCACTCCTCCATGTCATGATATACGCCGTGTTTACAGACTTTCCTTTGTAGGTTTTTTCCAAAGGTTATCCCATGTTTATTTTTGAATCGAACAAGCCATCCATTCTAACGTACAAAAAGGAAAATTTACTCTATGTTGCATCTTCATCCTTTTTAAAAGAGCTTTGTCCAAGTTCTCTGTATCACATTTCTTCAAATGTTTTACATTCATTCTTATTTTGGTCAAATGTAGCCACTAATTTTTCCTTATTCTTTAATAGTGTTGAAACCATAGAAGAAGATAAATCATACTTTTGCAAATTTCAGAATATTTTATGCCATCCTCTAACTCTTGGGAAATCCTTACTTTTTCATTAAGTGATAACATATTGTTTTGACATCACAAGGTAAAATTTGACGAGTATATTGTATGAACGCAGATCAAAGAATGACCTCCACATAAATGCCCTACCCTGTCACTCCTATGCAGAGTAAACTTCTGTCCAATCAGAAACCTCTTTCATCTCCGTGTGTCTCCTCAAGGTTGTCATGAGTGTTCAATATTTGTAAAAACTAACCGTTCTTCTTTCTCCTAATAAACTTAAAATGAAATAATCTTACTTTTGATATTCCAAAGCATCATGTTTATTTTCAAAATCCGTAGAACAACAACAAACTACAACAAAAAAAGATCAGATAGTTACCATTCTTAGAATGTCAAACTATGGATAAAAGATAAAAACTGAAGCATGGTTCTAACAATATTCCCTCCTTGAAAATTGAGTTCTTAAATTTCTACACAAAAATGACTTAAGTAGTGTTCAGGTAAGAAATCTGTCCTCCGCTTCTAGTCACAACAGTTTTAACATCTTTTGGTAAATCTGGAGCTGAATTATTCCTTGGTAATATTGAAGCAAAATTATCTTCACCCTATGTCTCAATATTGATTGCCTCATCTGACTCCAAAAGATGAAGGTATTTTGAGAGGGAATATTCTCTGGATTGGGTGAACTAATTCTCCAGACATGGCTCTGACACAAACTACTCAAATTTGCCATTTTTTCTTGGGTATAGCTCAATCACTAGAGGCCACAGCACCTTGTGTTTGTCATCATCTGTGATGAAAACTATGTCCCCAGTTTTTATCTATCGAGAAATCGGCACTATAGATGGACGTTGCTCTGGCAGGCCGAGATATTCATTTCTAAGTCTCTTTCTCTCGTAAATTCTGTAGATGTCTGTGTCTTGCTGAAATCAACTTTATCAATGTGATTCAAGTTAGGAACTCCAAAGATTGAAATTTCACCTAAAAACAAGAACAATGTCAAAGGAATGAGATCATCCGAGTCCTTTAACACATAAATGAGTGCATGAATGTAGAATGAATTGAATCCATGTATGTAGAATTCAGTTTTTCATAATTGAGAGATGACTGGCCTAGGACTTGACTCAAAAGCTTCTTAATCATTTGAACAAGTCATTCCGAAAAACCACCCCACCATGGTGCTGCGGGTGGACTGAACTCCCATTTGATCTTGTTTGTGGTGCTTCTATCTCGATACTATTCTGATTAATTGATCTCAAGAGATTATTGGATCCGACGAAATTGCTTCTTTTGTTGCTATAAATTATCGATGGTCTCCCTGTATGGGCAATAAATCATCTAGAGCCAAGTAAAAATCCTTGAGTTGAAAGGGTCAAAATCAGTTCCAAATGAAACAGCCTGAAAACGGCACAGTTGAAAAGTAAAGTCCAGGCTTTTCTTTTATCCTTCAAAATTAATGGGCTATCTAAATCAACTCCGACAATCTTGAAAACACAAGCATCTCTAACTTTGTTTTCTATTACAGTAGCAGGCACAGTCTGTAGCCATCTACTTCCATGTTTCCTGCATCTGACACATGCCTATAAAGCTTTTCGAATCATAGCTGTGCTTTTCAGGAGCAAGCAGCTGTGATCACAGCACCCAAGCTCCTGTTATGAGTGATCTGATTGGGTTACTTTACAATTTTACTTACCGCTTGAAATGAAATTTGCATATATCTCTGGACTGAACAACTGTGTGATGATGGAATGAGGCATAAAAGCTAAAATTTAAATGAAAAGCCAATAATCTTCTTTAAAATATGTGGGGCTATTGCAAGTGTAAAATATAAATATTTCAAGAAATTTTATAATTTAATGCTAATTACTTGAAAGAACTTATGAAGTTAATTTTGTTTTTGAATTTGTTTCATAATTAAAATATATATTACATTATGTTTAATAACAACACATTCTATTTACAGATTTATTTTATTCTTACAAATTACAAAAGTGAAGTATGGATGAAGATAATTTAGTTTAGTTTATTCAGTTCCTATTTGCTTGATAGGTCCTTAATTTTTTTTCATCGATGGTTCTATTCCACATGCAGAAGTGCATACAAACCCTGTATAGCTTTAGCAACTGAAGGCATTAATGTACTTTGTATTAATGAGAATTTCAATGAAAAATAAAATTTTATAGCCACAGAATCTTTGTATGTTGTAGTCCTGAAACTGTTCTCATAAAATTCGCAAAATGCTATTTTCAGCAATTGTATGTTGAAAAATGTAGACGGTTGTATGCTGAAAAATGAATTTGTTGTTTAAGTTTTGCACACTAGTGTGTTTTTGAAAAAATGGTTTAAATTATAACTTTAGCACATTAAAAGGCATACATAAAAAACTTATATTGTTTATACTATGTAATTTAAAGGACTGATGAATTTCAATTTTGTTCTTTTAACTAGCACAAAATACTTTCCTATTTGAGCATACATTTTACATTGCTACTATAAATCGGAAGTTTCTGAATCATATGCTGAAAAAAACTAGAGTGAAAAGTAAAGTATGCAAGAGGTAGAAATGTGCGAGTAATTACAGTATTTAACATTTGTATCATGTTGCATAATTTAAAAGCAGTCATTCTGTGTGCCATTTCTGACTTCATTCATTCATTTTAAAATATAACTAGTTGTTCATTATGTTTTTTAATCTCATTAATATGAAAATTTTCTTGGTATGTTATCATAATGGAACTGTGTATCTACTTTATGACTTGCTAAGTCCTTTTGTTTTTGTAAAATTATTACTGAAACTAATATCAGTATTTATATAATTTTACTCATAATCTGTAACAAAATGTATGTAGAAAAAGTATTTTATATATTATTACTGTTACTAAAATATATTATATTTTGGCTGCATTTGGGAGAACCTTTTTACCAGCTGGAGGGACAAAATACAGTAAAACGTATATAAACCGAAATTTTTAATTGAATTCAAAATTAACTGTTCTTGATAGGTCTAATTTTTGTTTAATTAAAATTTTTGTCTGCTTCCTTCATTTTTGGCTTATTAATATTTGACTGATGTTTATAAGTCTCTTATAGCCATATGAAAAAAATGTTGTACGTACCATTATTAAACACTCTCCCATTTTGCAGCAGATATCAGTTATTATTTTTTGAAAGCTATTTCAATATAAAAATGAAAATTTTTTATGTGATTAGTAGCAATCTGTAAAATGAATGTAAGGGAGGGGGGAAGAAATTATTTTTTTTTTTACTGTTTGGGAAATATTTGTTAATGAATTTAAAGAAAATTGCCATCTTTGTTGTTTAATATACTTAGTATCTTATAACTTATTTGAAATTTTCAGTACCTATAACAATGCAACCTAGACATGAAATCACACCTCCCATGCATGTTGCTGCTGCTACTGGTCAACCAATTCTAGCTCCAGCAGCTATACCAACACCCTCACAGTTAACAATGCAATATACATCTCCACCTGGAATGATTCATGCATCTGGGCCACCTCAGCAGACAATGGGATATCCTCAGGTTATTTTTTAGCTATTGTTCTTGTACTAAATCATATTGTATTTGATTTGATGTTGTTTCAAATTAAATTTTTTATAAATATTATGCAGAAACTTTTTTGAACTTTTTGCGAACGCCGTTTCTGATATGCATGTATTTTTTCAGAATTTGGAAGAGTTCCCCCTCCCAGAACATAATTACAGTGATATGATTTCAATAATAGTAGCAGCATTAAATTAACTGAAATATTGGATAGCTGTATGTGGCTGAGTAATCTTTTGCTTGAATTTTATAGCATAAAGAATTTAGTGATACAAATGTATTGAGGCTTCAAAGTATCAATTTGAGCATACTTGTCATCTTTTTTATACACTGTTAAAATCGCTACATTCTGGAGGTGGCATATATTATATTTTGGAATAAATATTAAATTTGCACAAAAGCTGATACAAGCTGAGATATACAAATGATGTTCAAGTGCATGTGCACAAAGCAGGTATGAATAATGCCATCTACACTGTGTATAAATGCGAAGATTCTAGTGCAGATTTCTAATTTTAAAATCACATTTGAATGTTGGTTATATATATAAAGATCATGCGATGCTTTGTGTAGAAAAGAGTATCTTCCTCTTACATGTCTCAGAAGTTGACCACAGCAATATCATGACCTATCGAGATTGCAATTAATTTTTCCACGATATCATTCCTTATGTTGCTTATGTCTGCAGTATCATAGACTCCCAGCATGGCAACATTGTTGCAGCTTTCCATTGCAGCAGAGCCAGGCGTGCTTATGGTGATGCAATGAACAACTAAACAGGACACATTAGTGTGGCACCACATTATCTTTTCAGACAAATCCTGGTTTTTTTGTACAGCATCTTGATGGACGTATCCGCATATGGAGACAGTGAGAATGTATGTTCTAACTTGCATCTGTTAAGAGTCATACAGGTACAGCATCGGCTTGCCAGTATGTGGTGCCATTGGGTACACATGTTTCACCTGCTGTTTGCATAGTCAGCAATAGGGGCACCTGCCAGTACTAAACTCGTTTCAACTTGATGCCCAGTTATTTTTATGTTTAAGGGCTTACTGTATATCTTGAATGACCATAACCACATTATTTTAAATAATAACTTATTTGATGCAGCCCATTTCATTTTATAATTATTAATTTATAATAAGCATTTAATTCTTGATTTTTCTTTGATTTTTTAGCTATCATTTAAGTCATCACTTATGTGTAGAAAAATTTTGACATCTGTTGCATTATTTAGAGGTTATGCAAGAATTATGATATTATTTCTTAAAAACACATTTTCTCTAGGTTAGTACTTCTGGGATCAAAATTTTGCCAGAAACTTCCATTCGTTTCATAAGCTTAAGTTCCTTTGCTATGAAATGCAAGAAAGCATGTAATTTTTCTTTTCTCATGATGTCTAAACTTGAAAAATAATGTTAAGACTTTAAAAATGCTTCAGATAAAATGTAATATATATATTTCTTATGTAATTGTTGTTGCACATGTGTGTGTAACAATTTGTGTCTGTGTGTAATCATCTTAAGTCCAACTAAAGGTTACTTTTGTAACTATTATGTACGTCCAATTACAAAATGTTTTAAGTGACACATTCATGTTTTGGCATTTTTAAATTCAAACAAGTCAATTTTATAAGAATTATGAAGCCTAACTTTTTATGCGTTCTTTTGGTCCCTATGCCTGCGTTTCAGAAAATTTCATACTCATTATAAAAAAGGGGAGAAGAGCACAGAATGTGTGACTTCTATATGCTAAAAATTGACCAAATATTTAATTTAAAAATTTGCAATTATTTCCCTCCCTAAATACCATTTTATGACACTTTTTTGTGATTTATTTGTATCTATAATTTTATTACATTTAATATGCCGAATGAATTCTCACAAGTTATTTAGAAGTTTTCAAGGTTGAAAAATATGTTAGTAATAGTCTTATGAAGCTGTATTACTTTAGAATCATCTAGTAATTATACAAATATTGCATAAACTACAAATATTTTTATTTTTAATTAATGCGAATAATATTACAAGTTGGCTTCCTGCCAGTACAATGATCTGCCAGTGTTTTCGAGAACATGAATTCTGCAAGATTCTGTGAATAAGATTTCCATTTTGAAAAAATATATATATATTGATAAGTCTTTTCATAATAATCTGCATAGAAATGCTTGCCAATTAACCCCTTTAACATTAGAAACCTTTTTTCTAAACTAATGTTTTAATTTTAGCTATGTACATATGTAAATGGCCCCTACATATGATCCGTGACATTAATACGTAATACAGTTTTTGTCACATGAGTCAAACTTTTTGTGTTTCATTTTTTATAATGAATATAAAATTTTCCTAAATATAAGTATAGGGACTGGGGGAACATATAAAAAGTTAGATTTTGTATTTTATGCAAAATAATTTTTCTTTTAAATTTAAAAGTATGAAACCATGAATCTTTGCTTCATTTAAAACATTTTTATAATTGAAATCTGTGACTAGTTGTCTGCAGAATAATTAAATAGGAATATATTAATACAAAATTTAAATTATTTAGGAAATTTTAAAAGATATTTGAGATATAACCTGTTCCGACATGACTTGAATTAAAATATATACATAATATACAGATAAAGATGATGATCTAAATTTATAAGCAAGGTAATTTTATAATTTAAAAAATTAGTAATTTAGAATACCAAAGTGGTAGCATGTACAAGTTTCTAAGAATAAGACAACTGAAGAAACTAAAGTAACAGAAAAGGCAAAACTACCTAAGTAAATATGTTATGTCAATGTGGAAAAATAAAATGCAACTTAAATTTTAGTTTAGATTTAAGAAAGAAAATAGTCACTAAGTAGAGCCAGAATAGAGGGGAATAGTGTAGCAAAAAGGAACATTGTTGTAAATTAAAATTAAAATGCAATCGGTAAAAGTGAATTTTCAAATTAAAATTTCAAGATAATTTTTTTTCAGTACAATGCCCTTTGATTTTAGAAAAGAGTAATTAAATTTAGATTTAAAAAGAAAAAGATTAAAACAATGTAAGCAATTAAGCAGCATGGTTTTTAAATTTCAGTCTGTCAGAGTTTGATGCACAATTTGGTTTTTTTCCCCCATAACTTGTCTATTAAATTTCTTGTGCATTTGTTAGCTTAGAAACAGTCTAATTTATTTATATATTATTTTAATTTTTTGAGCCACAATTCCATGAAGAAAATGTCCGAGGAAATGTAAAATTCATTTGCTTTTTTTAATTAGAATTTTCACACAATTTTATTTCATCTAGTAATTAAAAATTCACTCATTTAGTTTTATTTTGGATTACAATTTAAATTTTCCATAGAATTTTGATTAAAAAAATTTTTGCACTTATGTTATTTGGTACAGTGGGTTTTCCACGAGAATTTTTATACTAATTCTGCTTTAATAAACTGAGTATGATATTTGAAGGTTCTTTAATTTTGATTAATATTAATTGTTAGTACCGATTTAGTACAACTTTAAGTGCATAATTTGGATTCAGATTTATTTAAATTTAATTTTCTAATTTATTCAAGTTAAATTATAAATGCATATACATACACACACTGCCCTCCAAAAGTTAAGGAACAGCATGTTTTTCAAAGCTCACCATTACAAAAATGTCAGTAAAGTTTAAATTCACAGTTAATATGCATGATGGTAATGAAGTTTAAAAAAATATACTCAAAAACAATAGCTACCATTTTTATTTTATAGAAATGAATATTTATATAGGAGTTGGAGGGAAAATGCAAAAATTGTAATTTTTGTTCACAAGTGTTGATCTTCAGTTGTTATTCAGTTTCGTGGACAATATCCAAGAGAGTCTGTCAGTGTCCAGGAGAAGTCGTTTGCCTAGTTCGTAGAGGTGGCGGGCAATCGGATGGAAATGGGGATGTCACAAGCTGATGCTGCTAGACGTCTTAATGTCTCTCATAGTGTGTTTTACCGAGTATGGAATTGGTTTGAATTCGAGAATTCTGTGTCTAGATGATATGTTCCAGGCAGAGCTAGAGTTACAACACCTGCAGGAGACCATTATTTGGCTCTTTGGGCCCGAAGGAGGAGTAACATTGCCCATTTATGTTGGACAAGAGAACAACACATCTCCTGGACCAATCAACAATGGGCATCTGTTCTCTTCACAGATGACTTCAGGTTCACATTGAGAGTTATTCGGGTCGTCGGCTGATCTGGAGGGAACAACGCACCAGACACAACCAATCCCACATGTGGAAAGACACTGTTGAAGAGGTGGTGGAATAATGATTTGGACTGGGATCTCTCTTGGTGGTCACACTGACCTACATGTGTTCCACAGAGGAATTTTGACCAGTGTGAGATGTCGAGACAAGATCCTTGATCAGTATGTCCTCCCATATGCCGCTGCTATTGGTCCTGCATTTCTTCTGATGGATGACAATGCACGAGTACATCGAGCTCGGGTTGCTGAAGAGTATCTTGAGTGTCATGATATGGAGTGGATGGAATGGCCAGCTCAATCTGATAGAACGTCTTTGAGACTATCTTCGGAGATGGGTTGCTGCTTTAAGTCCCCTCCCCAGGTTTTTAGATGAGCTTGAACAAAGATTAGTGTTTGGTGATTGCTTCCTGTTTCACTGACTAACAACTTAATTGACAGCATGGAATGTCACTGCCACCAATGTATTGCAGCTAGGGGTGAACACATTCCTTATTAGAATCCATTTTTGTAATGTTACCACCCCATTTTTCGTCAAAAAACTGTGATGTACTGTTTTTCCAAGACTGGATTTCTCTGCCAAGAGTATAATTTTTTGTTGTAATTCATGTTTGTGTTGAACTTTAGAAACATTCTATGTCGCATTCATTAAAGTACTGTTTAGTGAACATGTCCTGTAAATTTCTTGTTTCTGTGTTGCTTCATTCTCAAATTATATACAAAAAACATGCTATTCCTTAACTTTTGGAGGGCAGTGTATGTATAAATGCATATATATATATATACAGAAAGATACAAAAAGAGACAAATTCACAAAAGAAATGAAATTCAAAACCAGTAAAACTCCAAATTCCCGATTAAATATGTAAAAAATCGATCAATTCTTACTAAACTAGAAGAATTCCTGAAAAAGTACAGAAATTGGAATAATTTTGTTTTAAAACAAAAATTTCTGATACTGTCATATCTATCTCTCAGTAACACATTTATTATTACATCATACATGTTATATAATTAAATAAGACTAATTATATATATGCATTTATTATTACATAGCATTACAAGCAATAATTATCTGTTAAAATTTTTTAGATGAATTTTGTGGTTGGACCTCGGGTGGTTTCCCCACAACCAGTGGGAGTAGTACCTACCTCACATTCAGTATCATATTGTGACACATCACATCTTCCAACGCATTTAATAAGTAAGTTGATTTTGCATGGTCAGGTTATTTATGGAAAAATAAGCTTGAATTCTTGTTTTTCTTGGTATTATTGAGGTGAAAATTAACAGGAAAAATATTTTTGTTGTAACAGGAAATATTATTGTTGTCTATCATCATTGATGTATTCAAATATTTAGTGAGCTAGTATTTATCTTTTATTTCAGTATTATTTATTTTGAATTTCAAAATGGTATGTAAATGCTGTAAACATTTAGTGATAAAAATCATAGTTGAATTTTTAATGATTATCTTTTTCTAATAATTCATTTAATGGAAATCTTTTATGCCATTTATTATTTCATGCACTGCATTGGAATTCCTAAAATATGCATAAAAGAATATTTGTTTATATTATCTCCTTTGTAAATTATTTTATAAAATTTTGGCATTTGAAAAATAATTTATTTTTAACATTATAATGTGTAATAAGCAAGTACTGCATAGTAGAACCAGTATATGAATGTTGCTACAGCTATCAGAATAACATGCAAGTTAAAATTCTAATTGAGATTTTTTGGAATTAGAAATCATATCAGTTTCAGAATAAATTCATGTTTATAATCTTGCTGAACCTGGTTTTAACTCTTATTTTTATCTGCTTAACCCTCTCAAGACAGCACGTCTTTGTTTAAGATGTTTACTTGGGGCAGATGGGAGTCTAAAGGAATCGTCCCACAGGCCAGGGATTTTGCAACCCTTAGGCCTAACTTGAGAAAAATAAAAATAAATTAAAAAAAGAAAAAGTTTACACTTGAACATAATTTTGGGTACTATTTTATATTATAGAAGATTATTACTTAAGTTGTCATAAATTAGCATTTAGCAATCTTTTCCCTTTACTTTACATGAAATTATATAAAAAAATTGCTTATTTTGAGAAATAATTTTTGGAAGCACTATTCAAATCATTCTGAAGTTTTAATTGATAAAATACTTAAATTATGTTTTAAAGTAATAAAAAATATACAAAAAAGACTGTTTACAAGAAGTAACAAAATCTCTCACATGAACTGGAAAGCACACAGTGAGCTCAGTTTCTGACAAAATGTCCATATGAGAAACATAGAAATACTGCTCTCTAATTCTTTAAAAAATGAACAATCTCTCTCATGCATATCACTGATTGGCTCATTTACTATGCAAGTGTATATTTCATCTGATAAATAACGCTTGCCTTAGTAAACTGAAGTCGAGGCTTTTCGAAATAAAAAGGGAAGTAGGTGAAATATAATTGATAAAAGGAATACAAAGCATAATAGAACCCAACAGAGAAACCCTAAAAGACCTTACATAGTAAGGGGAAGGAGAATAAAAAAAAGATTCAAAAGGATATCAGAAATGCAAATATTTATATCACCTGGTGAGTTTAAGAGATGAGCTCTGTCTTGCATTACACTCTCCCCACAACAGCTGATATGAACATAAACTGAAGGTCAGGATCCTAAAACTATATTCAGTTTTAAAATAATGGACCCAGGATGCCATCTAGTGATTTTTAAAACATTTCAGGAGCTGGCATAAATGTATGCCAGCCTGGGGGGTGAATGAGAAAAAGCTTTACCATGCCATGTGCCAGCTGGGAAGTGAGTGCGTTTCATGCTGCCACCCTTCACCCTGAGTACAGTCGGCATGAAAGGGTTAAAGCAATTGTTGCACGTGGGTGCGGCTGTGTGAAACAACAAACTATGAGTATGGAATTTGCCAGTGCTTTAAGGATGAATTAATAACATGCCATAAGAGCCAATTTTTAGATAACAAAAGCATTTAATCACATCACAATAGTAAAACTTAATTAGTACAGTTGACAGACAGTCACTTTGGAGGAAAGCGAGCGACCAATGGCACCGACGACGAGACGTGACTGAGTGCCGCCGAAAATCTCCTTTGGTTACAGTTAGTGATAACAGCGGGTGGTTGGTGAGTACAACACAAGTTTAAAGAGTCGCCACACTACTCCCCCTCCAGTGGCAACGAATTAAAGGTACCGACGGTTAAACTGGACTCTACATCCGGAACGTGTATAACAAAAGCATTTAATCACATCACAATAGTAAAACTTAATTAGTACAGTTGACAGACAGTCACTTTGGAGGAAAGTGAGCGACCAATGGCACCGACGACGAGATGTAACTGAGTGCCGCCGAAAATCTCCTTTGGTTACAGTTAGTGATAACGGCGGGTGGTTGGTGAGTACAACACAAGTTTAAAGAGTCGCCACACTACTCCCCCTCCAGTGGCAAACCGACAACATGCTTTATACTACTCAGACACTTCCCCATTACGTCTACCTGCATATCTGCGCATGAGCTACCGTACATCACCTTACTTAATCTCCTGATTGGTCTTTCTGTCCGCTCTGCCTCTTCGTTCAGCTGATATGCTAATTTTTCGACTTCGTCCTTAATTTTTGAACACCAGTGTAGATGTTGGTGATGACCCAATAGGTGAAGGTGCCTTCAAAGGAGGTGGCACTGATGTACCAGTCTCGACAGTTTGTGGTGCTAAGATAAAGGCTGGTTTGAGACGATCAAGTCTCACCATTGTCTCTTTTGTCGCCCATGAGTATCCGATAGTTCTTGGATGTGCGACTTAGAACTAGGTTTAGGCCTGTATAGGTAGGCTCCAAGGACTTTTTTGATGCATCACACCATAAGAACACATGTGACGATGTAGCGAGTTCTTTAGGAAAAAACACTGGTCTTGAAGAATGTATGCTTGTGGGCTTAGGGTATTCTCACCATTGTCTCTTTTGTCGCCCATGAGTATCCGATAGTTCTTGGATGTGCGACTTAGAACTAGGTTTAGGCCTGTATAGGTAGGCTCCAAGGACTTTTTTGATGCATCACACCATAAGAACACATGTGACGATGTAGCGAGTTCTTTAGGAAAAAACACTGGTCTTGAAGAATGTATGCTTGTGGGCTTAGGGTATAATGCAGCCATGGTTTCACACAATTGTCTGAGGAATGCATAGGGCTGGACATTGGGTGAGTTTTTTGCGGGATTTATAAAATCTCCCGGTAAATGTAAATTGGTACCATAAACCATTTCAGCACCTGAAGAACCCAGGCCCTCTTTGATAGCTGTTCTGAGTCCTAACAACACAGTAGGAAAAACATCAACCCAGTGACTAGCAGTATGGCCTGTTTAAGAGAGTGATGGAACCTCTCGACAAGTCAATTGGAATTCGGGTGGTACGGGGATGTACGGATCTTTTTAGTTCCCAAGAATTTTGTTAATGCAGTAAATAATTGAGATTCGAACTGCCGTCCTTGGTAACATACTCCGGTATCCCAAACTATGAAATCCATGCAGAAAAAAGGTTTTTGCCACGGTGTCGGCTGACATATCAACAATAGGGATAGCCTCTGGCCAACGTGTGTATCTGTCGACACACGTAAGAAGATATGTATAACCTAGTGATGGATGGGGGTAAGGGTCCAACCAAATCTATATGTACATGGCTAAAGCTAGCAGATGGTAACTCAAAGCGTTGGCATGGAGTTCGAGTGTGCCTGTGAATTTTTTATTTTTGAGAGTCTGCACATGCCTTTGCCCATGCAGCAATGTCTTTTTGCATACCAGGCCATACAAAATGCTGTTGAATTAACGTGCAAGAAGCACGGATGCCAGGATGGGATAAATTATGGAGGCTGCTAAAAATACCATGCCGGAATTTCAGTGGAATGTATGGCCGCACCACATTACCTTGCACATCACAGTACAGTGAGAGATCTGGTTCTAACTGCATAGGTAGTAAATTAAGTCCATGAGAAGACTTGTCAGACAAAAGATTTTGCAATTCTGGGTCCTGTTTCTGACATTCAGCAATGGTGGAGAAATCTGTTGTTGGCAACTGAACCTCTTCAATTCTGGACAGGGCATCAGCAATTGTATTTTGAGGGCCTTCTACATGCCTAAAATCGGATGTAAACTGTGCTATGTAATCAAGATGACGCATTTGCCTGGGAGAAGCCTTGTCAGGCTTTTGTCGAAAAGCGAAAATCAGCAGCTTATGGTCAGTATAGATAGAAAACACACGACCTTCTACCATATGATGAAAATTTTTAACAGCCTCATACTCAGTAAGAAGTTCTCGGTCGTACGTGCTGTATTTTGATTGTGTTGCAGAAAAATTTTTTGAGAAGAAAGCCAGAGGCTTCCATGCTCCGTCTACCAGTTGCTGCAAAACCGCATCCATAGCCGTATTATACGCATCGACCATTAATGCTAAAGGGTACTTGGAAGGATAGCTAAGGGCTGTTGCCGACGTTAAATTATTCTTACATTGTACAAAGGCTGTACGGGCATCATCAGACCAAATAATTGGCTGCATATCTTTCTTTTTATGCCCAACCAAATATGTGTGCAAAGGTGCCTGCTTTTCAGGAAGAAAGCAACGATAAAAATTTAACATGGCCAGAAAACTATGCAGCTCCTGAACAGTTTTTGGCTCTGGGAAATTTTGAATTGCAGTGACTCTGTCACTAAGTGGGCGAACGCCCTCCGAAGAAACTTTGTGACCAAGAAATGACACTTTAGATTTCCCGAAAACACATTTTGATGGATTAATGACTGTAGCATAAGACTGAAATCGGCCAAGGACTATGCAAAGGTATTCAAGGTGCTGGTTTTCATTTGTCAAGGCTATCAGAATGTCATCGAAATATGGGACACAAAAATCTAAATCTCGAAGGACTTCATTAATGAAGCGCTGAAACGTTTGCGCAGTGTTACATAACCCGAAAGTCAAAACAGGAAATTCGAATAATCCAAAAGGTGACAGCAGTTTTTGTTATATCAGGTGGATTGCCAGGGATCTGATGGTAAGCACGAGTCAAATCTAACATAGAAAAAATATTTTTGCCTTCCAAGACTTGCATGCAGTCCTGAATATGAGGAACCGGATATCTATCAGGCAAAGTAACTGAATTAAGACGTCGATAATCCCCACAAGGATGCCAGTCGCCGTTTTTCTCAGGGACCATGTGGAGTGGACTGGCCCATGAACTTTTAGATGGCCGACAGATTCCTTGCTCAAGCATGTATTTAAATTCTTCTTTTGCTGCAGCCTTTAATTTCGCTGGAGGTAACCACCGTGCTTTGGCAAAGATTGGTGGTCCGGTAGTCTCTATGACGTGTACAATACCGTGGTCAGCAGTCGGTTTGCCAGTTACTGAGCGGATGACGTTAGGGTATTGCTCAAGTAGTTTGTGGAAAGGAGAATTACCGGAAATTAATTTAATTCCAAAATTAGTGGCATTTCCAATACTACATATTGCGGACAATTGTGTGATAAAGTCGAGTAAGCGTTGATTTTTAATGTCGACCAAAAGAGAAAATTTTTGCAGAAAGTCTGCACCAATTATTGGGTGCGAAACCGCAGCGATGACAAATGGCCATTGAAATTTGCGACGCAATCCTAGATCTAACGACATTAATATTTCTCCATATGTTGCAATTTTTGATCCATTAGCTACAAATAAGTTAAATTTTCCAGGTGGCCGTTTGGAGTCGGTAAGAGAGGGCGGTACAACCGAAATGTCAGCACCTGTATCAACAAGAAAACGTCTGCCTGATGATTTATCTGTTACAAACAATCGACTAATGCACGGGCAGTTGTCACTCATGGCTTCGAGTGACGGCCTCTTCAGTTTAAAGAGAGGTCTTCTGAAATTTGCATGGAGGTATACACTTGCGCGCTTTATCACCGAATCGGCTGTGATAGAAACAAATGTCTGATTGAGTACCAGAATGTGCGCGTTGGCATTCTCTATTATTTCGGTTCCGGGAATCTACCAAGCGGGCGATACTGAGATCATGTCTGTTGTTGAAAAGATGAAATACCAATACTGGGATGCTGAACTTGACTGATTGCTTGTGGTTGGAGAACATCATGAATTTTGTCTGCCATTTGGGGTAGGTTCTCGTTACTGGAGGCAAGAATAGCTTGGATATTGTTCGGGAGACGGTTGAGCCACAATGATTGTAAAACATTGGACTTTGTCACCCGCAAGCTCCTGCATTTTTGACAATAACTGGGATGGGCGCATATCACCAAGTTGCAAATCTTGTAATAACTGCGTTAGTTTGGTGTTTTCAGACTGCTCATAAACTGAAATTAATTTATTTTTCAATTCCTCGTATTTATTATCTGATAGGAGTTTCAGAACAATCTCGTGTACTGACTGAAGAACCTCCGTGTCGTCGCGTGTTATACCCCCGAGCTTGAATTGTGCATCTAATTGAAAAAACCAAAGGCTGGGGTCACTACGGCAAAATGGGGCAAGTTTCACAGCAACGCGAGCCATTTGTTTGTCATCAGGGGCTAGAGGATCGCTAGTAGCCATAATAAATATAAATAAATACAGATAAAAAAGATATAGTTCAAGAATACTGTTGCTGTATACGTGAAGAAACACAAGATAATTAATGTTAGGACCTGGGTTCAAATGATCTAGAACATGAGAAATATAGGGAAAAACTCACCCGCTTGACGAATACATACAAATCCATGTGCGGAATAAAAGGTAGAAAATATCACCTTGATGTACAGAAATTATCCATCCGCTTGATGTTGGAACACTATCACTAATGGAAGATGAAGGTAATCCGCATGTCTGAAAAATGCTCACAAATGGAAACATGAAGGTAATCCATGTGGCTGTAATATGATGAAACTGATGCACGATCCAACAGACACGATAAGTAATCCAGTACACATAAGTAAAAAATGTTGGTTCAGCTGCATTTCACACATTATTACAAGGCCTTGTTTAAGCACAAAATTTCTGCTGTACTATAAATTTCGACGATTCATTTGGCTTAAGCCTCACTGTCCTGAAGTCACCATTTGTTGCACGTGGTCGCGGCTGTGTGCAACAACAAACTATGAGTATTGGAATTTGCCAGTGCTTTAAGGATGAATTAATAACATGTCATAAGAGCCAATTTTTAGATAACAAAAACATTTAATCACATCACAATAGTAAAACTTAATTAGTACAGTTGACAGACAATCACGTTGGAGGAAAGCAAGCGGCCAACGGCACCGACGATGAGACATGACTGCCGCCGAAAATCTCCTTCGGTGACAGTTAGTGATAACGGCGTGTGGTTGGCGAGTACAACACAAGTTTACAGAGTCACCACACAATGATTGTTTATAACATGATACGGTTCAAAAGGTGGAAACCTTGACCCTTTTGTGTGTGTGTGTATATATATATATATATAATTTTCTTTAAAAAATTAAAACTTGAATGATAGCGTTTTATGGTTTTGTAAAAACTGCGCATCTAGCTGCAATTTTATAATTCTATTATTAACAAGTAAGAATGCAAAAGCTATAGTACACCCTAAACCCTCTGAATCCTATTCGAAGAAGCATGTTAGTGCCAAAATTACACATTAAATACAATTAAAACTTAAAATCATAAGCAAAAATTCACATGAAAATATAACTCAAATAATGCCTTGAAAATTGTAATTTTTTGGCAAAATGGGAAAAGCTGAAGTTGCAATAAAAACAAGGTATACAATAAACAAAAATGGTAATATTTCATTGAGAGTTGCATAGTTGTCTCGTCAGGGGAAAAGGAAACCGTGCCCCTTCCATTGAAATATTACCTCCACGCGTTTCAACTGACGACCAATTGAGACAATACCGCGTCAAATAATTGACTGAACTTAAAAATCTATTACATCTTTCAATACTAATCTAAATCGTCTCAATTGGACGCCCCTTTTCCCTACGCGTGGAAGAAAAGAAACGTACTACTAAAACAAAACAATAATTAATTAGAATAAAAAGAGGCAGCTAGGTAACAAATATTGTTAAAACGCCTCAAGACCTCTAAAATTTACAGAAATCTAAATTTAAAATAGTATTAGAGAGGATGAAACCATAAATCATAAATTATAATTTATAGTTAATTTCTGAAACACTATTGGTCCTATATTACAACCGAAGAAATCAAGAAAATCTAAAAAATGGGGGCCCTCTTGCTTAAAGTAATGAAGCTGTTAAATTTGAAGAAAAAAGTACTTTAAATATATTAAACCTTGTAGAAAAAACGTACACTTTTGTGTAAAATGTTTCTGCAATAAGATATAAAAATATGGTATGGCTTGGCACAATTTGTATGTCAGAAGTGTATCAATATGTTAAATACTTTCCCATGATATTGGTGGAGCAACAGCAGTCTGCATGAGAATGAAATGGACTTTCAAATTATTGCTAGACTACTGTATCTTGGTGTAAGCCTTTTCAGTAGTATATAATGGTTTATGATAGGGAAAAAAAAAGATTATCTCCAAAAGACATATATGAGAATGAAATAAGCCTGAAATTATTACTGGACTGCCTTACCTTGGTGCGAGCCTTTTCAGCAGTGTATAATGGTTTATCATAGAGAGGAGGTGGGAATTATCCCCAAAAGACACATAGTATATTGAAGGATACAGTATCACGTAAAGATAAAGCCTGTGCATGATTTACTTACCATGCAGCAATATTAATGAAATAAGATTTATGCTATAGCACCAATAATGTGGCTTGACCCAAATGCTTCAAAACCATTTGCTTGGTGCAGGCCTTAAAAGTGGATTATCTCCCTCTGTTTCTCTTCATTGTAGCAAACTATTTATTTCATTTTAGGGACTAATAATAATAGTGAATATTTTATTATGTGTCAAAATTTTATAAAGTTATTTTATGGTATTTTATTGTTAATTTTAACGTTGGAGGGGAATGTAAGAAGTTTAAAACCCCTATTAAATTACTCAAAAATTGTAAAATGCAGTATGAAGGACACATCTGATTGGCCAATGCTTAAACACTTAAAAATAACAAACATAGCAGAACTAATTGCCATGTCTGGTGATGCCAAAAGATGAAACTGCATGATAAGCTATATTTCTTAGTAGAGATTAATCATAATATTTGTTAGGCATGCACTTTTGTGCCTTCCTTAGTGCTGTCAGGAAGTTGTTGAGTTGGTGTGAAGATTATGGATGACTTAAAATTGGGTGAACAGATACCTTTGATTTACATCGCTGGTACAGTGATACAACGTTGAGAACATGACATCTGTAATGCAGTCATAATAATAAACTAGGGTTGACCTGTTTTTTTAACAGATTTTGAAGAGGCGTTGAGATACTGCTATCCTAACCTTCTCTAAGATATCCCTTTGATATACTGTCATTTGAATACATTCAGGTGTGACTATTAGGATGGTTCCACTTGTGGGTTTATTCTGCAATGTTCATTTAGTTCCATGGATTTTATGATTATAACCCTAAATCATAAGGAATTGTCTGCTTTTTTATAGTATTGCAGTTTTAGTTCTGAGCAATGTGTTTATCTTTTCTTAATTTAATTTCAGCTTTTAAAACTTAGGTGTAACTCAACTCAAATAGGTGTATTCTCAGGGAACTGGAATATTTTTCAGTTTTCAGAAACCCAAATTTAGCATAATTCATTTAGATTAAACTATTTTTTAAAACCTAGTGGCCATTTTTCTTTGTGTCATATGTTAATATTTAATTTCATCTTAATACCCAAATTAAAATTTTACTTTTCTTTGTTTGACAGAAAAATAAATCAGATTTTAGGGATTATTTATTGGCCTTGTGTTTAATAGTAATAGTGAATATTTTTATTATCATATGCTAAAATTTTACAAATAAAAGTATTTTCCAATTTTTAAAAATATTTTATTATTTATTTTAACTTTGGGGAGGATGTCAGAAGTTTAAAATACTCAAGGAATATGAAATGCTTTGTGAAGGACAAATGTGATTGGCCAGTGTTTACACACTTGAATAACAAACACAGCAGCATTAGTGTTCTTGGTAAATTAGAAAAGAAGTGTGAAGATTATAGAAATAAAAGAAGTTTCTCATTTTATAAGTTAAATATCCAAAATAGCAACACATTTTGAACATTCAGTTGTTAAATTTGCTATTATCTGAATTTAAACTAAATATTTTCGTATTGTTATTTAAAAGAATTTGATAAAACCTCGTAATTTTATTTTAAACTGACTTCTCATTATCTATGAGTTCATTATTAAAAATTCATCCATTTAGCATGCATTATGTAGGTTAGCTGTTTTTGATTTTTTTAATTGTATAGAATAAAGTTATTCAAATAATTAATATTTTTGTATATTTTGTTTTTGATTAATTTTTATCTTCTCTATGAAGATAAATATTGTATTGCAGTGTCAGCCCATCCAGGAGCATCTATATCTGCTGCTACTGCTTCACATTCTTTGCAGCAAGGGGGGCAGCATTCCAACCACTATCCACCTCAGTCACAAACTCCTGTTGTGCATCCTTCCCCTTCGCCAGTCCATCAGGTTCCAACACCTCATGGAAATCACTCTCAGCCACCTACTCCAACTACTGTAATGTATCCTGGTGGTCCAATAGGCCAACATCCCCTCCAAGCAACTGGGCCTCACAACCACAATCAGCCTTTGAACCATCCAATGCATCAGGCCCATCATGCTGGTTTCCCTGGTGGACCTCAGCCAGTGGTGCTAATGCAACAACAACAGCCTGTGCCTGTCTCCCACCATGGACATCAGACAGCTGCTCCACACCACCCGCTTCATATGCATTCAATACATAGCCAGAACCCTGGAAATCATATAGGCACCCCTACTCACATATTACCACAAATGACGATCATCCCAACAAGTGCTGCCATGGTATCTGCTCCGACTACGATTGCCACACCGCCATTTGTTCAACATCCTCAAGGCAAGAAACTTTTTATTTATTTATTTAAAACTTTGAAGCAAAAGAATATATGAAAAATGATTGACATTTTTGAATCTCTAATTTTTTCAGGAACACAGTTATTCAAAGAACATATAAATGTAGACAAATTGGGAAGGGGGATTCAGCTTTTGTCTTCTTTAAAAATGAAAGGTGTGAAAATTTTCTGCTTATTTCCATTGGTATAGTTAGAGAACATGTGCAATCAAACCTTCAAAA
Organism: Stegodyphus mimosarum; assembly: GCA_000611955.2. Lineage (NCBI taxonomy): Eukaryota > Metazoa > Arthropoda > Arachnida > Araneae > Eresidae > Stegodyphus > Stegodyphus mimosarum. The sequence continues at coordinate 380,941 of KK117679.1, forward strand.
GACTGAAATTGTGCTTCAGGATATCTGATCCAATAATAATAATAATAATTTATATATATATATATATATATATAGAGGCAGATTTAAATAATAATTCTAATTTAAAAACTAATATTATAAGTTAATTACAATTAATATTTAGTTATTAAATGTTTTTTATTCATGATAAACTTTGTTTCAAATTCTTTTTTCTTATATCTCTATCAGATTTTGAAATATTCTTTTATTCTGAATTTTCCCATAAGAAGTGTTTTTATTTGTCAAACGAGCCATTTGAGCACAAAGTGACAGTCTGTCTAAATTTTTTGGCAAATTCATCACTTTTTATCTGAATCATTGCAGATACTGGCAGATTGTGACTTATGTGAATAGGGAGCCATTTCAGCAAGCTTCTTTAACATCTTTATGCTTGGTCTGTTTTGACTTCATCCTCATTTCCAAATGTTTCAGTGATTAAAAATGATCAAGTCTTGATTTTTCTATATACGCTTATCAATAATAAAATATTATCAAACTGTTAAATATTGTAAGTATCAAATATTTAACTGTTGAAAGATCTCTCTGAATTATGAAAAGACTATTACAGAATGCAAATTACCAACAATGAAGTCAAATTTATATCAATGCAAAAATTGCATTAAACAAATGTTTTTTCTGAACTATATTCTTGTACAACATTTCATGGAAGAAGCAATTTTTTACATCTGTCTTGTTTCAACATGCAGAATCAATACATTTTGCCAAATGCTAGTGGAGGAGACAAAATTGTTACAATAATTGAGATAATTGTATGCATGTGGATTTGGTTTCACGTATTGGGTAGGGTTGAAGATATCCTGTTCAAGGTCATTTATGAACTAGCACCTTATATGATGACTGTTATTTGTCTTTATGTGATCCCTTTAGAGCAGATATCAAATTACTACGTACCTGCAAAGATAATTTTTTATGGTAATGAGAAGAATATCAACTGTAAGAATTCACAAACATCTTCATGCAAAAGGACTGTATGCACATAAGCCAGTTGTTTATGTTCCAGTGGCCTTTCAGTGTTTTAGGGTTTGAAGAGTATTGTAAATAAGGACCTGCTAACACACTCCTTCAGTTGCAAAATGTCGTTCTTGCAGAATGAGGCCTGGAAACTTCATTAATTCGATGTCTCACAGGTGTAAAGTCATCTTGCATATTCGAGATGGTCATCACTTTTTAGACAGCTGACAAAGTTCATCAATACTTATTTTTTTCCCTCCAAAAGATACTGGTAATAATGATTTTTTATGGCACCAGATGAATTTCTTGTAAAGTGATCTTTGTGTACATTAAATAATTCTCCATTTTCTTATTTGTGGGGGTTTTTTTCCCTCCCCCCCAGAAGGACTTCTTTATTGTTCGGTATATTTTCCAGCAAAATACTTATTCACTAAATTACCTGCTTCCATGATTTTGTTGAGCAGTGTAGTACCAATTATAGATTTCCTTTACAAGTTAAATAAAGGATAAAATACTTCCCATTTTGGAAAACTGGAAAGGAAAATTACTTAACTGTGAAGATATTCTGTCTACTATATAATAAGAATGCATTTCTCCTCCTAGTATACGTGTATTGTATAAACTAGCCTTTCAAGAATCGAGTATTACACTTGCTTCACATAAATTTTGTTTGGAACCTTAAAAAATGAGGGTGAAGGTAAAAGAACAGATATAGTAACATAAACATGCTTACTGCAATCCTAACAACCTGCATGTGGATTAGTTTTAAGATTTAATAATGAATACTTTTTGTAGGTATGCTTAGAAATACATCTACTTTAAGATAATGGTAAAAAATTTCCAGCTACTAAAGTACAAATCTCACCAGCTTTCAAGTATCAAAAACCTCATAGCAAATTGTTAATTAACCACCATGATCTAGCTACTACAGCCCATTGATACTGCAAAGAACTTCAATATAAAAACTACGTAGACTAATTTCATAAGCATATCATTACTGGAAATTTAACAATAGTTCAAAACCAGCTTTTAAGAAATTTAATGGAAAAAGGAACAAAATTTAGACCAGTACTAAAAATTGGCAAAAATCACTGTTATAGAATTTTTGAAAAAAAATATTGATGAGTTCATAGTTAAAAGAAGTTACAAAGTAAACATTCCAAATTCTGCCTTTATGGCTTGGAAACATGAAGTGTTAGAAGACATGAAGCAAAAATTCGTAATCACCAAAATTGACAAAGCCAGTAATAATTTCAGCATTATTTGAAAATTTTTTTATGTCTCACTAGTTGAAGCTGAACTGAATAATGCCGTTACTTGCAAAATTACCAATACACAAGAAAATGTCATAGCAAAAAAGCTTAAAGCTATTCATAAGAAACTAGAAATTACACAACCATCTAACTACAATAGATTAGAAAATCTTTATGCTCTTCATAAATTCCATAAGTCACCACTCAAATTTAGATTTATAGAAAATGGTACAGATAATTATAAAAAGAATTTGGATTATATATTTGCAATTAAACTTAAAAAAATCTATTTTAATTCATCAACTTGTTAACAAGCAGCACAACTATTGTTGGATTATTTATAATAATGCTGCAGTTATCAACAAATTTAAGAGTTTAGAGATAAAGAACATTTACTGCTATGACTTTGAAAACCTTTATACTTCTCTACCATTAGACAAAATTTACACTAGTTTAATGCAACTCCTACAGCTTTTTCCTGTCATGCTAAATATCCTCTGAATTGAAGATGGAAAATTTACTTGCATAGTGCATTATTTAATAACTGCATTAAATTCAATAATAAGATCTTTTAGCAGGTGAAAGGAATTCCAATGGGAGCAAACAGTTCTACCACCTAATGAACAGGAGATATAGAACTGTCTCCCCCCCTTTTTTGCACGGTGTGCATGGTTTAAGTTATTTGTTTTATCTATCCCTTTCTCAAATTTGAAATGTTTTATTATTCTCCACCTGTTTGCTTGTGTATCTAATGGATGAAACTAAAAGAACCTAGATATTTCTTCCATCTGTAATGGAAATACAATACATATACCATTAATAATATTAAATTCTTAATATTTACAGAAACCTCTGTAGGCTGCTGTTGGAACATGCTTCTTCATAAGTATTTGCTACCTAATCTAACAAACCTGTTTTTAATTAGCTGCTATGCAAGATTCATTTAAGGGTTATAATATTTTATCTTTTTTATGACAGGAAAGACAACTTGTTATTATGAGATCACCTGTTGATGATTGCAATCTCAATAAAATTTTGGTTGTAAAATTAACTAGATGGAGGCAGAAGGAAGAAAATGGCAGGTGGATCAAACAAAATTTTGCAAACATATTGTAGTCATGCCATTTTATATGATTTGGTAGTTACTGAAAATTGCTATCTTTCAGTGAACATATACCTAAACAATTTTTATAAAAATGCTGTGCAATATTATTTTGAAAGTTTTTGATGGCTAGATTGAGAAATACCATTGGCAAGTATGTTTTATATATCCATAACAAAGAAACAAAAATGCTCATGCTTATAAATTTTTCTATTGATGGGGGTCAAACATGGGATTTACTCATCAGAATCCATCTGGCTTTAGATAAAGGCCATTTATTTGTTTGGCTTTTATCTTGAAATAGAAGTATTTCTGGCCTATGGGTGGTGATTTTTCAAAACTTTCTTATGTATATCTATTCAGCTGATGATCAGTGGCCTGCTGACACTGCAGGAAAAAATTGCAAGTGAATTGTTCTTGAACATATAATGAAAGATAGTTTCCAACTAAGAAAAGCATCTACTTCTGTGATAACAGAGGGATTTAGAAATTTCCTTTTTGCTTAGATTTAAATACATGGGTTTTCTAGAGAGCTTATTTTAAAAGTTTTGTCTAATAGCAAGATGAATAAACATCAGCAACCGAAAAGCTCGCATAATTTGTTCTGTAGCTAATTATATTGAACATTAATTTATCCATAATTGGTTTTAAACTATTTTTTTGTCCTCTTTTATGCTTGAAAATTTATCATTTAAATAAAAGACAATCCAGCTTTCGATCCATAGTTTTAGCAAAGTTTAAGGATATCAACTTCTATGTGATATTTAAGGTAAATGATTTTTTTAAAACTTAGATTTCACATGCTGTAATTATTATGAAGTAATGTATTTTCATGTAGATTCTTCATGTGACTCTTTGTTTTTAAATAGTTGATATCCCTTGCTTGACTATTCTAGCTGCATTAAAAACTATAAGTATTTGGTTAAGCCTAGTTACAGCCCTGTCAGTTGATGTCAGAGCCTTTAAGATTTCACTGATGATTTTCAGAATGCATTTATAAAGTAGTGCTTGAATATTCTTATAAATCTCTTTCATGTTCACATAAGCTAAGTTAATGGAAAAAACTTCATTCTTACTGAAAAGTGAAATTGCTCTTCAAACTTTTGCCTTTTGAAGAAGTTGATAAAAAATCTAGTTTTCTGAATCATAAGACAGTATAAGTTCAGTCATCAATCTGTGGCTATCATGACAGTAATATGTTCATAAGTGATGCTTTATTTTCTGAGTGTATACTGTTTTGTCATAGTGCTTCAATAAATAATTACAGATTTGTATAAAATTTTCACTTAATAGCATGGTTTTTCCTCTTACAGCCACTCTGTCATACAAACAACATATATGTTGAAATGGTAGTAGATTATGAGTTACTGATATGCTTTTGTTCTTGCTATGGCAGTTCATACTTTTCATTTTCCAAGTAATATCCTTTACTATCCATTATGACTAACTGCATGTGTAGCCAGCTGCTTAAAAAGGGGGGGTCAGATTTTAAATTATGTCCAAAGGAATTTTAAATTACGTACGTTTAACATTTTGTGTGTTACCTTTACTTATTAAATATCATGTTCTTCGCACAGATAAAATTCAGTTCAAAAGTAATATCGCAAAATAATTTTTAGCATATCTTTAGAGTTTTTGATACAGTCTCATGTGCTGGAGATAAAAATGTTTTTTCTGTACAACGTTACCATTGCTCGCTTTGAAATCCGTGAGTTTGTTAATCAAAAATTTGTTAAAGGTTTATGAAATTGATAATAAAACAAATTTCAAATTTGGGCTGCCGGTTGTCCATATTCGCAGTAGGATTACGTCATTCAAAATTTGATAGCTCTAGGTACCGTTTTATCACAATGCAAGAAGCATACGTACATTTATGCACATTCTTCATTATTTAATTTCTTCAAGTATAATACAGGGCGATAATATTTGGTGGCAACAATTTGAAAAGTGAAACAGACATTCAGAGTGATTTGACGTAAAATCACAAAATGAAAATAATAATAGTCCCTCAGGGACAAAACCCCTTTGGACTAATAAAATGATTTTAATGAGTCTAGCTAGTGTAATTTCAAGAGGCAAAAAGTAATTAACAATGAAGAACTGCATTTATTCCATTTAAACTTAGTTTTCTAATCAGTTGCAGATTAAATTCGAAAGAAAAATTAAATAGCTTATGATTCCTTAACAGTCTGGTGCATGGAAGAAAACATTTTATTTCAGGCAGTGAAACATATTTCTTTTTAATCAGTGTGTTTTCTGAGTAAGTTTGAAACATAAATATCTTTCACTTTTCTTTGGTAACACATTGCTTTTAAACTGCTGAGTTTATTGATAAATTTTTTTATTAAGTTAGCACAAAACATGAAACAAATTCAAAATTCGAGCTTTGAGGTGCACGTGTTAGGTGGAGGCCTATGTGTGTTCAAAATTTCGTGGTCCTAGGTGTTACCATTTTTTCACAATGCTAGGAACATACATATAAATTTTTTATTATTTAATAATCGAGACAAACATTAACTGTAAAATAGCAGTCGCTGCCCAAATGGTACAGTGGTTAGTGATGCTGGCTACTGTGCCAAGGGGCCTAAGTTTAAATCTTGGAAAAGACATGGATATTTGTAAGTGTATAGTGTGTGTAGTAGGGAGGGACACAAAATACACAAGCTGTGAAAGACCAAACTGCCCCTTGGGTGTTCTTCATTAAAATTGGGGCAGGCTTTAACAGCTAGCAAGTGCCGACAGTATCTAATATACCTCTGGGAATGCACAGGTGACAGGCTTGTGTAAGTCTGTAAAACAGCAGTAATGTAAGAATGCTACTGAAGAAGAAATAATTTAATAATTTAAACGTATTGTGTAAGTGGGAAGAACAATATTCATGAGTCCTTGGAAATATTAAGTTAATGCAGGACATAATGAAGGAAGAAACATTTTAAAGTCTTCAGCTTTAGGTATTTTTTGTTGTACTAATAATGGCTTCATTATAAGTGATTACTATTAGTTTAGCATACAGTGAAACAGAACATTAGTTGCAGAAGCTTATACTGTATCAGTAAATCCTCCAAAGATATTTTCCATGATTCCATTTCAACCAAGATGATGTCTTATGATTGATACTCCAGAAAGTATGCAAGACTTCATTCCTGTGTTGAAAGGTAACTTTAAATCAACAATTCTTTTTTCGTTGCAACTGATAGTTCCAATTGTAAAAGCAAAATTTAGTACTCGAAATAAACTTATTACACAGTTAATGCTATCTGCAACATAAAATTTCTTGTTCATAAGGTACATGCAAAAAATAAAATCATATTGTGCATGTAATGTGTATGTGCACTATTAGAAACTATATAAATTATACATTTTGGAAAAAGTAATGAACGTATGGTTTAAGTATGTTGCAACAGACATATTTTTTATAATATTACTAAACATGAATTTGGTGGTCCAGATGTGGATATAATGAGATAAACTAAAAATATATGAACAGTTTTCAGTATTTGAAAAAGACGAGAGCAGTAGAAATCATTTTGATATGTAAATATAGACTGGTCGTAAATTCACCAAGTACCAATTAAGTGACTTTTGATAACATCAGCTATTGATAGATTAATACAAAAATGACTTATTTTCTTGATGAAAAGTTTACTTTATAAGAAAATGGTTTGATTCACTTCTATTTGTTCTTTTTTATTTTTTGGAGAGGACGAATTTTCTCTCTACTAGCTTCAGCAATTTACACATTTCTTTACTCAGAAAATTCTGAATTGTGTGTGTCTTTATGATAATATATATCTGTTTAATTGTCTTTGTAATAATTAAGTCATAATTATGAACATTTTCTTTTGCAGGAGTTTAAAATACAAATATTTTTTAGAAGAATGAACATTGGAAGATTCTTGCTGATAATAATCCTGGCATACATACATTTTATTTATTATAAAATAATGCTGTAAGACATCAAGATGAGACAATAACTTATAGACACTGATATACTTATGAAATTGTATCTGCGAAGAGAGACATTGTAGCCAGCTTTAAAATAAAGCAATTTCCTTTATTAGACTTCTCTCTTAATTTTTATTATAACTACAGCTTGTAAAGTATAAAAAATGTATGGACCATTTCTTTATTACACTTTTTTATTAAAATGCTTTGTATTGGCTAAATAATTAAAATTGCAGAACATTGGGAATTTGTAGTGGAATGGGTATTTCATAATTTCTTTCAAATTTTGCAAGTTCTACATGAATTGATTGCTATTTTGTCTGTGTAATAATGAAATTTTAAAATATAGCTTAGATGCTATATTATGATATACCAATTTAGATAAAACTAGCTTGTAAACTTAAGTAGTGGTTTTTTTCTTTTTTAATTTTTCTGTGCATGCACTGTTTTTAATTTAAACTTAGATCATAAAAAAGTATACAGTCAACATTTGCTATAACAACCCCTGACGTAATAAAAGAAAAAGGCATTGTAACAAATGATGACTTTAATGAAAGTGGATTCATTTGGGAACATTTGCATTGCTCATATTAATGGAACAGTCACTTTAATGAGTGATTGATATAACAAGATTGAACTAATAATGATAACATTCTCTCATTAAAACAAATTCAACACAAAGTAATGGACAAAACATTACAGAATACAAAACATAAAGAGCTAATGGTAGAATCTTTCAAATCTAGATTTTTTCTGATAATTTAAACTTGTAGTACTATTAAAATGCTATGAACATGGGTGTAGCCAGCGGGGTGCAGGGAAGTGAACTTGCACCCCCTAAACAAATGCGACTTTCTTTTTAACTAACAAATTATCAAAAAGTTCTGTTTCTTATATTATTCTTTGAGCTTCTGGGTCTTCTGTAGAATCTACTAGGCGAACGATTTGAATCTTTTCCCAACTAGTCATACAAATAAGGGCCACCTAGTGTCAAGACATCCTTTTGCTTGCATTCACCTTAAGCGATATAAATAAGTAATGGATGGCTGGTTGTGATTCCAAGAGTTTTTATAAACAAGCATTCCTTCTTTGTCTTAATTTACCTTAAAATAGGAAAATTCACTTGCACTCCTTAAATTTTCTTAATATCGTAAATCTGTAAATGTTAAGAGTGGACACCAAAAAAGTAATGGAAGAAAATCAAAATGTAATAGCGTCAGTAATTTCCACAATCATATTTTGTGAAACCCATGACCTCTGTTTAAGGAGTAAGACGAAAGAGGAAGGGAATTAATTATCAGGACCTGTTTTGTCCAAAAATCGAAGGAGGGAATAAAAGTTGCAAAGGCATTTCAAAAAAGGTAGTAAAAATGCTACTTATATTTCATTTGAAATCCAAAACAAATTGATCAATTTGTGTGGATTGGTGGTAAAAGACACTATAGTAAGAGATGCAAGAAAAGCTTATGTTTACAGCATAATGGCAGGCGAAATAAGTGATACATCTGGGAAGGAGCAATTGTCAATTAGTATTCGATTTTTTTAATGAAAAAAGAATGGTTGTCTGGGAAGAATTCCTAGGATTTATTGAGTTAAATGCAATAGATACTGATACTGCAGCAAATTAATTAAGCATTTAAACTCATGTTTTCCAGTTCCATTATTTATCTGTTCGTTTATTGAACTGTAGCAAAGCATGCGAGTGTTATCCTGAAGGAAAGCTATCTTCGAGGAGAATTTTCTGAGGTAAACTGGCCCATGTTCAATTTATAATATATGAAGGAGGGAAAACCACAAAAACACTCGTACAGCCAACCAATTAATTCGCTTTCAAATTGAATTACTGGTGCACAGCAATTTTATCTACTCTACCACTGACGAATTCATGTCATATCATAGTTTCGTTTTCTAGGTCTAAGATCGTTTGCAAACCCCTAGATCCGAACCTGGCTATGCCCATGGCTATGAAGTATATACTAAGCTAATATAAGTAACTTATATCAGAAGATGTGAATGTTGTGCTGTAAAGATAGATGAACTTAATGCTAAAGAACATAGTAAAGGTTTATTTTATACTTATGCAATAATACATTTGTGTTGACTTGAATCTATAGTAACAATAATGATAAACACAACACATATTAAAATAGGAACTACATTTATAAGTGTTTTAACAGAATACAAATGTAATGACAGTGAATACAAAAAAAACATAACAGTGAAAAACTTCACATCTTCGTTTTTTGTTTGTGAAGATGAAATTAAAAAATATTTGACATTCACCTCTCAAGACAAATAATATAACAAGATTTTTATAAGCTCAGTTTTTCATTTCTTTAAAAGAAAAATAACACTAATTTTCATAAAAATTTGTATATAATTTCAAAATTAAGATTTCAATCATAAATTAGTATTTCTCTTCACAATACTGAACTGCAGCTGTACTTTGTTTTATAATTCTGTATATAGGTTAGGATTAAATCTGTTTTCAGACAAAGAGCATTTGCTAACAATGTTTTTACTTCACATATATGAAAATATATGCATCTGGGGTTTGTTTTATATAAATTAAAGTACATATTTTTTGGTAATAGGAGGGATTTTATTCTTTGACTATACGACATATATTGTTGTTGAAGTCCTGAGTATCTAGTTTCATTAAGAATTCATGTTCTTCTGTGTAAGAAATACAAATAAAAATCTTTGAAGGAGAAAGCAATTAGGAACTATGTTTCTTAGTAAATATAGTCTCATCATCAGCAATTCAAAATTAAATTGTTTATTTTCATTTTATTTGATTCAATTTTCCAAACAAAAGTATTTTTCATAAATGACAAACACTCCTACGTTAGAACTGTAATCCAAGCAGCACCATTTAAGGGAGCTTTTATTTTACTTGATTATTAAAAATTTTTTAATGAGCTTGCTTTTTTTACTTTCATTGAAAAATCAATAGTCTTGTACCCTTGCACTAATGAACTACTAGATATTATATCTATCCATGGATTTGCATAATCTGTTATATTTTCCATTGTAATACCTCCACTAGCTTCAATCAAGATATCTGGAAATTGTAACTTGAGTGTTAATGCTGTTTTTTTTAATTCCTGGGGGAGAAAAAAAAACAAATCATAAATTTTGTACGGCATACATATTTTTAAGAACATTTAGAATAACTGCTTCAAAAAGTAATATTCATAAATATTATATGTGATAAAATAAGCATAAAAGTTTCAAATCTGGCATAGGTAAACTATTTCTGTATGGTGTGTGTATGTGAATAAACTTCTCAAAAAACTGAAATTTTACAAGTCTGTTTTTTTTTTTTTTTTTTTTTTATGAAATTGTGTTGTTCAATTACGACTAAAAGTCCTCATTATAAAATTTTACTAAATAGCAATTTTAAAATCGTTATTTAAGAATTAGGAAGAGCATTTTATTCTGTTGAAAGAAACATTAAAAATACTTAAAAGTTTAATGAATCCTGCTTTACCCTTGTAACATCATTTTTCATTGAAAGTGGTTATAATTAGTATAAATATATATAAAAAAGTCATTTTTCAGAAATCTCTCAAAAAATATTTAAAACTTTCAAATAAATCCAGATATAAATTTTTAACCCTAATTCTGCAACTGAGAGGTCAAAATTAATTACTGTGTGTCCCAAAAATGTGTTTTATGTCTTTAGTGTCTTTTTGCTGAATGGGATCAAAAGTAAACTTTCAATTTTGTGCACTGAAAAATCTGCCTTCTTGCCTGTTGGCTGAATTGCTTGCTTTTGTATAGAAACTGTAATTTTAATTGTAGAAACTGTTGTTTTTCTTAACTGTATTTGGTATCTTATGTTTTTCTATATATTTCAATTTTTAATGAAGATGTTTTGAGTTTTTATGTAATTTTTTTCTTGCTGTGAAGTGAACTGAATTAATTGAATGAGAAATAAATCTCTAATGAAATTCGAGGAAATAGGCCGTGCAAGGAAGTCATGTGGTGTATACATAAGATTTTTTATATTTTGTAAAAAATCTGTCTTACAATCACAACTGACTTCCATGTAATAAATTTTAAGATTCAGTAAGCTTTGTGTTTACCTGTGAATACAATGTTTGCATTATACTGTCACTCATCAGCTAAATGTATAGTTAAATGATATAGCCTTTTATTCATGCAAACTTAAGATTCTTTACATATTGATTACATAGCTTTATTAAATTTTGATGTAGTGTAATGTAACTATAAAAGATACATAGTTGTATCTTTTATAGTTACTTTACACTAAATCTCTCTCTCTCTCTCTCTATATATATATATACATACATAAATGTAAAATCCTCAGAAAGGCACCACAAAATTAATAATATCATAGTTAATACACTTAGCTGGTTTTCCAAATCAGGCTATAATGGTGAAAACAGCTTCACGGCAAAACACTAAACTCCTGACTTGGTCAATCGTTCTCAAGCTAATCTCTGAAGCACTACTACTGAACTCAACACACTCAAGATACGCTTCATGATAAACTACTACTCCACGTACAGGCAGGTTTACATAGCTTTTGACCTGCTTTCGAGAACATTCTGGGACAAACCGGTAAGAATTCATTTCTAGAATGTTTTCACTCTGTCTATGGCATATTGCCAATTATTTTGCGAACCATGAAAGTTGTCGGAGATCCTGCGAAAGTTGCTGCAATCGTTCTTTGAAATTCTAAAGGAACTGATGCCTCTTTATTTAATAAGCAATCACACGCTATTTCTTTACTTATATAATCGAAAATATAAATTATATTTTTTTTTATTTATTTTGAGATCAACAACCTCCGATTTTATTGAAAACCCATTGTAAATGATAAATGATCGATAAAGAAACTTGAAACAGTTATATGTTGAACAGACTAATAGTATCCAAGTACAATTTTGTAATATGTTTTCAAAGAATTAAATTCTAATACAGTTTGCATCTCTGTATACTTTTGTCGAGGCATTTTTATTAGAACTGTTAATTTCTTTGATAAATTAACCGATGGATATTTAGCTATTCTGGCATGAAATTAATTCAACATGACTTCAGATTTTTTACATAGTTTTAAGCGTAAAACGTAATTACTGAACTGATTACAGATAAATATTCAGAGCATAATAATAAATCACGTAAAAAGATTTCATAGATGGTTTAATTTTTTCGAAAGTCGGAACTATTAACAATTAATTACATGCACTTACCACAGTTAAGTACTTTTATAAGAATCGAATACATAAATGTGCATTCCCCCTAACTTAAATATATTTTAGCATAAAAAAACATTCATAATGGACTGAATATAACTTGATCAAATAAACTGATAAAATTTATTTTTCCAAAAAGAAACACTTTACAATTATGGAACTTTGCACAAAAGTACTTGTACAGCTCTTTTGAGTAGGACAGAGCACAGTCAGTATTTACCACTTCAAACTGCTAATAATGTTAAACACAAAGCAATGGAAAACACATCCAATGAGCGAAGCTTCCCACGGAGATCTCTCAATTCTATGAAGTCAGCTCTGAACTAAACTGAGAACTGATGTTTTCTTTGGCTTTATGCAGTTTTCCTCCAGCCGCCAAAAAATTTGCAGTACTTTCCATTTCTCGAAATTACTGGAAGTCATATGGTTAATGTTACATTAAAGGGCTGAATATGGTTACAGTTACACATAAGGATGAATTTCAGTACTAATTACAGTTCTACAGGGACCAGAACAAAATGTTGCTAAATGGTCAGCAAGTTTGACAACTTTTGACGATTTCTTGCCAAATTTGGCCACAAAAATTAGTTGCAAAAACCATCATTGTGCCGATATCTTGCTAATTTAATGAGATAATCATTTAGCTCAAAGTTAAATAGACTTGCTCTTCTAATCTTATTTTTTCAAACTTTACATTATGCAAAATTTGTAACACTACCTCTTTCTCAAGGACTGCATGTCCTCGGCAGTACAGTCCCTGAACTGGAAGCCATACCTACAACTAAGATAAATCAATACACTACTAAAATAATTATTTTAGTGATGAAAGGCGTGAACAACATACAACAAATTAGATACTAAATAAATGCATGAATTTACAGATTTGTATACAAGTGCAACCATGATCTTAGAATACTATTTACATTATAAACACTATGGAGATTACTTACTACAGCCATAGTAAGTGCCTAGCGTATTGTAATGAATGACAGAATTTGATGACTTATGGGTCTGAACTACGACATCATTCAACCTGCTTGAGACTGTATAAGGACTGTCTCAAGATGACTGTAATTAAGAAGAAAGTCCTTTCCATTGAATCGGATTCATAACCATACACTGTCACCTTCGTTGAAGCGGTGTCCTATACTTCTTGTGTCATCATCTACTCCTTCACCAAGTGATTTGGAAAATTATGCATCACTCCAAACTGGGCTTGAAGATCTTGAATGAACTCCCTGGACAATGAAGCCGCATCTGGAGAGCGACCAAACAAGAGATCATGTGGCAGATAAAGGTCACGACTGAAGAGCATCTTTAATGGGGAAAATAGTTGGGAATCTCATGGGCAGCACTGTGATAAGACAGTAAAGAACAGTGTTAACTTCTAGTCTTCTGGAAAATTGTTGTTTTCTAGAAACTATCAGCGAGAGGTTATTAAGGATGGTTCGGTTAAATCTTACTACCATGCTGTCTGGTTGAGGATGTAAAGGTGCCGTTTGGGTTTTATTGATGCCGAAATAAAATTCCTTCATTGATTGGAATATGACTGAAGAGGCATTCCAAAATTGGAAATCCATTACTATCTCATTAATCTATACAACCATGATAGCCTCTTGAGATCAGAAATAGGTTAAGCTGCATGCCACTTTGTGAATCAATGATAAAGAGAATGTATTTGTTGTCATGAGCAATTTGTGGCAGAGATACCAGAATTTCAAAGGTGCTCCTACACTGTAACATTGCAGCTTCTCTCGGCAGCATTTTTTCGGTTCTTTCTGATTCGCATAGGCATCACAAGATTGGCACCACTCTTGTCTACCAGTCCTTGCTTAACTCCAGTAGAAGCACTCTTGAACTCTACTATCTTGTATATACTATCTTGTTCTACTACTCTACTATCTACAAGTCTTGATTATTCCAAAGTGGCTTCCTGTCAGACATAGATGTCTGGGATCTTGGGAGTAGCAGCTGCCATCGGAATGTCTTTCCATCACCCAATTTGAATTTCTGGTACAAGATACCATTTCGAATATGGAGCGAGTCCCAGAGCCCCGTATTGTTTTGTCATGGGACTATAGCTCAAAATGTCCTGCCAGGTAGGTTTTCTGTTTGAGGTGTCCATTAAATCAATTATGGGTTTAATGTCACTGTCTTTTAATTGGTCTGTCCTGACTTTTTGTCACTCCATGGGTCTCGATCAGCTGATGCTGAAGTTGTAATGCAACTGGATTAACCAATTCATATTTCACTTTGAACCTGAACAATATCGGCAGCTTTCTGGGCATGGTCTTCTAGAAAGAGCATTGGCATTTCCGTGAGTGATTTTATGTGATATTGATGTTATATTCCTGGAGTCTTTGAATCAATCTGGCTATCTGGCCTTCGGGATTCTTAATTTAAAAGACGGGTTAAGCAATTCTTTCCTGGTGACACAATTCCTTTCTAGTTTAGATAGACACTTGCTCCAGTATGCTATGACACATTCTTGACCATTTATTTTTTGGGCCAACACATTCATTGCTCACATCCGTATCAAGAATGTTTTGTTGAGTTCAGGATACATCAGGATTGTCGCAGATGTTAAAGCAGCCTTCTTCAATTTATTTAATGCTTCCTCTCATTCTTTTGTCAAATTTTGCTTGCTTTCTGTCAGTTTGTGAAAGGTTTTGCGATCGAAGAAAGTCCTTCATAAATTTCCTGTAGTAGGTGCAAAGCCTGCTGATGTACATTTTTGGGGCATCTCCAATCTTTAACTGCCAACATTTTTTTTCTGGATCCATACACACGCCTTTGGCAGAGAAGACATGTCTAAGATAAGCCACTTCCAATCTGAACAATTTATGTTTGGCAGGACTCAACTTTAGATTGGCTTACTTCAATTTCTGAAGCACCTTTCTAATATTTTCTAACTGCTCTTCAAAACTTTTTCCGATTATGATATCATCCAGGTGTATCGGACAGGTTTCATAGAAAAGATCTCTCAGCATGGTCTCCATGAGGTGTTCAAATGTTGCTAATGCATTAAATAATCCAAATGGCATCACTCTGAAATGCCAAACATTGTGCGGTAATAAACGCCATATTTTCTCAGTCATCAGGGTATATCTCCACTTGCCAATATCTACTATTTAAACTTTCAGTATCTATCAAAAGCCATTTGTTTCCAGAAAGGAGTGTACAGAATGTTGTCAGTTCCACGAAGAGGGTAGCTGTCTTTCTTTGTGACATCTTTCAAACGGTGATAGTCGATGCAAAATCTTATTAAACCATTTTTCTTTCTCACCAGGACAATGGGAGAGGCCCAGTAACTTGCTGAAGACTGAATAATGTTGCTTTTTTGCACATAGTTTAGAAGTTTTCCCAGATCTTCCAGTTTAGCAATCGGTAGATGTCTTGGATGTTGCTTGATTAGTGGATGATCTCTTGTATCAATTGTATGTTGTGCCAAACTCTTTTGACCTACATCAGAAGTTAAGCAGGAGAACACATTTTGAAATTCTTGATAGACACATTCTGAAGCACTCTTTTCTTTATCACTCAATGTGCATTTTGTAATATGTCTAATGTTAGGCATCACTTTTGTTAGCTACTGTCACAGCATAATTGTCCTCAGTAAGTCAACAAGTGCTGAGGCTACTAGTACTCCTTTCAGGCTCTTACAGTTCTAAGGGTATTCCATTATGCCATACCCGAAATTTCTGTTTTTAGCTATGGATTGAGGAAGTAAAAAATTCTTTTCTTGCTTGTAGTGTGATATCGTCTTGAGCAATAATTTGGTGGTGCCTTCATCTTTAATTCTGAGCAGGATTATGTCCTCAGAAGAAAAATGCAATTCATTATTTTTCAAGTCTAAGGAAAAATTTTGTTTCCTTAGAAAGTCTTATCCGAGTATGCAAGGATCTGTAATATTTGCCACAAAGAGTATGTGATGGTTAGCAGCACTTCCAAACATGATGTCAACGTTTAACTTTCCATTGATGTGGATTTTATCACCAGACACAGTCTGAAGGGTAATACAGGGTGTTGTCCAGATGAGTTTACTTTTCAGTCATTGAGGCAGATCTTTTTGGATTGTTATTTAGAAGTTCTCACTTCAGGGGTTTTTCTAAGTGTGCATTCCTCGACAGGAAACTGGTTGACAAAATAGGGGTTGGGCTGCGAAGCAGGTGTCGGAAATACTAGACAAAAGGAAAAAATAAAAGACCCTTTCCGCTTTTTGCATTTGTGGTAGAGACAGTGAGATTGTTTTCCTTTTCCTTAATGAGAAGCTGGCCACTGGGCATTTTGCAGAAAATGGCATTTTGATAAAGAATTCTTATGGTGGTAATTTGGATGCCTTGAAGGGAAGGTTAAGATTGTTTCTGTTGTAGATGGCTGCTTTTGTAAAATAAGTCTGGACATGAAAACAGGTGGTATTTATAAGTTCCTTGATCTGTGACGCAAATAAAAGATGTAGACAAATGTATTGTTTATCGTAGGAGACGTTTTGTTGGGGCATGATGTTTTCCAATTTTTTTTTTTTTCCCAGGAAGAGGAAATTATCCTGAGGTTTATGCATACTGTTGATAAAGAAGGATGTACAGCACACTCTAATTTTTGTGGAGTTGTAATTGGCTTGAATAAGATTATGGCAGACTGTGACTGACCAATTAATTTGAAATGAGGTGTGGTTGCATCAGAAGTTGTTGCTTAATTAATACTTAGGCAAGACGTTAAAAAAGGGAGATTTTGTTGAAAAAAGGCAGCCTGAGAGTTCTCTTCGGGCCTTTTTCGGATTTTGAAACTCTGTTTTTTTTTTGCTCTCAGCTTTTGCTGGATTTGGTTTTTATTTTGGTACTGGCTTGAGGCTGAGGTAAAGTTAAGCAACAGTGTAGAAGAACTAAAAAAAAATGAGAGAGAATGTGAGGGATAACTAGTAGAAAGATGTGCCAATTTCTCCTGAGATGGAGAAAGAATATTTTATTGGTGATAACTAGTAGAAAGGTGTGACAGTAGAGAAGAGAAAGCAAAGTATTGCGATGATGACTTTTGAGCATGTACAAGATAGAAGAAAAGTTATGAAACTAGTCTTGGTCTCGTGAAAGATGATCAGCTGTATTGAATGATTAAATGTATGATGTAGGAGAAATATATGAACTCATAAATCCTCTGAGAAGGAAATGTGATGATCTGTGTAATGTTCCCAGCGTTCCTACTGGTTCTGACTGCTGATGTGAAATTACCCCGCCGCTGTGTTCCTGTTTTCCGACGTGTTATAAAGATACTGTTTTGAACTAATATTTAGCATGATGAAGTAAACGGCTGAACTTCACGAACAATATTGAACTGCGTTAAGTACTGTAGGTGACTATGTTAAGAACCGGTTTCATTACATTTGCAGTCCGACTCTCAGAAAGTTGACCTTCAGTACTGCAGAAGTTTGTTTTAGCTTCCCGATTCCTGTAGTCTCAATGTAAGTACTTTTCATCTCCTTCTTGCATGTAGTGATGATTATGTAAAATTAAGTGTTTTTTTTTGTGAACTTAATATGTAATATGGTACTTAGGATCTTATATTTAAACAGGAATTTAGTACTGAGATTAGGATAAGTTGTATTTGTATGTTTATTTTGATA
Organism: Stegodyphus mimosarum; assembly: GCA_000611955.2. Taxonomy (NCBI): domain Eukaryota; kingdom Metazoa; phylum Arthropoda; class Arachnida; order Araneae; family Eresidae; genus Stegodyphus; species Stegodyphus mimosarum. The sequence goes on from KK117679.1 coordinate 399,073, forward strand.
TTAATGTTACTGTGGACTTCAGAAAATGTATAAAAAAATATGAGTACTTTTGTAACTAAGGATATTCGTTTATTTAGAAATAAGTTTTCTATTCACAACAATACAGTAAAAGAATTGAATATTGTATTATATGAAACGGTATATGAGATTGTGGCTATGCTGTCAAATTGTTCTTTTCGGTTGTAATATTTGTAGCTGTAGTGATTGCCATAATGTTTCATTTAGATTGAGGATTAAAAGTATGTACTATGTTTTATCAATTATTATTATTCGTGCTTTATTACACAACAATTTTTATATTGCACCAGTTAAAATTCATTACACAACAGGATGATGGTAACATTGGCTGCTGTATTGATGTTGTATTGCAAAGAATTCCGTCCTATGGTGAATAGTCCATTACTGCTCCGCTTTCATTGCAGAAATCTGAAATGATTTAAAATGGGGTTGCTCAATATCTGGCAAAGCTTCCGTGCTTTGGGGTGCTCTGCATGTACCTCATATATGGCCTCCACTACCGCACTTCCAGCACTTAGGTGTTGGTTTGTTACCACTCCTATTATGCCTCAAGATATTGATTTCTCATCCAGTTAGTTGTTCCACTGATTCCTGAACATGAGCAGCTTTAACTGGATGGCAATCTCTATGGGTCACCTGCTGGGCTGCCTTGAATTTCATGGCATACACTAAAGAACCTTAGGTTAGGAATTTGAAGGCATCAGAATTTTTAAATCCTTGACATCCGCCATTTGCAGGACTTTTGATATCTCAGGATCCAACATACCATTGATGAAGTGCAGGAGGGACAAAATTTCCTTTCTTTCTGATGGACAGTCCAAAACGCAAGATGAGACAGCTTTTCAATAGCCATGAGCTCCTGGAATGTTTTCATGAACTTCTGTTGCCGAGATTTTAACTGAAGCCTGATATAGTCTTTTAAGCACTTCTTGCCAAGGTGCAGCTCCAATGTGCTGGATAGAGCTTCAAAGTCTAGCCTCTGGTTTTAGGGCAGAGTCAGATATTCACTGCATCTGCTCTCAAAAAAGCGGCAGCCCTTAGCTTGGAAATCCATCCACTTGTATCAGCCACTATAGAGAAATGAATCTTGCACACTTTCCAAGAGTTCTTTCCATCACAGGTGGATAACTTTCGAGAGAGACGAGAAGACATGGTTAGGAATTTGAAGGCATCAAAATTGTGTCTAGCTATCGCTATGGGTTTCTTTAAACTGCCAATTTCCTTGGCAACAACAGCAGAAACTCTGTCATCAGTTTGTTGTTTGACAGTAGAAGTGCTTTCTTTGACTTTATTGAACAGCAGAAATGCTTTCTTTAAGTTGCTGTTTGACAG
>KK117680.1:8351-27264 GCA_000611955.2 Stegodyphus mimosarum
AAGTCTCGTGTATTTACAGTAAAAATAACAGTGCTGAATACATAAGAGGAATTTAAGAACAAATGCTCACGAAATTCCAATTTTTAATAGTTCTAAAGCAAAATGTGCACGTGATAAATTATAGAAATTCAAATAACCAATAGGAAATTACAGTTACAAAATAACAGCAAAATGTATAGCTATTTATTTAAAATCACATAGAGATTTCTCATATTCCAGATATAATCCGACTAGTGGCCGTACGAACAAAGCCTGAACGTTGCCAGTTTAAACACAGTTTTACGTTTGGAGACAAATAAGCTAGACCCGAGGATTTTCAAATTTTTCAAAAGTATGTTCTTTTTGCCTTACCCCTCCCTTGGAAAAAGGGTAGAGAAAATACGAACATGACAAAATTTTACACCATCAGCTAACAGATAGGAGTCGAAAAGGATAAAAAGTGATCTGAAAAAAATAATTCTGCTAAGAAATACCGAGCTCGGTTGAAAAAATAAGCATGACAGCTGGGGTAGAATAATCCGAAAAGTCAAGGTCCATCCGCCTTTCAGATTTTGAGCCAAAACTGAAGGATTACGCGAAATATGACCGGATCGAGTATTCACCCACTATCTTCCCTTCCTCTCAGTTATTATTATTATGTACACTTCTTCACGAGCAGGGAATAAAGAAAACCCGTCTTCCCAATATATCTCCCAACATTACCACACCGCGGCTGTAGCGCACAAAGAGAAACGGCCCTATTCCGAAAAACCCATATCCCGGAGAATAGCCGTTGCAGAAAGCGGGGAAGTTTTCACAACTTCCAACAGCGAAAAACTACCATATCCATCCTTCTCACGTCTTTCCAGGACGGTGCCTTTAAGCCGTCTAAAGGCGCCCTTGACAGCGGGCCGCCATCGGGTCTTGTTTATGGCCCACACTTTCGCCGCTTACCCAACTGCCCGGCTCTAATCCTTCGCCCAAAAGCGAAAATATGAAAATTCGGTAGTTAGCGCCGCCCCTCGGCGGCCAACGGCATCAGTGATGGTAGATTTCGGCGAAAGCTTTGTGTGAAGCATTTATATCGTTTATTAATTAGCTGTAACCGCAGAAATTGGCGGGTTTTTATTATGACGCGAGCGTCCATATTGTGGTTGCTATGGCCTTCGATATGGTTATGCTGGTTACGCGAAAGGTAGTGATGGGAAGCTGAAAAGGATTAAGTGGGAGAAAATGCGCAAAAATTGAGAATAAAGAGGATCAACTTGCGTTAGTAAAATCAGTATACTCGGATCTATTTTTCTCGTGAGCGTGCAACTTTTTTTAGATGACTTTTCAGTCAGTACCGTTTAAAAAATGCCTGACACTATGAACTGTCACAAAAATGCAATGTTGGATAATGTTTACCAAAAAATTTATTAATGCTCTTCAAAGCGCTGTGTTTATGACTTCTGTGCAATGCAAGGCATATTAATGCACATGCCTGTTAAGCATTCTGAAAAATATCTGCAACTGTAAACATAGCAATATCGTCGTTTTACTGACTAAGTATCAAAAGTCATAATCTAATACTTTTCTTTAACAAGGTTTTCTATGAAATTTAACTTGTTCTCAATGTCTTTCTTTCGTATGTAGGAAAGACATTGTTCCGTTTAGTTGCAAAGAATATGATTAAACGGAACACATAACCTGAGCAAGCATAATGAATTAGTTTTCAAACTGCGTAAGCGTAAATGAATACTTCTATATATTAATTTCAAAATACAGTGCAAGGTTTTCAATGAAATTCAATTTTTATTACCCCTGACTTTCTTTGGTTTTCCTTGACCCAAGCATAACAAAACAGTTTGCAAGTTAAGTAAAAGTAACAGACTATTTTTATGTATTTGCTTCAAAATACTATAAAATAACTAAGAATATTTTTAAAAAATTATATTTTTCATTATTGTGAAGCACATGAAATAAACAAATATAAGGAATAAGCATCTCTAAACCATCCAATAAAGCAGGCACGGTTGTTAAAAGCAAGTAACAAATTGCGGAAGATATGCTTTATTTGCAAGAGTGATTTATTACAACAGTATGTCTTTCAACGGTGACAGAACATTAAATAACATGTCTAAAGAAAGAACGATCAAGAGCTATCCACCAGCTGAAAGAAGAGCTAGAGTTGAAAAAAAAATTATTTCACATCTTCAGCCGAGTAAAACACTCCGTACAAGAAAAATAAAGATTATAACAGCCCCCTTTTTTTGTTGTATTTTTTAAGGAGTACAATTTTTACTTCCTTGTACGAAGCAAAGGACGTATCGTAATCGCAAAAGTTTTCGGGTATCATATTTCAAAGAAAATATCCATTTTGACCACTATCGAATGCAATTTAACGATGTTTTTGCGTGACATCTGTACGAAAGGATAGAATAAAGGATTATTTTTCCCAAAACGGGTTGCAAAAAGGATTTAAAATGGATCCAAAAGAGATTTTTTTCGCGACGTATGTATGTAAGTATCTCGCATAACGCAAAAACGAGTAGACTCAGAACATTGAAATTTTGTATATACGACTGCTATAACATGTAGTTGTGCATCTCCCTTTTTGTTTGTAATCGGCCGCACCAAAAGTATATATATCCAATCTGTTACTCGGCTGAGTTTCTTTATTCTTATATGTTTGTAAATTGCGCATTTTTTCTTTAAAAATGATTGAATTATGTTGTTCTTATCTTCCGGTTAAGGTTTTTATGTCTTTAGTTAACCTGCATGTTATAATTGAAGAATTATCATCAATTTAAAAGTTGTCTAAGTGCGGCTAATCCTAATTTTTTTTTACCATAGCAGCCATATTTGTTAACATTTGAAACTTAGCAGAATAGTGAATTAAGACAGTTTCTTACCTCCAGTGTCTTTTTCCCGAGCGGGACCAAAAGTAAACTTTCAATTTTGTACACCAAAAAATCTGCCTTCTTACCCGCTGGCCGAATTGCTTGTTTTTACGTAGAAACTCTAATTTAATTGTAAAAATTGTTTTTTAAATTTTTAACTGTATTTGGTGTTTTATATTTTTCTACATTTTTCAATTTTTAATATTTTTTGGTTTTATGTATTTTTGCCTTGGCAAGAAGGAAGACCTGAATTAATTAAGTAAAATATCTATAGTTTACTACATAAAATATGAAAATTTTATTAGCCGTGAGAATTGATCATTATAACTTTTTTTTTAATTTCCTCGATTTTTTTAGAAAAGCGGACACTTACTCTGACTTTACCTAAGTATTTTTCATTTTTCTGACTTTCAAAGATTTTCCATGCGAGTAGATGCCCTGTTTTAAAACACTGCAGATTAGATAAAAATTTACGTAGTTCTATTTCTTAACTAATATAACGGACGTTCGAGTAAAATAGAATACTAAACACCAAAGTAATAAATGTATTCAATTACACACAAAAGCGAAACACGTTCTCTTTGCTGAATAAAAACGAAATGCAAAAGACTGGTTTTTGAGACACTATAATCCGTGGGAATTAGTCCAACCATTGTCTTCACTCATCGTCCGGCATAACAACTCACTCCGTAAAAAGAAATCGCAATTTTCTGGTGCCCACTGCTGTCACTCTGGAATTCTGGGTAAGATCTATCACCATGCCGACTTTTCTTCAGCGCTAGTTTAAAGTGGTCAGGTCACTATATTAAAACAAATTCAGCGAGATCACGTATGATTGCTTTCTCTGGCTATCGCCGGAAGAATCAACAGCAACCAAATATTTTTTTATTCAGGGTTGTGCACGTTTTAGGCTACCACTGTATACCTGAGAATTGGTTATTTTAAGGCACAACTGGTTACAGACGTGCGTTTTTCTCGAACGCATATAAAGCAGCTCATACAAAACTCCATTTGAAAAATGCATTCTGTCCGTAAATCATGCAAAACAGAAGCATGGGTCGAGAGACAATTTCTGGAGATCATGAAATATTTTGAAAGTTTGCTTTTGTTTGTTTCCCCCCATCTTCTATTTTTTTACGTAATTACGCATATTTATTTACAATTACTAATTATTTTATAACTATTTATGAATAGTGAAAAGCAAGTAAATATATTTTCTAACTATTATCTCATTATTACACACCATTCTTTTAAAATGCTTATTCTCCTTCCTTTTTCTCCGCAAAGCAATCATATACAAGGTGGTTACAAGAACATGCAGATAAAATTAATGAACGGAATGAAAACAAATTTCATAAGCAGACTGTGGAAGGCATGGGAAAATGGATTCCGAAAACAAAACAAAAAAAAAATTAGAATCAAAAGTCGCCGATATGAGAGATTTTGGCATTGCTGTCACGTCACGAGCAGAAAATTTGCACAGTCTAGGTAGATTATGCAAATTTCCTATGCGTACGTCACAGTAGCGTCACTAATTTCTTTTCAAGAAGGGAATGAACAATGAGTCAGCAGTTCTTTGACTGACTGCTATTTGTGCTTGTCTTTGCTTAACTAAACATGGTTTATTCTTAAAACTGTTTATACTAGAAATAGCATTTTTTGCAATATTACACAAGAGAGTACAATCTTTTGCAAGATGGAACTCGACTACATATTCATCGTTCTGTAAAGTATCTTTAACTCAAACATTTCTGTAATGAGAGGGTTATGAGGCAATTTCTTCCAGACATCACCCCATTTGATTTTTGGCTGTGTTGTTCCTTGAGAGAGAACATGTTGCCGAACATAACAAATGTTGCACGTGGTCCAGGCGACCCTACTATTCATGAATAAAGGATTGTTTCCATCGAGTTTCGTACTTATGTTATTCACTTTTGTACGTGCATTTATATTACCAGAACATTAGTGAAATTTTGCGTGATCCATTTTTAGTGCATTCATTGTAATTATTGACCTGTTTTCAGTTTTGACAGCGCCAAAATCTCTCCTACCGGCGACTTTTGATGCTAATCCCCCCCGCAATTCATTGAAATATGGTTCCATTGCGTTCATTAGCTGCAAATGCTTCCAAACAAAATAAAAAGTTATTTTGTAACCATCCCGTATTATATGGCAAGTGATAAGCTGCAAATACGTATGGGTAGATCGCCATGCTAAATTTTGGGAAACAATACTATGAAGTATTATTTGCGTCATTTTATAACGTGGTTACACAGTTTCTTTTAATATGATCCCAGGTTCCGTTATATGGCGAGAATAACATGCAATTTGCATGTTTTTATCCGGCTTCGTAAGGTAGTTGCCACTGGAGGCGCTTGAAGTAGAATGAATACTGGAGCTGGGTCCAAGAGGACAGTGTAGGTGAGGTGTTTTAATATGGCTGTAATTAGATTCTTATATGGATTTACTACTGACCTTGTTAACATGCATGAAAAGTACCATAATTAATTAGCAATAACTAATTTGTCTCAATCAGTGATGATAATTAATACACCATTTCTCATATGGAAAAGCACATACATTTTTTTTGAAAAAATAGGGATTTCAGTGATTGATAGTTATCTGATCACAAAGGCCATTTTGAACTGAATATTATCCGTTTTATTCCCATTCTGAATCCGCCTCATTATATTAGCAAGAATCCCAGTTTCATTCAACTTTTCGTAAATACTTTAGAATGTGCTTAAAACTTAATCAGTCGTAATATCTAAACAAGTTTGTGTAAATGGTACCATGAATGGAATTCTCACGAAGATCCTCTAATCGAGATCCACAGGTGTTCAGTGTTTCCCAAATTTAAGACTATTTTATATATTTTAGGCTTTAAATTAAATTTTTAGGTTACATACTTCTCTATGCAACCTAAAAAAACTGTATTTGAAAATTAAAAAATATCTAGAATTTATTATAAACGCGTGTAGAAGTTCATTCTTTCTTTACATATTGGAAATTACAATTGTGTAATTCCTTTCTGCAGATTTTTGAAAATGGTAAATCACAGCAAATTAAAAAATATTGAGATTCTTGTATAGTTTAACAAGATAAGTGACTGTTTTTCATGCTGTTCGATGTCAATTAAGAATAACTAATAAATACGATTATTTGAATGCAATTTTTTTAAAATTCCGCTGGAAGTTTATTTGCCGATTTAAGATAGCAGCAAATTTACTTACAGACGACTTTCTTGCAATCCACTGTAAGAAGACAGAATAAAAGGGAAGGAAAGCAAACATATTAAACAATATCGTACAGACAACAGAATGCTGTCTGTAATGGTTTCTCTTCTGATGAAATTATGGTCAGTACATAGCAAGGACAAGTAGGATTCAAATTTACATATTTGAAAATAATGTTATTCCCTTTCAAAGCCTCTAATAAATTTCTTAAAAAAATTCTCCTAAAACTCATTACTTTAATGTTAACTTTATGCTCAATTTAAATGTTATTTTAATGTTTTGAAACCAACAATAAAAATGTCGAAAAACTGACTGTTAAATATCAGTATGATATTGTAAAGGACTGCAATCACTAAAGTATTTGGGACAGTGGCCGCGAAATATACATAGAAAAGAATAATAAGACTGACCAGTAACTAAAAGAGTATTTCTATAAACAAATAAACAAATACATAAAAAAATACTTTTCACACTTTGTGTATACGGAATAGCAGAGGCAGATCATACAAGTTTAGAAAATATTCATTTTTAAGTAAAACAACTACAGAGATTACTTGATAAAAAAATACTAAAGCTATATTTTTAATAAAATAAAAAAAATAGAAATCCGAAAGCTTTCAGATTTTACATTACGTCCAAAGAGACTTTTTTAACGCTTTGTGTGTTACCTTCATTTATTAAATATGTTCTTCGCACTTAAACCGCATAAAATTCAATTCAACAGCAATGTCACAAAATATTTAAAAACAGCATATCTTTAGAATTTCCGATCGAGAGTCTCGCGAGCTGGAGATAAAAATGTTTTTTCCATGTAGTGTTGCCATTGCTCGCTTTGAAATTGTTGAGTTTCCTAATCAAAAATTAATTAAAGTTTTACAAAATACGAAACAGATAATAAAACAAATTTGAAATTTAAAATTCCATGTGCCCATGTTCGGGTGCAGGATTACGTTATTCAAAATTTCTAATTTAAATTTGACTCTAGGTACCTTCATTCAAAATCTGTCTCTAGGTACCGTCATTTTTTCGCAGTGCAAGAAACATACATACATTCATGCAGATTCTTCATTATTTAATTTCTTTAACTATAATACAGGGCGATAACTTGTGGCAATAATTTAAGGAAATCATATCCTTCCACATCAATGTTTCTTAACTTTAGAGCCTATAATTCGAACTGGTAGACTACCAGACTATCCATTAGGCTGTATTATTTAGTGAGTTAGAAGACAAAAGAGAACACGTTTCCTTTTTCTCTTTTCTTTCCAGCTTTCCTTTCGTTATCTACCAACAGAGAACAGCTAGTTATTTTTATTTATTTACTTTTTTTTACTTTAAAAGTGATGATTGCTACCTAAGATACTAATTTATTTAAAAAAACGTACAAAAATGAGTTACCAAAATAAACATCAATATAAATTATACATCAGAAAAATAATGTATTTTATTTGGATTATAAAAAAGTTGACAACAATAAAAACCTGTTTCTTTTTTAAATGAAATATGTTATTAACATCAGTTTATTTATTCACAGTTAGATAATCACCTAACCAAACGGAATAATTCTTCATTTAGTTCTGTTTTGCTCAAATTGAAATTATGTTGTTTTTAAAGCCTTTATTTATTCGACAAAGCATTAATAGTTTTTTTTTTTCACTAAATAAGAAAACATGTTTTTCTTAAGCTTCTGGACAAAGAATATAATAGTTGTAAAATTTCTTGGAAGGAATAACACACAAAGGTGGCTTTTGAAACTAAGAATAAAACAAAATTTCAGTTTTATGTTCACTTTTATATTAAACTGCTTCTTATTATACGATGTATATCAAGTGTTAAAGTAATTCTTTATTGTTTGGTCTTCTGCCTCAGTTATACTGCAGTTTCTCGGGGGGGAGGGGGTTATAATATTATCTTTTCTCATTATTACAGCTTTCGTAATGACAGAAGTGTTTTTTAATTCATTTCTTACTAAATTATCTGTTTACATAGCATTCATTCTAAAATTCCCTAAGTTTCGTGTGAAGCGAAAAAATGTTATTTTTCGGATGGATATGTGTATGTGTGCGACACACACACATACATACATACATTTTTGAATCCGTATGCATCCATAAGTATGAACGTACATGAATGCACACGCACACACTCACGTACACACACACATTCATTTATTCATTTAAGTATCCGGTCTGGATAACAGAAAAGTACCAAATCAGCGCTCTGTAGAATGGCTTTCGGAACATTTAACTTGTTTCACCCGCTAAACAAAGAAAATTGCAGCACATCCAAGAGCGTTATAAGAAGTGAATACTGTAGTCATCATCACTCACTTACTGTATTACTGGATAGACCAAGATTTTGCGCATTACTCATGACGCAGAATCCATGAAATCGGTACAATTATAGGCGATCAAAAATTTAATTTTTGAGTAAAATATAAAGACAGATGATATGTGAGAATCCGCAAATAATTTTTGATTAACAAAATATATATGTTCCGCAGTAATTAAAAGTATGTATAAATAAATGTACACGATGTGAGTATGATTTACATAAACATGCTTACATATGATTTTATGTATGTACATTTTCTACGTCTGTCTTTTTTCTTTCTATTACTTTACTTTATAAGTTACATTTATATATTTATTAGACTAAAGAGCTATTAGTCTCGAAACGGCATTTTACGCCGAACCACTATAAACGGCTGTATCACTTTTCAAATGTTGCCATCAAATATTATAGCCCTGCATTACATTTAAAGAAATTAAATAATGAAGAATCTGCATGGATATATTATGTTTCTCGCATTGTGAAAAAACAACACTCCCTAGAGCCATCAAATTTTGAATAACGTAGTCCTTCACCCGAATATAGGCACCTGAAAGCCCGAATCTGGAATTTAGAATTTGTTTTATTATCTTATAAGATGTTTTTCCTTCCTTCTGGCGTGTCTTCGTGGTGTGATGGTAGCACACTCGGCGCGTATTCCAGAGGTCCAAGTTCGAGTCCTGGCGGGAGCACTGCACATTTTTAGGCCCCCCGCTTCAAAAAAAAAACTTATGACTCTACAATCTATTTCATATTTTTTAATCTTTAACAAATTTTTGATTAAGAAACTCAACGATTTCAAAGGGAGCAATCGCAACATATTTTTAGCCTGGAAGCGTCTATGCTTGTAAATAAAAAAAAGGCCCCTTTGGGCGTAATATAAAATCTGAAGGCTTTCATATTTTTTTTAAATTTAAATCTTTTATTTTATTCATTTACTTTTATCATATTATGTACTTATTGTACTTATTTATTATTATTATTGTTTCTATTATTACTATTCCCCACTGTTTTTTATGTCTGTCTGCCCAGAAATTGTTAGAAAGGTGTCTATAAAAATATATCTGCACATAACTCATTAACTACAAATGTACGTAATTCCTCCTCCTATAATGCTTGATTTTTAACATGTTAAGCGCCATGTCAGTCACTTGTGATTGACACTATACTTTCTTTTCGGGCTGTGTCAGTCACCGCTGACTGACTGTATACTTTTCGTTCAGCCGCAACAGTTACTGTTGGTTGACGGTATACAATTTAAAAAATTATCCTTCTATCAAATTTATGTTCTATCAAATTCTTTCAAAAAAGATCTCCTACCGCCAGCATATTTGTGAAATCGGATATCACAGGCTACACGAAAAGAAAACAAAATGGATTCGCCGCTTAACGCATTAATAGGAGGAACTTTCCACTTTCAGTTTCACACTGATGGCATCATAATGTAATTTTAATATTGCCTTCTTCCTTGTTACAAAGAAGCCTTACATTTCAACGGTTTGTAATGATGATGCTAAACTATAATTACATAATGATATTTACTATTTTATTTTTATATTAATATTTAAGTGTAAAAAATATAAGTTTATAGCATTTTTCTTTTCATTTTTAAATACACAAAGAAGCATTAAATTTGAAGTTTCATCAAGGATAGGCTATATTCTTCTTTCCTATAACAATCCCAGTTTAGAAACACTGTTTTAAAAATAAGTCTTAGACAGGGGGTAGCGAAAGAAGCAAAATAAATCTCTTTACAGAAATAAGTGAAAGAAATTCTGATCAATATTCCTTCAAAATTATGGAACAAAGTGGAAGAATTTTCTAGAATTAGCAAGACAGGGGCTTGGAGATTTCGAGGCATTCTTTAATTCCTCTCTATCACCCCTTCCACTTTTTAGAAAAATTCATTCTAAAAAAAATAATAATAATAAAAATCGGAAAGAGAAATATTAAAAAGAATCAAACAGCCGAATATGCAAACTGTAATCTGATTTCTGAAGCCTCTTCTTTACGTTTATTTTTTATTTTTATTTATTTTTCTGTCACTGGGCATGTTATGAGATTTAAGTCGCCAGACTTATACGTACCCATTTCATTCCCCATCACCCTCACCTATTCCCAATCTCCTTATTACCGCAAAATTCGAAGTTTTTTTTTTCTTTCTTTCTTCCACCCCCCTTACCAGAATTATTTATTTTTCCCTTTCCTCATATCCTTACCTTTACTGTTCGAAGAATTTAAATACGTACAGGAACAAATAATATATATCTATATATATATATCAAAAAAGAAGGGGAGATCGGAAAGCTTTTTTTATATATTATATATTATTATTTTTATTATTTTGAAGCTCCCGAAATCTATTGATTGATTCAAATCTGCTGTCATTTTGGCTGTTAGCGCAAAGCAGGGAATCACAGATAGCGTATGGGATTTTTCGCAATCAGAAATGGTGCTCATTTGCATGCAAAGATTCGAACGCGCAGGTGCCACTGAAGAAAAGAGAAGAAGACGAGCAGAAGCGCCCTATATCTCTTAAAGTCATCCTTCTTTCCTTGCTACCCATACCAATTTCTTTCCCACCACTTTGACTTTTTGCGTCTTTTTTATTATTCATTTGTTAAGTATTTTTTTCCCTCCCTGCCTGTCTCTCTCTCTCTCTTTCGCTTCTTTTCATTTATTCCGTAAAGCTGCTTTTAGGTTTGACTACAGTTTCAGGGTTTAAAATCTTCATTACAAAGATCGAAAGGGAAGTAGCATTTGGCTTTTCATGTCCCCTCTCATATGTATCACATACACTGATTCTTCCGCTCAGTATCTGAAGTAATTAGAGTAAATTAGAACATATTAGTTTTCAGTAAAATGTAAAATATATAGAAGAATTCCTAGCATCAATCAATGGAAAAAAATTTTTGATTTACAGAATTCTTTTCGAAGTGTAATAGATCTTCTAAATTCAGCATTTTTTTTAACAATGTGTTTGCGAGGGCGTTTTACTCCTTTCATAAATCCTAATTATTAACAGTATTAGTCAGCACACCAGGAGAAATATATGAGCACATACATGTTGAACACACAAGTTTGCCATTTTTTATCTTTGTAGCTTATGACCAAGTTAAATATCTCCCAATACTATACACTGACCAGCTAACCAGTAATTGTGTACCAAGGAACTTATGCTAGGACAATTACCCTATGCAACTAAATGCCATCTTAAATAATTTAACTACATTTCATTGTTTTTAAACATCATTTGTAGAGATGGTACATAAATACAGTAACTTCTAGGACGCATTATAAATAATTACCGGCTGATTCACTAATACATACAATGCAGTATTAAAGAATAAATTAGCTACACATAAGATACAACTACACTGTCCAGCCGGCAGATCAATTCATCAACCGATCAAACGAAAGTTCAGGATGCCATTCATTCATTAATACGAAGTACAGCAAGATAGCACAGTTAGGTGTTAAATTGTGAACGCTTGGTGTCAGTGCTTAAAGAGCTAATTCCATTCCTTGAAGTTATTATTTCTACCTTAATTAAAGGGGGAGAGTAGATATATTTTAATCGTGTTTTTACGCTAAACGTTCCAAATGTCCATCAATAAGTTTCTTTAAGTGCGAATTTTAATATAGCTTTACTCAAAGACTATTGATTAATATGATCGCAACACATCTGGATTAACCATTCAGCAATATAAGTACATGCTACGGTATCAAAGAAAGACGGTACCACAAAAGGGTGTGTAGGAACATAGGAAAGGGGGCACTAGAAAAATTTCCCACTGCGGTTTTACCACGGAATATATATGCAGCTAGACCAAAACCGAGACAAGGAATGGGAAAAAACTGGCTGTTAAATGCATGTGGGGGTACCAAAAGTTTCTAACCGCTTAGGGTTTCCCTGATCACAAGCATATGATCCTAAATTTCTTATTCCAAGCCATGCACCATATGCAGTTAAATTTGTATCAGGGATGAGCTGATTTACATTAAATTTCTAACTAACAATATGTCACTATACGCAAGTTTGCTGTGTCTGAGTTAGCCTAGTCTTCCTACCACTTTTTAGAAGAAAGGCGCAATTTTCTTTTTAAGAAAGCCATGCGGGAAAATATATACAACCAGAGGGCTCTTTGCCTGCTTTGTTAAAAGCATATATATATATATATATATATATATATATATATCCATTCTGTGAAAAGAAATCAGCTCATTCCCTTTCATGGAATGCGCGCAGGAGCCAAATATGTTCGCAGATATTATGCTCTATATTTAATTTATAATATTACTGAAATAATTTGATATTATTAGCGTATACATTTCAATTTTGGTCTAGCTATCCACAGAGATAACTGGTGAAACCACCCTACACCCTTTTTTTTCCTCTAAAATAGAAATAAAACCATTAAGCATTTGTTTACATATTTTATAATCTTTTATATCTACTTTATATATTTTACAAACGAATGAAAGCAGTGAAGATTATCTCTTTCAATAAGGCAACTGCTGGATCGACTATGCCACAGTGAACATTAATGAGATCATTTAGAAGAGAATCTCAGTCAGCATTTACTATAAAGATGTAGAGACATTAGGTTATTTCGAAGCAGGAAAGATGAAAAATGAGCAATGCCCTCGCCGGGACTCGAACCACGGACCGCTCGAATACGCGTCGAGCGTGCTGACCATTACACCACGAAGGCATGCGAAGAAGGCGGAAAAATACCTTATATACTCCTCCCTTTTAAAGAGCGACGGGAATAGGGACCCAATCGCAAAATCTTGGTGGTGGAGAATCACCATCCACCACCATTTTTTTGTTCATGTGCGAGTGCAGAAGTATTAGAATATTTTGTAATAGGAGATGGGAAGAATGAGAGATGCCCTCACCAGAACTCGAACCACGGACCTTTCCAATACGCGTTGAGCGTGCTGATCACTACACCACGAAGGCATGCGAAGAAAGCGGGAGAAATATAGAGAGCACTTGCGCAAAGTATCTAATCAAAACTTTCCAAAGGATAGCATCTAAGGTGTGTAGATAAGAGCTTTGACCTGCTAATTCCGAAGTAACCGCAGTTTTCGATTTTAAGCCCTTGTGACTCTTCCTACAAGGTATACAGAATACATTTCATGTCTTCAATCTCTATTAGTATCCACGAACTTCACAAAATATCGCATATGGTAGGGCTCTGGTCAGGTATGATATAGTAGCAGACGTGCGGGACGAAATGGTTTAAGGGATTGATGTCCATCGTGTCAGCAAATGTAAGCATTTCAAGCATTAGTGAAATATGTCTAAATCTACATTAAAAAAAACATCTGAAAATCACTTACCTATAATAAACTTTACAAAGGAAAGATGTTTTTGTTCTTATTTCTTTAATAAATTTTATTCAGTTTGTACCAGATTTGGCCGAAATACATTAAACAATTAGTTTAAATAAAAAATTTCAAAACAAAACTTTATTTAGTATTATTTTAGATAGTAGAAGAACAGTTTACGGATACTGGCAATATTTTTCGAATTTAGAACAAATTTAAATAAAATTTGCCAATGCTTGTGAATTATTCTTCTGTTATCTGAATGCTCTGCAGATGGGAATATTTAAAATTTTCTTTCTTTCTTTTTGTTATTTATTTAAAGCTTCATATAAATAAGAGTTTTAAAAAAAATTCAAATAAATTTAGCCTGCAGTTTTCCGATATATACTAAACCAGAGGGTTCTTAAATTTTAGGATTTTACCTATACAGAAATGCATAATTATCCTTAAAGAGCAAAGATCTCATAATTGTCCTTAATGTTCTTGTGTATTTTAATAATTTGTTTGTCTTTGTTCATTATGAACTAACAAATCGCATCAATTTTGTAAGATAAATCTGAATATTTTTAATTACATATTATGCCCATAATTCTGTATTGTATTAATTTTGCAATAATGCGTAACATGTTACAGTTTCTGAAATTTCGTAAGCTTTAGTTATAAATACAGTTTTCGCTGCATTTAATACCTAAAGCTTTAGTTATAAATGCAGTTTCATGTTATGGAATAATGGGTAACACGAAACAGTTTCGTAAGCGTTAGTTATAAATGCAGTTTTCTCTTTGCAAGGCCTGAAATAATAAGGATAATAGAAAATATATAAAAAAAAAAGGAACGCGATTTAAGAAAAAAATAAAAGTGAGCCATAGCTCTTTTGCTGAGATAGCACATGAAATTTTATTACATTACAATTTTTACTAAACAATACTTAAACTATTCCAAAAGTTTCATTTTATGATTACCTGTCAATTATTTATTTGTATTTCAAAGCGTATCACACACACGATGATTTTATTATTTTTCATGGCTTGTCCGTTTATTTTTCATTGAAACTTCTTCAATCAAAAAGCTATATTATAAACTTTAATAAATAAGCAAAGAAACAGACGCAAAAATTCCTAACTTCATATAGTGTTTAATAGGGCATCAACGCGTCTCTGCTCTCGGCGTCAATATTAAGACCTACTATTACTTTTCACAGCAAACAATTTTCTCTTCATCTTTCCTTCACAGCGCCATCTGCTGGCGTACGTCCGACAGTAGATGACTACCAACCCGAGAGTGCCAACCGCCACTTCAAAATTGCATATCTTCTTCCGAAATTAGTTTGTCATAACAGACTAGTTGACTGAATCTTTAATCCCACTAAAACCTCTCTTTTGAAAGAGAGAGAACATCTTCTGGCGGAAAGCTGGAGAAACTACCGTAAAAGGAAGAGGAAAGCCGGAATAGTAAAAACATAAAACTTTTGCCTAATTGCAGTTCCTCTTCGCTTTTTCGTGAACGCGCCACCGCAGAAATCGCATGCAGGAAAATTATTCGACTTTATGCATTTGGCAACACAACCAATTCGAATTCGCCCAGAAGAGGAGGACGATGATTATCCGGCGACGGCTTCTGGCATCTAAATATAATTTCATACTTTAGCTTCGTTTATGTACATACAGTAAGGGAGTGATCAATAAAGTTGGATTAACTTCCTACGTTGCTTATTATTCTAAACTGCTCATTTGTGAAACAGTAATCATTTACTTACAGTTGCTAAGCGCTGCTTAGAACTAACTGCGGTTGAATGGAATACGTAATCGAAGTATTCATTAAATCTAACGTCTTTCAATTACACCGGCGGCGATATTTAGAAAGAGGGCTGGGGGAGAGTAAAAGAGGAGGGTTCTGGAATTGGGGGTTAAATTGAAGCACAGCGAAAATTGATCTTCTCAATTTTTGCTCCGGCCACTGCGTTTTGTTTTAATTATCACCGACAAGAGATTAATTTTTCGGCATGAGTGACGCGTACTTTCACTTGATTTATTACGTCATTTTTATCCATTGCAATTATTCCGTTCCGTTAAAATTATGAGTTTGGCATTAATTTTGAGCGCCCACCCCGCCTTCGAGGGTAATAGCCTTCATTTTGCCATCTGTAATCTTCCTATGTCGCGTACTTCAGCACAGCTAAAACGGAACAGAAATATTAAGCATTATTTACAACGAAATTAAACATCATAGCTCATACTGCGTTAGATGAATTTCTGTTTTAGTTTGTTTAAATCCTGACTTCAAATGAAAAAATAAAAGTTATAAAAATAATAATTGCAATGTCTGAACTTTTTTTAAAGGAGCAAAAAAGAATTATTTATGTCAAAGATATCTTCTTGGATAATGACTCCTCACCACCATCAAACTCTGGAAAGCTACCCTAATCGGAATGATGTTTAGTACTACCAGCAGCTATATCATTAGACTCGGGTTCTAATTCAGCAGAAGACATGGATGTTTGTAAATATATAATGCCTTCTAGCCAGAAGTTCACCATTTTAAATTGTGTCATCCAAAATTTGAAAAGCTGAGGAAGAGAGGTACGAAACCTTTGAATACTTTGTCCGGGGTATCCTCTACCCAAACTGGAAAGGATTGGGGCAAAAATCGTACAGCCATCTACAAGGTGTCCAGCGTCATTACTAAATGGAACTCTGTTATCGGTTCAGGTAGGCACTACGTTCCTCTTGGCCATAATTAATTCATGGACCTAATCTAAAGATATATCTTAAGCTCGGGGGATAAGTAACATTAAAAACAAATTCCGGAAAATTAATCGAAAGCTGAACGATTAAAATGGTTTATGGGCTATTAAGTGATCTATAAAAATAACGTGCTTGGAGGAGGGGCTATAAGTAATAAAAGTGGTGTTTAGTATTAAGTAAATTTTATTTTACGCCACCAAGCTTAAAAGCGACGCAAATGCAACAAAGGTGGATTTTTCGTAAGTGCTTGGAACTTCAGTTTTTTTAAACGTTTTCTATCGTGAGACATGCAACCAAAAGAGCTTTAAGAACTAGAATTTTGGAGATTTCGGAGCGCTCGGCGAATTCCCGTTCGTCAGCTTACGTGACGTTTTCAAGGGAGAAAATAAATTAGTTCAATTAATTCCAATATTACGAGTCTGTGTCTGTACAGAGTTCTACTGAGTGTTTAAGATAGCAAACCCATAGTTGTTACAGATGTTTAAATGTTAAAGATATAACAAGTGGTTTTGAAATTAACTTCTCAATAAATCATTTAAGCGCTAGGCTTAAAGCTTAGACATTTTTATTCTTCAAGTTTTACTGTTCCGGAAAGAGTTAATTTAGCATATATGCTTATGCAAGTAGCACATCGTACACTGACTAAATGTAGCATTAATCTTAAAATTAAACCAGTATGTATCCCACTCCAATCAATAAATTACAGATCCGAAGCTATGCATTTGAAAGCCAAAGACATAAAGCAAGCTATCCAAAATATGTTATTGATTATATAGTGATTACAATGAGATTCGTCAGTATAATATGATAGAGAGAATTACAACATAAATAATTACATTTGTAATCTTGCGTTGATAAATTTCATTTCAGATCTTTGATCTTTATACTGAATTTCAAAAGTTGTAATTTTTGTTTCTATTTCCCATATCCTATTCTATGTAATTTCCCATATCTCAATATAAAATGACACTCGAGAGTAAATTTGACAATTTAAGCGGTTTTAGAGAAAAAAAAATGTGCAGGAAAAAGTGCACGCATATGCACGGGGTGAAGCGAAATCACTTAAATATTTAAGTCTTTTTTTCACTAATCCTCTTTATAATAAGACCGACACCTTGTACTTAATGATAACGATATTTTTTTTACAAATTTCGCAACACAGCGTTCTAAAGCAAATCTCTTTCTTTCAAATGCAAAAATCGTTTCACAAAATATGATTAAACATGCCAACGCAAACTGTTTACACAGACGATATTTGTGGTGGCGGGAAATTTTCGTTAAAACCCGATATTACGGGCGAGATAAATGAAACAGAATTTACTTGAAACAAAGCATCTTTCATAACTTCGTTGTAGTAATTAATATGACAGACATTTCATACCCCTTTATTGCTCTACGAAGTAAGTGACAGCAAAGCCGTGATCAGTTCATCGCTTGGATGCAATAATAATGACTTGAACAGCAAAATAAAATTGAAGTGAATGGAAGAAACTTGAACTAAATAGAATAGCAAAATGATAGTAAGCGCTCTTTTATAGCACGTAATTTCCATATGCAGTTTTATTGGCTGTTGCCAATTTAGTCGCCAGTAACTTTGATTTCTGTCATGCTCACTGTCCCTACCTCTGAAGCAGGCGCGCTGGCAATACGGTTGTTTGTGTAGCTGGACTGTTGCAGACACCGCAAATTTTGGCAAAAACTTACTCGGATGTAGATTGCATCCTGTAGACGGAGCTTCCAGGAATAAAAATGTGCCTATTAGGTATGGGATTAATAATTAAGAGTAATTGCTGCATTCACTGTAAGGACTATAGCTTGACACTAACCATATTAAGCATTTGTATCTGTGATTTCAATCGTAATTTGCTTACAAACCAATCCCAACTTTTAACTGGATCCCTTTGTACACTTCAAATTATATGATGGGTTCCAAATGGAACTCTGTTACTGGTTCAGTTAAAGGCTCTTTTGCTGAAAGCATTAATATTATTTCCGTGTTGAAATATAGCTCCATTTCTGTGTAACCCTATTAAAACACTATGCATCGGATGAAATTTTACACAGAAATAAGTAACTGATAAAATTTATGATATTTTCAACTTTAAGAAAGATCAACCAGTTTTGGATAGTTTTAATTCTAATTCCTTTGTACAAAAGTGGTTGTACGTCTTTCTAAAACCCTGTTGTCCTCAACGGAAGGCGTTAGGTATCCGAGGTATTTAGGATGAGGATGAGATAATAAATATACTTGCGAACTATGATTTGCGCCTGTAAGCAGAAAACCACTTAGTATGCTCTTCATGTTACACTTAGATTTTCCAACACAACCTGCTCCACTCTTAAAATTCGACTTAGAACATTTGCAGAAAGCTATTTACTCATTCAAGATATTTTTTCAAAGTGA
>KK117680.1:27305-39781 GCA_000611955.2 Stegodyphus mimosarum
ATTAGGGATGTATTTAAACATATTTGCATATATATGAGTACGGTATGATGGCAACAATTCACATACAATAAAAATTATTTAATATCAACAAACCTTATTCGCGTTCTCTTAAATTTTCTTTTGGAGATAAAACTTCCACCATTAATAAACTTCTGAAGAGAAATTTCGAAATCTAAAGCCTCTAGAAGAAGTAGCTATATAATCTATCTCTTTTCTAATTGTGAAACATCTTAACTTGTTTTCCTCGTTCTACTAAGAAGATTTCGGGAAAAGCAAAAAGATTACTTATTTCCTAAAATGATGGAGAGGATGAAGAAAAAAGGGACTGAATCAAGAGCATTGATTTATAATTTGCCGGTTTTAGACAAGCAACACATATTAACGACTATCTCCACAGCTATGATGCATTATGCGTCAATTTCGTCTTTAATTGAAACAAATTCTCATCAAGTCTTGCGGACTGGAGAAACCTACCGTTGGTACCGACAAGAGGGGGTTGAGTGTTATATTTCATCGACCATTAAGTTATTACTTTGGGTTGCTTTGGTGCTCGGGTTTTCTTGATTAGAAGCCTCAAAAACTGATCGAGAGTAATGATTTGAGGTGGTTATGTAGCCTGTTTTTCGTTAGTGAAGATGAAAAAAATGTTATTACTCTTCCTTGCTTTTTCTTTTCTGCGGGAGTGGGTTTAATTTAAACGTTTTTTGAAGGCACCGGAACGAACTAATTTTTTATGCAGATAATTTGTTCAGGTCGGCGACGACTATCTTTCACGTCAAGCAGACGCATGCGCTGTAAGCCCCCTTCCGATGCTGAAGCTTTTAGTGAAAGTAAGAATGTTTATGTAAAAGAATTTACGGGTGAATGATGTAATGCGATTTAAATATTTTGAGAAATTAATCAGGTACTTTAAATTTGGTAGTTTTTTTTTATTATTATTATTTGCTAAAAGCTGCTATGAAATATATCTTAAAACCATTGTAAACTAATTTGCAAAAAGTGCAATCTATAGGAATTTTACAAAAAGTTTTCATGGTGATTTGTCTTCCAACATTATCGTTATAAAGCATTCCATGGTTCTGCTTTTTTAAATTCTTACTAACTTCCTTTCTTATGAGAATAGCTAACTCGAAAAATGGAGAAATAGAAAATAGTAGTCATAATTCATGAAGAATAAAATCATACTCTGTTTATTATAGTTTGCGCGTTGACTTATTAATTAATCATGCCAAAAGGCTCTAAGATTATCTGTCTGTTTAAAAATATCTTTAAGGAGAACCTTCTGAGGAAAAATGGCTTGTATTTATATTATACAAGAGAAATGTTTCGGCAGTCATCCGGTTTATTCATTCGCAGTCTCTTGCCAGAGGAGTTATTTGATTCTACAATAGCAATTGGTCAGTTAAAATTGGTCAATTACAGCATGGTCCGTTTTGTTTATTAAAAAGAAGGTAACAAGGAATGAATAACGAACTTTAAAGAATACTAATGAATCAAACTAATTGTACCGTAATGAACATAATAATTACAAACCAAGCTAATTGTTTAACTATAATGCACTACAGAAATAAATAGTCTGAGGAAGGACGGAAGGATTAAAGATAAACTCACTCTTAATAATAGTAATAACTATCACTAATACTTCGTTACCGATCAAAATTGTGCAAAATAATTTAGTCTTACATGACATCTGCTAAAGAAATAGAACAAAAATTAAATTCAGGGCATTATATTCTTAAAGGCGGAGGTTTAAAATGCAGTCACTTTTATAATAAATTTCAATCATAACTATAATAAATTAAAGCCAATCGGAAAAATATTTACTGACTAGGAAGTGTTTCATGAAGAATGAATACTTTTGCCAATTACACAGATTTCAGTCTGAGGTTCTCGAACAAACAAGCAAGATAAAAAGCATCGATAAAAATGCCTTTCATGGAGTCTGAATAGCTAGTGCTTTATAGGTATTTCTCCCGCCTTCTTAGCATGTTTTCGTGGTGTAATGGTCAGCACACTCGGCGCGTATTCGACAGGTCCGAAGTTCGAGTCTGAGCGAGGGCATTGCTCATTTTTAACGTCTCTCAGCTTCAAAAAAATCCTAATGTTTCTACAGTGGCGCCCGAACTAAAAAAGGTTATTGATGATGTACAAGTAAGTGATCCATAAGTAAGATTTTGCGATAGGATACCCTAATCTCCAATCGCCCTTTAAAAAGGGGAGTATGTAAGGTATTTCTTCCGTCTTCTTAGCATGCTTTCGTGGTGTAGTGGTCAACATGCTCGGCGCGTATTCGAGAGGCGATGGTTCGAGTCCCGGAGAATGATTGGTAATTTTTCATCTCTCTTGCCTCTAAATAAATCCTAATGCCTCTACAGCTTAAAAGGAGACACATACCTTGCCTACTTTATTCAGTTATCGACTATGATCTATTTTACTGAGATCCATCAATAATAAAATGGTGTTCAAATTGAAGTACAAAACGTCAATGAATTCAATTACTTCTGAACACAGAAAAATCTTATGGCGGGGGGGGAGAGGGACTTTATATATTCAGCATTGTTTTGTTTTCTTCCAAAAGGAAGACTTGAGAAGAAAAAAGAAATATATTTAACCTATTGAAGTTTAAAGAAAAGGCATATACTTAATCTGTTGAGGTTTAAAGAAAAGAAATATACTTAAACTACTGAAGTTTAAAACTTTTCTTAACTTTAAAAGTTCCAAGCTGTTTTAAATAAAATTTTTAACTAAAAGTATTTACACTTTTTACTACGCTATTTAAGACCAATTTTTTTGTTCTGTTGTGTGTTTTTGCATGATGAATTAGTATTTCGATACCTAAAATATGAAATATAGTAGTCTCCTTCAACAAATATCGTATAAAACAAAGAACGAATGTCTGAATTATTATGAAATAAAATTTCTACAAAGTGTAAATAATATTAGCACTTTAAGGCAAATATCATGATGAAAATAAATGAAAATAAATGTGGCGTTTAATTTTCATACTCAAAGGTATTAACACTAAATAAAAATATTTCAGTTGTGTATTTTAAATGTCTAATATTCTAATTAATACATTCGAAGATCAACGGCATACTCTTTCAGAAATGATAACACCCAGCATATGCCAGTATAAAAATCTTGAGGATGCTTTTTCCTGTAAACTGGCTTATTTTATGTGAAATAAAAGATCAAATAGTCATACACTTAAGACGTTGCGAAACCTCTATGGTCTTAGACACGATATTGCATATGCGCTAGCAATAAGAAAATATTCAAATAGGCTTACTTTTCTGAGATGTATAAGACTTAACATCAACGTAACAGCCTCTCCCCTCTCTAAGAAAAAACACTATGTTTCCCATAACTTTATTGTTTTGTTAGGATATAAACGCTTTCCAAAAAAGAAACGATTGAAGAGAATGTCTTTATGAAGAATGAATATTGTCTGCCAGCTGAAAGATAAAAGTGATATCATGTGTAAGATCAGATTTCTTTGTTTAGGATTCGCTAGTGGAAAAAAAAAAAAGATAAAATATAATACTGTGAGTCTGTTCAAGAAAAGTAATCAGAAATACAATTTAAAGAGGGAAAAAAATGCTTGTAGGTGATTTTAAATTGATTGAAACATTCTAACGCTTAAAATAATGAAATCGCATTTAAATAAATGTTTTCTCAGTCAGTATGTTTAGTTATTTTTGAACGCTCATATACGTTTAAAATGATTTATTAATTCTGGTTGGGTTGCACGACACAGATAATGTTGTACATCTCTTTACCATAATGAGTGATGAGTGATTGCGTTTAAACAGCAACAAGTGATACATATATTAAACGATATTTTCTAGCTCCTTTCGATGTTGATGGTGATCACTGCATTTTAAATCGATTTGGAAGAAGAACGCTAATCGACCAGAGTACACTTTGGCGAAATAATATTTATTTATAGGGAACAAATAAAGAAAAAAAAAAACAAATAGGCGACGATCAATAAAAATTTCGTTCAAAACTACTAACTAAATTCCTTTTTCGCATATCGTTTACGGGGAAACATTTTGCAGCAATCCGCGGAATTGGTACAACAGAAACAAAATGGCGATCCCGAAAAGAAGCAAATCGTTCTGCGCTTCGCTGTGCAGTAAATACATCGAAGTCCATTAGGTCGCTGGAGCGGGGTAAGTTATTGCTTCATGATTGGCTGCTCGTGGTTACATTGTTAGGGCGCGCGTAACAAAAGAGTCCCGAAGGGTTAGTCGGAAAATCTAGGCGATGATTTAACGTCGCTTGTTGGAGAGTAAACGGAAGGTAAATTGAAGGAAATCTAATGCTGCTCTTTTACTTCTAATAAACGAATCTTGTTTAGGGGGAAGGCCGTAATCTATCGGGTTTATAGGAAGCGGGGACCGGCATATCATGCGAAAATGAAATATTTAAGGACCAGAAATCGAATGACCCCGAGGACTAATTCCGAGGGTGAAGCATGTTTTTCCAGAGAAAATTAAAATATCGTAATATTGCATTTTCATAGGTACTTAACATTTCATTTTATTAACATTCATAGCTGAAGAATTTCCACGCTCTATTTAGTCCACAGGAATAAAATGAATATCATAATAAAACGAGTCATATGAAGGTTTGGGTTTTTCAGGTGTAAAGTTACAAGCAATAAATAAAGCCTCTTGTCACCTTTTTTCCGCTTGCTGGAAAAACATTTTCAATTTCCTTCAAGAACTTTTGCTTTAGACGCAGAAGTCGGCTTAATGTCCTTTGTATTGCTAAGTGCTGGTTCGTAAACCTGTGCGTGCATGTATCTTAGTTGATAATTATTGGACCAGGGTTATATAGGATTATCACAAAATTTCTGTTCTTAAAGAAAGTAAACGTCAGCATTTCTGGAAATCACACAACCAGGAAAACGTGTTATTTTACCAAATCGATGATTTCTCTTGGTGTATGGCATGTGGCACCGACCTGTTGAAACCATATTGAGTTCTATATCAATCAATTGATCCCACAAAATGTTGGATATCATGTCACGATACTGTACTGATTTACAATTAAAGCTTGGCCAGACTCATCTGTAATGTGTTTTAACAATAATAGTACATTGTTCTTTAGTATACATATCCATTACCATCAACTTCAGCAACTGTAAATAACAAAGGTCAAGTATTAGGGTTGTCAAATTAAATTTACAGAAATGGTGGGAAATTTAATGCCAGCGTACCCAACGGACCACCCTATACATATCGAAATTATTTCAGCATGTGTTGTCTTACAATTTTTATCAACAGTTTCACTAAAAATAGTTAGAATAACTGATTAAGTTAAGTACAGAGTGATTATAATATCTGTTTTACTCAGCAGTAATGTACGTTAGCTAAACGTTTGAGGATTTTTTGTAGGAAAGGTGTCGAGCTGCTCAGCACTTGCGTTCTGGTTTCTAAATTCATTATCAAATTACGACTAAGATGACTATTGAAGACTGGATTCGTCGAAAATATGGATAAGTATTAAAACTAACATATGCAGCAACCGCTCAACTTGATTTATACTTTAAAGAAATTTACCACCAAGACTTCATTCTTATTCCAAAGAGAGTAAAATGGCTCTACTTGTAATCACATTTTTGCTAATATGATTTTCGGCAAGGAAGACTCTTTTATAGTAACCTGGGAAAATGCTCTCCTTCGCCTAATCATTGGATCATGTTTTTGCTGCTGTATAACAAAGACCATGTGCATAGATCCACATTATTAATGTTCCGTTTAATTCGATATGCACAGAATTAAAGAATAAAACAGCTGCTTCACCTATACTCGAATGAATAAAGAAGCTGATTCAGAAACTTAAATGAATAAAAGCAACCGATTCAGAAACTCAAATGCATAAAGCAACTGATTGAGAAACTCAAATGAATAACGCAACTGATTCAGAAACTCAAATGCATAAAACAACTGATTCAGAAACTCAAATGAATAATGTAACAGATTCAGAAACTCAAATGCATAAAACAACTAATTTAGAACTCAAATAAACAAAACAACTTATTCAGAAACTCAAATGACTACATGTAATAAAAAAATAAATTGAAACTGCATGTTAAAAATCCAAAAAAGAGAGGGATTTAAAAAACAACCGTACGAAAAGAAAGGAACATATATAGTATATAAGATAGAGAAACCAACATCTGATATCTCGACACTCGGATAAGGTAATATTCCGGGTAACTCTACTTTTAAAAACATATTGGTGTGATGCATTTGATATGGAGAAGAACCCGTCTAACTTGAAATCACATAACGGATTTCAGCTGAAATCAACATAAATACATCTTCTTTTCAACAAGATCTCCTTTACCTTGCATTTTCTGAAAGCAGAAAAACAGCCACATTAATTTAGGAAAAAGATGGATGAGTCACCAACCGAATTATGTCAACAAGTGATGACGATATTCTTTTCTCAAAAGAATGACTGAAGACAAAATGAAAAAAATATTAATCACAGTACAGCCTTTTGAATGCATGGATACTCTTGATGAGGGAGAACACTCAAGGGTTAAACTCATTCTGATTCACAAATAAGCTTCACAAATCGTAGATTCACTTCTTGATTTCTTCAAGTTCATGGTAACACAGAAACAGCTTTGGTGCGTTTGCAAGGAACTGAGCGTTGTTGCAAGTAGCTTGTCTTCAATAAAGTACAAATTCTCTTTCAAGAATTTTTTTAAACGTATCAAAACACAGTTTCATCAGATAGAGAGAATTTTTTTTTGCTTTAGCTTCTATCACAAGTAACTAACGAAACATCGTGAAAAAGAGATAACCAAAACAATTTATAAAAGTTGTGACAGTTTACCATGGGAAAATAGTTATTTGACTTTTTCTCATCATTTCAGATTTGATCAACGATATTAATACAGCAGTAGAGAAAACCGACGCGCTTCACTCGCTGTGAAATTAATTACAATTTATCCGCCTTCTTATCCACCAGATCGTCACAGAACATCTTGAGTACAATAAAAAGCGTGGAATTGAGTCTTAGGAATGTTGTCAGACAGAAAAAGAAACGCATGGATGCTGCGATCATAGTTTTGCAGCGATATTACAAAGAAAGTGACCGTGTTTCCGAATCACGCCGTCACAGGTGATATAATGTGGATATCTCAATTCACACCGTACAGAGACCGATGTCATCTCCCGAACCGAATAAAATTCCAGCACACGCTGTCCTAAAATTATTATATTACGCAGTTCAAAATAACACGTAAGGACAATTTTTAACCGTAATTTATCCGCTGCACAGCATCGCATTCCTGTATTTTGCTTTGAGAATTTGCAAGAGGATGATACGAATTTGCTGAATATACATTTTACAATGAAAATTTCCTATGAGAATTTCCTTTCACGCGAACGTATGTGTGAAACTCTCTTTTCATATAAGAAGAACATTTAAAGAGAAATACTTCAAGTCAGCGACAAAATTAAAGCTGTAACTGTCAAACAGCTAAATGGACAATAGTCAATTTTAAAAAAAATGACATTCAGAAGATTTAACATTGCTACAATAAATGTCTAAATTGCTCTGCAGGTTGCATATGGAAAGTAATAACATTAAGTTACCAAGTATTATTACATTTTTATCATTATTTTATTATTTAATGTAATATGTATGACAAAGTAAGATTTGCTTCCTGTACGACCCTCAGAGTGACGTTTGTGTGCACATATGCAAAAAAATATACAAAAATGAAATTGCAAGAAATGATTGAAAACAATATTTCAAAAATAAATCGCGGAAACTGAATATTGCAGCATGCTTTTGATTGCAACCTTCTTATGGTTACGCAATTAAGAACATAAAATAAATCACATTTTTCGTTAAATGAATTCATACAAATGAATTGATACTGTTTAGTATGGGGACTTAATTTTTTACACATCTCCTCTTCCCATTCAAAGGTAAAGAAAACCATTTATTCATTTATTTCTATATATTACAAATAAGTATCCTATAAAACAATTTACTGCCTTTTTCTGCCATTAATTTTTCTAGCATAACCTTACTAATTTAAAATATGAAAAACTCAATTAAACTTCATAAATTTTCTAACTGAATAGTTTATAGAAGCATTAAGTTATTTCGAAGCATAAAAGATGAAAAATGAGCAATACCCTTGCCGGGACTCGAACCACGGACCTCTCGAATAGGCGCCGAGCGTGCTGACCACTACACCACGAAGGCATGCTAAGAAGGCGGGAGAAATACCTTATAAGCTTACTGAAATATTTCTAAATTTTTCTGCTCTAAGATAAGTATTATTATTACTTTTCTTCACCAGAAATATAAACCAGAGAGTATTTAAGTTGAGGTTTTTGGATTGTAAAGCAGAGCACGTTTACTAAGTTTCACCAGATTCATTACTTACTTACTCGTTTCTCGAGGCCCCGTTACTAAGTTTCACCAGCTCTGATGAGATTGTAATTCTTGGGCTCTGTATTATTGCTGCTGACATTGAATTGCTTATGCCGAGAAGAAATTCAGAGCCAACTTAGAATTTTAAATTAATTCTGTAGTCAACGACTATTAGACTTAGTTTAACTCTTGAATTTGACTGTAATTTTAAGTTACATCGCCACAGATGGTGGCTGATTTTGTAAGCACGAGACCTGCATTTTATGCCAAAGTTCTGATTTAATACAAAAAGTTATTTTAATCTTTTCAAGTCTCCGTCGTTAACTTCAGACAGAGTGACATTTCGCTCTAAATGTGTTAGAAATTTGATGCTTGTTTATGCTACCAAAGAAGGCCAAACTCTATACTATGCTATACCTAATTTATTACACTATGTAATATTACAATGCTAATAATAATATTACAATGCTATAATAATATGACAGTGCTACACCTAATTTATTACAATTGATAAACTAAACCACTAATGTATCACCCACAACACAGCCACTATTTACCAATTATGAGCCTCAACCAGCTACACACAAATAACGATATTAACTAATGCACTTAGAAAATGTGAGCGTATACTTATGCGTACAGGAAGAATAAGAGTAAGCGACAGAACTGAAGATTATACAGTCATAAATGCAGCATACTCAGATTAATTTAAACCTTTAACAGCTGCAAACATTAAACCTTTACCAGTTGCAAACACGCTATGAATAGTAAAGTTCTAAGAACTCATAAACACATAACTGAATCCCAACTGAACATAAGGCTTATTTTCATAATAGAAGTGAACTGAATGCACTTGAGAGTGAAACAAAGAGAAGAAGAAAAATTATTTATGCTAAAAAAAGGGGGGAGAGAAGTCATTTCGAATAAACTTATTTCATAGTTCTCCAACAAAATGAATAAAAATTGAAACTTTTTTTTCCAACAGTGCAGGTGCTGCCGACCTGAAACCAAGAATAATTAATTTTTCCATGCGTAAAAAAGTCTCTTCTAATTAAAACAGTTTGCGAACACGTGTTATGAGTCCATCTTTCTCAGGCTCTAATAGTACACCAGACAGACAACATCCAATTGTAGAGCACGAGATAAAAAAAAAGAGCAGTTTTATTTTGCCATTGGTGGCAGAGGAGACACAAATATTAATTATGTAGTCTCATGTATGCGACAAAACAATAAGAATTTGAATACATTTTTAAAGTTTTAATAATTTATCAGGCTAATGCGATCTAACGAGAAATGTTCGATTCAGAAAATCCTATCGCTATAAAAAGCATTTTCTTAATAATATATATATAATAATATTTTCTTAACAATATGTCTCCTTTCTCTGTTCGTTTTCCATCTTTTTTTCCTTTCTCCTTTCTTTTTTTTATAGTATATTGCAAAAAGATATTTTTTACATCGCATGTAAATTTTACCAATTTCCTCTACATCTCGCATAAAATGTTTCAGAAACGGTTAAACACGTTGAAGGAATACTTTTAAATTTTTCTTGATGTTGCTCAGACCTACAAAAATAGTTTTTACATTGGTTAGACCAACCTTTTTGAGTGAATATCTAAAAAGCTAATGAGGAAGTACAGTGCATTTTTGAGTGTAATTGTCAGCACATTCGGCGCGTATTCGAGAGGTTCGAGGTTCGAGTGCCGGCGAGAGCATTGCTCATTTTTCCCAACTCCTGCTTCAAAATAACCTAATGTCTTTACAGTGGCGCCCGAACTGAAAAAGGTGGTGGATGATGATTCTCCACCACCAGGAGTTGGCGATTGGGTCCCTTAATCTCCAGTCGCCCTTTAAAAGGGGAGTGTATAAGGTATTTTACCCACCTTCTTAGCATGCCTCCGTGGTGTAATGGCCAGCACATTCGGCGCATCTTCGAGAGGACCGAGGTTAGAGTCCCGGCGAGGGTATTGCTCAATTTTCACGTTTCTCAGCATCAAAAATCTTAATGTCTCTATATTACATGTCCCATCCTTAGGTACTACACGGAACGAGAGGGATGCCTCGTAGAGGTCTTTTTCCCCAGTTTGTCGCCATGATTCGAACCCGGGACCGAACTACCAGTGTTCAGGGGCTTTTACCGCTCGGCATACAGGAGTCTTCAAGGACGTGTATTTCATTACGAAAGGTAATCTCCATAATTTAATAGAAGATATGTTAAACGAATAATTCCCCAACCAGAAACGATTAGCGATGAAATTCCTGCCAATGTCTCTTTTTCTAATTCATATTCCTTAATACAAAATCATAAAATTGTCTTGCTTTTCCTCAGTAATAAAACCATATTACAAAAGACATGCCATAAATTTCCCAAGAATTCACATCTATTTGTTATACGACTGCCAGCACCAAAAATATTCATAGAAGGGAAAATTCCATGAAGGCTGTACTTAACGAAACGTGTAGGCAATTTTGTAAAAGGAAATCAAAAGGCAAGAAGTTTCAACTTTTAATATATAACCAATGTGCTTTGAAGACTAAAACCTGTGAGAACGTTTCAACCTGAACCTATATGACACTGACAATGCCAGTAAATAAGCATTTAGCGTAGAAATATTTGAGAAAGAAGCACAACACAACGAATTCCACTATTTCTGTTTTATCATTTATCAGTTTTCTGTTCCGTTTGGCTAAATCCACACATACTAGAATTACAGAAACTTCTGTAGCTGATAAATAATTTAAAATAATCCTACTGACGATCTACTTAACATTCTCAAATTGTAACTTTCGCATTTTCATAATATTTTCTGCTCCATTTAAGCTGAACATATCAAACTGAAGAAAAAGACTGTATCGATACAAATATAACATCCAAGGTAGTTCTTGTATATTCAGAAATAACATTTGTGTTTTACTAAGTGGCATTACTTTGTTTAAAGAAATAAAAAGTTGTGAACAATGTCTTCTATTTAGAAGAGGATTTGAGAATGATGACTTACCATTAACAATTTCGTTTCTGCTTTCTTAAGTGGAATTTGTCCGCTTCATACATGAATTAAATCTTCTAAGACAGAATCGACGACTTAGAGATTATACGGAATTTTGAATACGCCGGATTTTATATGTCTTAGGTAATCAAAGTTGACAAAATCTGGTATTAGTTCTAAAAGACTGAAAATTTAGACCTACAACATGTGTATATTTGCATATCATCGTACCGCTAATCTAATGAAATTGCAAGAACTGAAAATGACATATTTAATAAGCTATAAGGTATCTTCTCCCTCCTTTCCGCATGTATTCGTGATGTAACTGGAAAGCATACTCGACGCGTATTCGAGAGGTCTAAGGTTTGATTCCCGGCGAGAGCCACTTCTCCAGGATCAAGAACGCTAATGGCACTATAATGCTATCAAATCCCTATTTATTCTAAAAACACCGAAATAATTAAATAAGACAAACATTCGTTGTGAGTTTGCCACCAATACGTTTATAATGAAGATCTTTCAGACATAGACATGGAAATTTAAGGCACTTAATCTAGAAAGTACAATAAGCAACTCTATAATAAAGCAAATTTTAAGTTTATGTGTGTGTCTATTATGAGTAGAATCTATTCAGCAGCCTCTAAACAAAAAAATAATTCTTTAGACTGTTAATTCTGCATGTATATAAAATATATATATATATCATTAAGAAATAAATCATCATTGGAAGGTACGAATTACAGAATTCCAATCTTCCAACGATGATTTATTTTTAAACACAAGCAATCCAAATGATTACATGATTTGCACAGGAAATGAAAACGCAGACTGAATGTGCATGGAAAATTTATCAAAATGCCTAACTTTGCGACAATGCTTTTCACCGTAGATCATAAAAAACTTAGAAGCAACACTTAAGGCTAATGTATTAATTCAGACGTATTTAAAAATATATCAAAATATTTTTGATATATAAAAGAAAATATTATAATACTTAAATTATATACGAATTATTATTATTACGAATTATTATCAAACTAATGATTATGTAAAAAGTTTGCATAAATTTCAGTA
>KK117680.1:39821-74974 GCA_000611955.2 Stegodyphus mimosarum
GAATTATCGAACTCACAAGAATCGACATTTTAGTCGGTATCTATATTATTTAATCTGTATTATTACACTCAGAATCTCCACTGGTAATGCATTATTTTTTACTATCGTATTTCCACCAAAACTGCAAAAACATTACCATTTAGATTCCTTTTCATTAGCACCGTTATGAGTTAGAAGTCAAATTTTATAAGAATTGTCCATTACTTGCACTAGCGATGCAAATGGATATGTACATTATTTGAAATTCTGCTAATGGACGTGTAAGACCATCTTAAAAGATGTAAGCCTTTTTGAATTCAATTTGGGATTCTAAATTCAATCATTAAATTTGATATGTTACTGCTAACAGTAAAAGACTGCATTATCAACTAATAGAGGTGACTTTCAAAGTGCATGTTGCATTACAATTACTCAGTTTCACTAAAAAACTTGCGTTATTTCTTATCTCAAAGATACAGGGTTAAAACCCTCAACCATCTTCTTATCTACGTACTGCACGACGTAGTAAACGGGCCCGGCGCCGAAAATGCTCTTTGATTGGGAACCTGTTTAGAAATTGACAGAACGAACACTTGTATAGTGCGATGCCACGCGACTCATTAGAATTCTTCGTGGACCGTATGGGGGCTCGTATTTCAAATGTCCTTGAAATAAATCCTGAAGTCCAACCAACGGGTTTTAAATCGTTGATGCCTTTGGGAAATTTTTGAAATCACGACTGTCTGGATTGCGCTGGTTATTTATTGCCTACATCTAATTGATACGTTAATGCCAGCTTAATGCAAAAATACAAATTGTTAGGTGTTGGGCTAGGAGAAGAATCTGAATTATTAAATCCAACCACTAGGACGGAATGAAGCCACTTTGTCGGCGTTTTGATATGAAGTACAGAAAAGCATACTAAACATTATAGGCCATCTACCTTATTTCCCAGAAAAAGATTCATATTAAGATATTTTTCTTTCCATCTTCATTCTCTGAGTATCTTTCTTCAGGTAGATAATAATGCGCTATTTAGAAGGCGAAATTTTTTTTTTCTCATAAACTTTTACATAAAAGGTACAGTAAAAATTGTCTGTTTGCGAATTCTGTTATAAAAGTTTTTTCCTTACTTTTTAAAGCTCTTGATATTTTGAAGGCGCCTAGAATCTTTTACACTATCGAAAGTTTTGGCAAACGCTGATCCATGGCACTAAAATTCGCGATTCTAAGATAGGCTATTTTACATTAACGGTTCAAACTATTAAGGTGCTGCGTTTACGCAGTACATTACGAATTTTACAGATGGAATTTGGAGCTACATATTCTGTTGTCTACGGAATTAACTTTTTCGTCTTCTGTCAGACACTCCTTCACTTTAATTGTTCTTCGGCAGCGTTTATTATTTATATCCACAAGCGCCAATCTCACTTCTAAAGTTTTACATATTAAAAAGTTTTTTTAAAAAAAACTTGTTTTTATAGCTATAACTTGAAAAGTTTCAAGTGCAATTTTGGATCCCTCCCAAAACACAATTCCATGAAAACCAATAAATATAATCGATTCAAAAGCTAGTTCAATCACTTCGATCTAGGTATCATTTTGGATCTTACAAGCATTGACTATATTTTAATACCATTTTCTGCGGCTTAATGCTTAGCATTTTCATTAAAATGCCAAAAAAATATTATGGTTTTCCTTGTGGACAATTATATATATTACATTATTATGGTATTCCTTGCGCACAATTATTATATCTAACTCTGTGCTGGCGGTAAAATTGTCAGAGAAAAAATTGCTTAGAATTTCCAAATATCATCTCGCGTTAATAATGCAGATAAAGATTTTAACTCATTTGAAATCGTGAACATAAAATATTTAGTTTTAAGCTGACAGTTCCGATAAGTTCTTTGCTGATTTCAGACTAACAAAAAAAGATTTCTGCTTACACACTTTCTCAAAGTATGTTCGTTAGAAATATTATATCCTGTTACTGCAATGGGTCGGAAAACGGTACACGACAGAAAATTAGCGGCATAACATTTTGTTCAGCAAGGATAACAGCTTGCTAGATTTGAAGTAACATCTGTTAATTCTGAGATCTCGGCATGTTTGTGTTCCGAAACGACTGTGATTTTGCAATTTATTGGAGCAACATAAGATATTTGCTTGTGATTACTTGGCTTTAGAATCCAATAACCGCAGTCTTAAAAACGGCGATAAATTCTCACTAATGATCACCTAGAGACGTTATAATCAATTAAAGATGGTATACTATTTTTGCTATTCGCTACTATTATCAACCTTGCTAGGTAAACAATAGCACAAAAATGAAATAACTTTAGTCGGAATTAATTAAAAAGTACTGACTTTACCGTTTGAATTTTGGTTTATACTCATAAATGACAGTTTTTTGCAAAGCATTCCTAATCTCAGGTATGTAACCGCAGTGCGTTTTGCCATAATAAAATCATTCGATATAGGTATCCGAAAACAAAATACTTCATTCCCCTTGCAGCAGACATGGAAGATTGGCAATAGCAGTTCCATTTTCAAATGTTTATTTATTAGTCCGTCTTGCGCAATTTTTCAGCCCAGGGCAGAATTGGAATGAAGATGTTGCACGTTTACATGGGCAGATCAATTGAAATCAAAATTTATTAATACCCGCTCACATGCATTGATAAATTTTGCCACATCTTATGAACGCATATAAATTTCAGAAAATTATGGGAAAATGAATAGCGGATAAACGATTACCCACAAGTTTATTTACGAGTGCTGCATCTTAGATGCAATGCGTCAGTATTCAAATACCCTGCAGCAATCGTAAATATGAGAACACACGTGCGCATTGGAAGGAAATGGTGCTTATAGTCATAAATAAGCGAAAGGAAGCATTGCATTTAATCGTAAGTATATGATAGGGACGGTTATTTCAGGCTATTATGACTAAAACAAAGGAAAATATTACTTACCGATACTTCTCAGAAATATTAGTAGAGAATTTTTGAAGAATAAGCAGATTACTTACCTAAAACAACAAAACATAAATAAGTAAATTAAAAATGAAAATTTGACAAATTAATAAAGATGCGCATTTAATATAATAAAAATGATTTGAACTCAGTAGACAGTATAAGCATTAAAAAACTTTTGCGTTTTGGTAAATATACAACCTTCAGCAAACGTAATAAATACATTTTCAATATTTTAGTTACTTCAAATAAAGCAAAAAGTAGTCTTAGAATCGTAGATTTTGAGAAAAACTCTGTTGACTTCAAGAGTGATTAATCCCGCTTTTTCAGACGCACAATACGCCAGATGAAGAGGAATCTATACGTGACGAATTAATTCTTTCTTTTCAGAAGCGTTACAGAGTCCCACCGGTGGTCGAGTTGTTGTTGTATTATTCTATTGTGACTTGTCTGACAGTTGCACATCATTACACCTATCTATCTAAGCGGACATATACCTTCGTAGAGGATTTTTAAAGGAAAATTGGCTCATTTAAGTATACATATTATAAAGACCTCTTTCAATTTTTGGAAAAATGTGCGGTAAATAGTCGAAATTTACGCACTTATATTTATTAATGATATGCATTTACCGCTTTCCAAGATAGCTTTTCTGTTACTTTAATTAATATCAGTGAGTTTTTATGGAATACATTCAAGATTTGAATGAAATATGATCAAACTTGCAAAAGGAGTTTTAGACGTCTATCTAGCTGAAGTGAAGAATAGAATACTAATAGATGAAGTTTTTATTAGTACTACAACAAATAAAGTTAGTACAATAGCTCCTACATAAGGTTTCTTTCCGATAATCATTGACACCTTTAAGACATAATTTCTTTCTTGTCTTCTATGACTAACCTCAGCTGTTATTTTATTATTATTGCAAATGTCTGTCGGAGGAGAAAAGGACAGAATCCGGGAATTATAAGAAACAGATAATAGAAAATGTGTATAAATAATTGATATTACGTAATATCTACTTAACTAAAAAAAATCTGTTATTGATATCAAAATGTGATAAAAAAATTGTAAATGACTAACAAGGAAAAAAATCGCAAAGTAAAGAGCAATTAAAATACAATAGAAAAATCTAAGTTATTTGAAGTAAAACTCAATTCTAAGTATTAAACTCAATTCTGTATTTCGGGCGTGTAAATATACTACTGATGGAAGCATCAATTTCAAGATAATGGCTTTAAAAAAATCCACGTGTCATTTTTTTACTCTAACAGTTTTCGTAGTGGTACGAGCGCCATGACCTCGTATTCATGAAGGATATCGGAATGCCACGTAATTATCACCCTGCAATGCTCAAACGAGGAAAAATGGCGTCAGAAAAATAGGAATAATATTAATGTTGATCGCTTCCCACTAGCGTAAAAAAAATTGATTAATTGATTCGCATACACTTGTTGAAGACAAGGTGGTCTATCAAGCAACTGAGTTGTTAATGGCCTGGAAAATTCCAGATTGTCATGGGTGTTTTATAATTATATTTAGATTAGCAACGAAACGCCTTCGAGAACCATTAGAAAATCATCTGAAGCATGGAATAGCGTAAAAGCATTTAATAAAAAAATAGGTCAATAAATTATCCAATATTTCTTCATGAAGCCTTACATGTCGCTAGAAAATTACATTAATATATTTTTAAAACATGTTAAAGAGTTTTATCTATATTGTTTCAATAAGTGGATTTGGTGTTCATGCAAAATACAAAATACTGCCGATCGAGGGAAATATTTGTTGCAAGCTTCAGGAAAACCTGATCCAGTAAAAACGCATAAATAGTAATTTCAAACTAATGGCCCACAGGTTACATGCGGCGGTTAACTCATTAGCCCTGAAAGTCCGAGAAAATATTAAAACAAACTGAAAGCTTTCAGATTTTGTATTACGCCCAAAGGAGCGTTTCTTAACTTTTTCTGTTTTACCTTTATTTATTAAATATCATATGCAGAGCACATCTTTAGAGCTGATGTTTTTAACGTTTGGTGTGTCACTTTTATTTATTAAGTATCATGTTCTTCGCACTTAAGCATAAAATTCAATCCAAGAGCAATATTGCAAACTGATTTTTAAATGAGCATATCTTTAGAATTTCCGATGCACTGTAGATAATTTTTCTTTTTTCGTACAGTGTTGCTATTGCTCGCTTTGAAAGCGTTGAGTTTCTTAATCAAAAATTCGTTAAAGTGTTACAAAATATGAAATAGGTAATAAAAAAAATCCAGATTCCAAATTTGGGCTTCCAGATGCCCATATTCGCAGTAGAATTACGTCATTCAAAATTTGATGGCTCTAGGTATACGTTGTTTTATCACAATGTGAGAAACATATACATATTTATGCAGATTCTTCATTATTTAATTTCTTTAAACATAATACAAAGCTGTACTATTTGGTGGCAACAATTTGAAACGTGAACCGACATTTGTAGTGAATCAACGCAAAATGCCAAAAAACGAAATTAATAGTCCTTCCAGGCAAATTGCCCCTTTGGACTAATTATAACACATTAATAAAAATCGAATATCGAAACTTTTATACAATCTTGGGTGTAATAAAGGACTCTTGAGTTTTATATATATATATATAGAAAATTTACAGATAGAATTAACCGAAATTTAGAGCGACTCAACTCTAAAGAAAATATTCAGTGAAGTTAGGTATTCTCGAAATTTACAAACATTTGCTTCCGCGATTCTCAGAAAGCACAAATTTGCATCGTACGTGATGTCTATGTTCGATAGTACGTATCAGTGTTAACAACTTTTCTAACTAATGTGAAGCAACAAGTTCCCAACGAGATCCAGGTTAAGAGCCATTCATCTGACCTCTGTTTTGAAACTGCTAGTTCGAACTGCATGTCCAGATTATTTTGTAGCTATTTGCAGCTATTAGAAAGATTTGCGCGAAAAAGATGCCGGGAAAGGCCCTCTTTATACTCCTCCCACATCTTAAAGAACTAAAATATTACGTATTGTATGCATTTGTTCACATTTTAAATACATCATCAATTATAGGAGTAAAAATTACATTTTCCCCCTTGTGGCTCGCACTGTTGTTACTTATACTCATTTGTCAGACATAACTTCAGCCCAAGCCCACGAAACTCCTCGTGGAAAGGAGCGCGCAAGATACGCCTGTCGTTGGCAACAGTCTTGAGCATGTTACAGTGAGATTTAGCTGAATTCCGCCCCCAATTTTGATGGAGAGCACCCCGAGGGGCCAGGTCCTAGGGTCTCGAACCCCTCTCCCCTTCCACTAAACCGCACGAGAGGACTTTCCACTCGCCACATATTTAAAGTACCGCCATGCCGCACCGACACTATACATTTACAAATACCCATGCCTTTTCCGGGATTCGAACCCGAGTCCTTCGACACGTCAGTCAGCGACAATAACCACTATACAGGTTGGGCGACGCGGTTCCCACTATTGTACTCTAATAACTATTTGTCCCACTTGACATCTTGAATTTGACATAACTGATTTAGAATAATTAAGTCTTTTCTTTATTAAATAACTGTGCAAATCTCTATACTGAGTTTAATGTACAAAGAAATATCATAAAACTGTTTTCTCTACCATTCGGTATTGTTATTTTTAATAATTCGTTCTTAATTCTTGATTTTAAGTACCACATCTTGATGTACGGAAGAATTAATTCTTAAAATCGTTCGCTAATCATAACTCCAGATGTTTAATTGAAATCTGCGTATTAAAATCATATTCCTGCCTTTTTATTTATTTATTTATTATTACTTTTTATCTAATTATTTTAATATTTTACCATTTTAAAAAGACTTTTTTAACTTTTTAAAACTTGAATGGTAAACTCTTCGAAGTACTAGACTTTGATTTGAAATTCTTAAAATTGCTGTATTTTTTTAACTATCATTAAGCATTAAAAGTTGCGTTTAAAATGTTCAAACAGGTTATTTAAGTTTCAACATAAAGCAAGTGTTCAAACCAAGGAAGCTGTTTCCAGAATTCTTAGAAACCAAATAAACCACCTCTGCTTTTATATTACTGTTTATTCGTGTACCTGTCAAGACATCGAGGGTTATACATCACACAAGTTTTGGACAATGGCGACTGGACTTCCTTTCAATCACGAATATATTCAGACATGGGCAACACGAATACACTTATGCGAGTCGTCCGTCTGCAGCATACGATAAAATAATGGACGCTGAGTTACGGGCAGAAGCGACGGTGAATGGATATTGAATGCAATATCTCTCAGTTTCTATCGCGCCGCATCTAAATAAATACAAAGCTGGAGAAAAATCGCATTTCCATAATACAGGCAGATGCGTGATTTTTACAGATATAAATTGTTTAAGCGCTGCCTTATAATATAGCGGAGCAAATGCTATAAAAAATTACATAAATGTGCATTATAAAATAAGCTAAATTGAAGTCCAGAATTCACACATTTGAATTTTATATTACTCTGCGAAGAAGATGAATAGTTTCCCACAGCAAGAAAAATACAGAATGTTTAAGCAGTTTGAAAAGACCTGATGTTTTTCTCCAAACTGGTAAACATTATTAAGGAAAAAGCTTACTTTAAGGCTACAGCTTTTAAAGAATCTAAACAGTTTTTTTATTATTATTCAGTTACTTCATGAAGACGCGAAGTTAAGGCGATTTTCTAAGATCCCGTGAACGTCAGATTTTTCTTCAAATATCGAATAAATCCGCAAGTTTCAAATTTTTTCGTATGCATTTTTCATTTTTATTACGATTGTTAAACTCCATTTACATCAACAAATATTTATGCTGTTTTCTGTTAGAATTCTCGCAAAAATACTGCATAGTAAAACTATTCGAAAATCTAAACCAGAAATTTCGAACTTCGAATTACCCTAAGCGTTGTTGAACTATTAAAATACAGAAACAAAGTCGTTTCCTATAAACATAAATTTACCGTCTAATGCTTGTCAACTGGTTTAAAATTTGAATTACCCTAAGTTTTTCTGGATTTTAAGAACACGGGAAAAGTCATTTCCTGAACCATAAAGCTTCCGTTCTATGCTTATCAACTGGTTTAGACTCTGAATTACCCTACGTTTTGCTAGACAACTGGAGTACAGGAAAAAGTCATTTCCTACAACATAAAGTTGCCCTCTGTTGCCTGTCGACTGGTTTGGATTTTGAATTACCCTAAATTTTGCTAGGATTCTGGAATACAAGAAAACGTCTTTTCCTGAAACATAAAATTGTCTTCTGATGTCTGCCAACGCCGACGAATAATTTCGATGAAATACAGTGCGTCTTTATAAACATACTGTAATCAATAAAGAAATTCTGAGTAGCAAACAATATAGTGTACAAAAAAATTGTCCATTTAAAACATAATCTTGACCCAAAATAATTGTGTTAAATAGGTTTCTCAGAATATGATTAGTTTATAACAGTAAATTTCAATTAAAAATGTACAACAAAAAGAAAAAAATCTGAAAGCTTTCAGATTTTATATTACGAGCAAAGGAGTGGGTTTCCTTTTTCATCTGTACATTCCTTTTACATACATGTACATGTTTCGAGAGCATTTGTGATAATAATATTTAAAAACAGCCTATCTTTAGAATTTCTGATAGACAGTCTCGCGCATTGGAGCTAAAAATGTATTTTTCCGTACACTGGTGCCATTGTTCGCTTTGAAATCGTTGAGTCTGTTAATGAAAAATTCGTTAACGTTTTACGAGATATGAAATACACAATGAAATATTTAAAAACAGCATATCTTTAGAATTTACGAATTATCCGAAAGTATATAATGATTCCAATGAGTCCAATAAGATTGAATTCTGTTTCAGTTTTAATGATTTTAATTTTGAAATCAGTTTTTTAGAAAGTTAAGTTTTATTGATTTTAGGGAGTTCAGCTAGTTTAAGGAATGCTTTTTTTGCTTTTAAGTCACTTACTAAATAATCTTCCAGACTAAATCTGAAAGTATCTTAGAATTTACTGAATGGCAACAGATTGGCAAGTCAAAGAAATTTCTTTTTTTATTTCTGACCGCGCTAACACATGGCTTTCACAGATCCGAGTTGTTAATTAAAACTGAAAAATAAATATCTTACATTTTTCCGGATGGCAACAGTCTCGAGCGCTGGGGATAAAAATATTTTATTTTGAACAGTACTGCCACCGCTCGCTTTCAAATAAGTTTCTTACTCAAAAATTCATTAAGGTTTTACAAAATAATGAAAATATAATAAAACAAATTCGAAATTCAAATTCGGCCTCCAGGTACACATTTTCAGGCGAATACGTTACTCAAATTCGAACGTTACTCAAAATTTGATAACTGTAGAT
This sequence comes from Stegodyphus mimosarum, assembly GCA_000611955.2. Lineage (NCBI taxonomy): Eukaryota > Metazoa > Arthropoda > Arachnida > Araneae > Eresidae > Stegodyphus > Stegodyphus mimosarum. The sequence goes on from KK117680.1 coordinate 49,154, forward strand.
ACCGTCGTTTTTTCGCATTGCGAGGAACATAATACATACATGCAGATTCTTCTTTATTTAATTTCTTTAAAAATAATACAGGGCGGTAATATTTGGTGGCAACAATTTGAAAAATGATACGCCATTTATAGTGAACGAACGCAAATCTCATTTCGAGATTGGTTAGGTCCCCTTTTGTGCCCCCCAAAAATTCAATTTTGGGAATATGTCTACGAGGAAATTAACATTAATGTTTTAACAATAATTTCTCATTCATGTATACAGTGGGACAATAAAAAGCTAAGTACGTCAACTTCGTAATAAACTGTCACCTAACGAATTAAAGATCGAACACAGAAGTTTAAAACCTAAGTAGCTGATCCTCCAAGCTCCAACTTCATAAATTCGAGACATGTCAGAACAAGAAAGGGCCATCTTCAAGCATCTGACGACAACGCTTGGGACATCAGTTCCAGGAGGTAACAACTAACTCCCTTCGCTTGCCAACTCTAAATTGCAATCACTTAACTGACTAATGAACAAACGGACTTTTGAGAGGCTTTAACAACAGACCTTTTCAACGATTAACGGCAATAACAACGGACAAGAACAGCAGCACCAACAACAGCAAAAGGAAACGAATCCAAATTCAAGCGCATCTCTCCCTCTTCTATCTATCTTTATATATATAGATTTCTCGGGAAACGAAATTAATCTGTCTATCTGTCCTTCTCACATAGTTTTCTAATGGAGCTCCTAGTGCACTTTTAATTGCTGCCGTGTACACTTCGTGGCTGAAGATTCCAGGACGGCGTAGCGGGAGGAGGAAGTGTTACAAGATCTGTCTGTCGAACCTATTGATTTCTCGATGTCGCAGCAAGAATGCGAGGACCGCAGGTATATATAGATGTGTGTATATATCTGTAAAGCCTTCTTGGCTTCAAGTCAGCCGTCTCGAGATAGTTTGGATGTGTACACTTTTAATTAGTGGCTTCTAGGCAGCTGGATTCTTCCTGCTGCGGATCATCAAACTCGGCGTCGGAGAGTTGGAGATTCAGGAAGAGGGGAGGGACGGGAGAATGAGAATTGAATTTTTACCCCCTTCCTTCAAATAAGAGTTTTATACCACTCCAAGTGAATAACTGGGTGTTCTTTACTGATAGATTAATTTTGGGTTTCCCAGATCTAAGAATTGCGATTTCTCAAACACTAACTTGGCGTGAAAGCGTTTCCTCTAATTAATTCGAAGTTCTTAAGGAGGTCGTGAAATATTGTAGAAACATTGTGTTCGTTACTCACAGTTGGTTGGGTCAAAGGAGTTATTTGACAGAATTTGGACAGTAGGTCTTCCAGTCCCAATGCAGTAAATATGTCCTCGATTTTGCAATTTGCCTGTTAATATTCTTTGTCCGAAGAAAAACATTTTAAGCAGATGTAGAACTTTGTTTAAAATTTTTAAATGTTTATTTACATAATTTTATATTCCAGAAATCCGCAACATATACCTTTTCGATAGCTTTTCTTCTATAGCATATAGCGAGATGCTTTTAGAAAACAAACACTACGCCAGCGATTCTCAAAGGGTATGGGCTCCGCTAGTGGCCAAACGGTTAAGACCGTTGAATACTGATAATTTGTCCTGGGTCAAACTAAAGCGAACGATTTGGCTGCGTTGATTTTCGTGGTTTTCCCTATGAGTAATGTGAACACGAGCCAGTTCCCTTTTGAAAACCCTCCGCGAAGCCATCCTTTCCCTTGAGCAGATAGCCCTCTTAGGCTTTGCGATATTCAAATAATCCAACCTAAGCTAGGCAACCTAAACCTATTTGTTTTTCGAATAAAATCAAATAAATATTACCGTATATTCCGGCGTATAACGCGCACTTTCAGTACAAAAAATAAGATCGAAATTTACGGGTGTGCGTTATACACCGGATCTAAAACTGATAGATTTAAAAATAAGGAATGAGCATTAAAAAATTAGATTTCTCTTTGTACATAAATGTTGTTTATTTAAAAGAAATGACATACCTTATGAACTTAAATTTTTCATTATTGGATAAAATGAAAAGTTCGTCATTTCGTCTTCCACTATATCTTAAGGCATATCATAGAATTCTGTTTCATCATCACTTTTATTGTTACTCTGATCCATAAATAAATAATCATCATCACCCGTTTCATCTTTCACCAACACCAAACACCGTTGCTGCAGCACGATTTACATTTTCTTTCGCAAAATGAAAGGCTTCGCAATTGAAACGAGCATTTGTTTGTTTCTTTTAGCGAGAGCTGTACTTACTACGGAAAGGAACATTAGATCAACTGCATTTCAACTAAAGCAAATCCGATTCACTAAAGCCTTCGACTTTCACCTCAAAATCACGGCTTCAAACGAATACAGAAAGAGAAAACATTTAACTCTTAATTCCACGAATTCATTCAGGTTGGAAGTGCATTCTTACTCCAAATTATATCCCCCTTTTGTCGGCTCGCTACAATAGCATTTTTTTGAACATCTGCATTGAATACAATCCATTCTCTTTGCAGGAATATTTATTCTTTCAAGCATTTAACACGCACACATTATTGTTCCCCTTATAGCTTGTCAGTTCGGTACGCCATCTTTTGAAAGGCTAGGAGGGCAAATCTTCGAATAAATTACCTCAAAGATAAGAGCACTGCATATGTATCTTTTAGTTTCTTCGTGAAGAACTGGTGCGCGTTATACGGCGAAGATACCTAAAAATAAAAAATGTTGCTTGAAATTATAGGTGCGCTTTATACGTCTGAATATTATTCGAATAGTATTTACTTGATCCTAGTATAAGAAATTCAATAAGTGTAAATGTAAAATAAGTATTTACACTTATTTCATAACATAAATGAAGTTGAGTATGAAAATCAGTATTTCAATATAAGTATTTGAAAAAAAGTGTAAAGTACCGTTCCACGAACAGGGAGTCTTAGAAGTACTGCACTAGTGAATGTAAGCTGTTTCTTTCAGAACTAAATGTGCGCAAAACTCGCATGTGCATTCAATTACGAAGTTAGGAAAAGAGTTTCCAAAAATAGTTTTAAAAACATTTATTTTCTTTCTCTACATCTGCTTTGAAGCATTTTTTACTAAATTTCGTAAGTGTATAAAATTTCATTAGAAGTTCATAATTATTTCATTCATTGTTCCTAAAATTACAAGAAATGTAATATAAAAATCAAAAAATAAACTGAAAGTTTATGGACCAAAAATAATTCTTATGTTAACTAAAAATTAACTATTAATTCAATAGCAGAATATTTTTATCTGCATATGGGATATAAAATATGCTACACGGAATGAAAAAGTCTGTGATTCAATAACGCTCTTTCCATACTCCACAATATTTTTTCAGAAATCGAAATTTCAAGCATTCGAGAATTTCATAGTGGTGATGACTGTTTATATATTGTAATTTAGAACTAAATTTTAGTAACGAACAACAATTAGACGAATTTTCACAGAAATACTGACCTAATATTTTTCAGGTTCATATAATTAAATTTCCAGCAAATGTGTTGGAGACACAAAAAATGTAAGAGTTTTCTAGAATTAATTTAATAATTAATAAAACAGTCAGAAAGAATTAAAGTCACGTGCAAAGATTTTCTTCTTATTTATCACGAAAGATATTTTATATTTTGGATATATTTAGTCATCTACAATCATAATCACGAAATCATGGAGATTATCATCAAATGTAATCATAATTACTAACATTATGAAAAAAATTACTGGCATGACTCACCATTAAAAATCAGTAATTTTTAATTAAAACTGGCGAAAAGACATCAAATTATAAAATTCATTTTCGCCCTAAGAGAGCATAAAGTGAGATCTTTTATGTAAACACATATGAATTCGCTCTAAAATTCTCTGTTTCGACCATTTGTAAATATTCCCTATTTTCCACAGAGCGCTAGTAGACTGGTGCCGAGTGAAGTTCAAACAACTGTAACAGGTATTTCGTAAATATGTCAGCGAAAGTTGCTTTTCCAGCAAGTCGAACAATCAACTTGTAGAGGCATTAGGTTACTTCGAAGCAGGACATGTGAAAAATGAGTAATGCCTTCGCCGGGACTCGAACCACTGACCTCTCGAATGCGCATCAAGCGTGCTGACCGCTACATCACGAAGGCATGCGAAGAAGGTGGAAGAAATACCTTATATACTCCCCCTTTCAAAGGGCGACTGGGGATTAGGGGACCCAATCGCCAAATCCCGGTGGTGAAGAATCATCGTCCATCACCTTTTTTAGTTCGGGCGCCACTTGTAGAGTCATTAGGTTATTTGGAAGCAGGAGATGTGAAAAAATGAGTAATGCTTTCGCCTGGACTTGAACCGCGGACCTATCGAATACGCGTCGAGCGTGCTGACCACTACACCACGAAGGCATGCGAAGAAAGTGGGAGAAATACCTTATAAGCTGAATAAATTAAGGCGTCATGGCAATAAAAAACAAATTGTACAAAAACTAAATAAATAGATTGAAGAACCAAAATAAAAATAATGGAAGGCCGCATATGGTCCTCAAGTCGTGATTTGGCCATCATTGTGGAACAAATCAGTCCTCAAGTCTAATGAATCTGGATATATCCAAACATTTCAAAATCTTTTGAAATACAAATATACTTAATTACAATTCTAATCCATCAAAAGTATAGTTAATGAAATAAAATATTAATTTAAAGCACAATTTTAAGAATTAGAAATTTTAAGAATAAGGAAACTTTGCAGCAAGGTAACGCTAGGCCTGAATCCAAATATGCATAAAATGATTTTATCGATGGAAAATGCAAATACTTTATTAATAAATAAATTATATGCTCAGTGGCAGCAAATATACTCGCATACTAAAAGCAAACATGAAATCCAATAAGTTTGAAAACCACATTTAATTCGTCGAGAAAAAAAAATAAATTTCCTCTTTCAGAAAAAAAAAAGTAAAGAAATAAATCTCTGCGTTGACACTAAATAATGAATTGTTAAAAATAATAATAATAAGTATCACATAATAGATACCGAGTATAATATGAGACCAAAAGAGGAATTTTAAAAAGGCTTTGATATGACCATCACAGCTTTCAGTTCTGAGGTCACGACTAACTAACAAGTTCTCATTAATATACACAAACCGCAATCAGTTATCTAGCGTCTTCTTTCACCCTTCACAGAACTATAAAGGAAAACAAGCACGTAAAAACAAACGTAAACTGGTATTCGACCTTTTTTTAATCTTTTGTAATGACTCTTTAAGCAACAGTCTCACAGAAATGTTTTCCCATGAAGTTACAGTCCACATCAGGGTTCATAAATCTGCAGTTCTAAACGTGCAAAACCGAGATTCGCAAACAGGTGCACTGGCAGAATTTAGAAAAAAAGATCCTCTTCTTAAAATGCATAATCGTTCATTTGGAGCAATATTAAGCGTTCCGCGACGTTAGCATCGCACAACACGACTGAGAAGTGAAAGACAAAACACACCCTTTGAGACAAAACACGCGAGGAAAAACATAAATTACTTTTGCTATTTGTTTATTTATTTGTTATTTGTTTTTATGCATTCGAAGTGAATATCTCTCTTCGGGCGTTCCAAAAGTCTGAGAAGAAACTTGGTAAGAAAGACAAAAATGGTGGCATGAAAACATTTGCCGTTAAAGTCGTGTCATGTTAACATATTGTAAAAATACTTTACCTACTTAAAATATTCGCAATTAATTCGAATATTATGCGAAGCCCGCCAATGAACCCAAGGCGTTTACCATCGCTTTTGAATTGTTTAATCCAGGTAAAAGTAAAATACCCATTAACCATTTTGCAACTCATTCCAAAACGTTCAATTATAATGTTATCATGTACTACAGCAGACTTCTACGAAAAGATGAAGACAGTTTACGAAAAAGGAGACAATTTTGTGATTTTTCGAACTTATTTACGTTACGAGCTCAAAACTTATCAGCAAGTGATTCACACAGTTTGAAATCTTCGAAATAATAGGTTCCACACAAAAGGGAAAAAAATGGCAGTCTCAGAACACAGCCATAATTTAAAAAACAAAAAACACTGCAGCTCATAGATTACCCCAATTTCAATACTTCAACACATCAGCTAACTTAGCAGCTGAAATATTGACTTTAGCAATAACATAAAATTTATATTTGCCGCAATTATTCACTCAGTAAATTTATAGATATCCCAGTCATTAACTGTAGAATGTTTATCATACTCCAGAGAAAATGCTCCAAAGAGTATTGGATGATATTTGCAACAAACGTTATAACCTTTAACCATGAAATGTATGATACGTGACAAAATGTTACATTTTTTAATGCTTGATTTGATTAACTTAAATGCTCTTTGATTGCCTTGCAATTTGGGTTAAAAGTTAACGCATTTAGGTACTTCTATATTCTTTATTCGGTGAAGCACTATGTACGTTGCGGGGAAAAAAGGGACAGTTCTAAATATCCGTTCTACTGTGCCGATTGACGAAATTCAACTTGCGAATTACATGTCTCGAACACGCGACTTAGAATATGTATTAAATTTATATATAGCATTGTTTTAATGTAGGTATTTTGACACAAAATCGGACTCTTGTCAATTGTTTGCGGACAATGTCAATTGTTTTTCCATATTTCCATTCTACGACTCAAATTATGCCAAATTTCCAAGTTTTATAAAAATCGCGAGAGTATTTTTTAAAACATTAGCTCTCAAAAGTTTAGCTCCTCAGTGTTAATTGAATTTGGTATATATTTATTAGTCTCTCTTTTTTTTTTTTTTTTTTACTAAACGTATTTGATTCTTCCTTTCACATTTCGAAATTTGGGTTCATTCCAAATAAAATTCGCTCATTTTTTATCATTTATTTTTAAAATTTGTATTTTAAAATAATTTTTATAATTTTTCGAAAACAAATTTGAATTATAATATATAAAATTTTTACAATCATCTTAAAGTAGATGTATTTCCAAGCATACCTGCAAAACAAAGCTTTTTATTTAAAATTCCCGAAGAGATACGTGAATTTATATATTGGCGCGTTTTGAAATTTGGCATATTTGTTGAAAGTGATAATAACATCAAAAATTTGGTTTAGGCACTTTGTTAAAATTATTTGAAAGTAGGAACGAGGTGACTTTTTTTCCTCTCATACACAATGTAAAAAGAGAAAGGAAAATAAGTTGCCATATATTAAGAAGGTCGCCAAGATTCTTGGCGCAAACTGAAAAAAAATGCGCCAAGATAAATTTTTGAATTTCTCCGTTAGGCATAATTTGAGTTCTAGAATCGAAATATGGAAAAAAATTGGCATGTCATTTCAGAAAAAGTCCGATTTTGTGTCAAAATACCTATACTAGAACAATGCTATATATAAATCTAACATATACCGTAAGTCGCGCTTTCGAGACATGAAAAACGCAATTTGAATTTTGTCAATCGGCCCAGTAGAACGGGAGGTATAGAACTGTCACCCCCCCCTTTTTTTTTCTTTTCCTCAGTGTACATTGGAAAACTTATAATTCTAAAAGACTAAAAATTATTAGATATCGAGGCTTATTTTGCGTTAAAATTTAAAAATATTCTTTGTTTATCATTAAACAGCACATTAAAAATCGTATCATACAGGACACGTTTTGATGGAAATGTAGCAAAGATGGGAATTAATAAAAGAACATCTTAAATCTAATATTTATTTAATTTATTAAAATTAGAATCAGTTCCAAAAAGAATAATTTATATTCTCATTACTTTAGATTAGGGAAAACGGTTTTACGCTCAAAAGGACTTTTTTTAACGTTCTGTGTGTTACCTTTATTTATTAAATATCATGTTCTTCGCACTTAAAAAATATAAAACTCAATTCAACAGCAATATCACAAAATATTTAAAGAATTTCTGATTGACAGCTGGATATAAAAATGTTTCCTTTCCGTAGTGTTGCTAAAGTCCGCTTTGAAATCGTTGTGTCTGTTAATCAAAAATTTCTTAAAATTTTATAAAATATGAAATAGATTAATAAAACCAATTCCAAATTCCAAATTTGGGCTTGCAGATGCTCATATTCGGGTGGAAATGTACGTTATTCAAAATTGGATGGCCCTAGATAACTTCGTTTTTTCACAATAAGAGAAACATATATACATTCATGAAATTCTTCGTTATTTAATTTCTTTAAATATTATACATGGCTATAGCATTTAGTGGCAACAATTCAAAAAGTGATTCGCCGTTTATAGTGAAACGCTACAAAATGCTGTTTTAAGAGGAATAGCCCTTCTGGGCTATTGCCTTTTTTTCGGCTAAAAAGACTAGGAAATAAAATAGAAGCATTTGAAAAGATATATAGTTTGGAAGGCAATGTAATGATACTTTAATTTTAAGAACTGAAGTAAAGCTAGGAAAACCACGTTTTCGTATTGTAGAGAGCACAGATCATTGAAAAGGATTTTTGTAATTTGTTAGGCAACTTACGTTTATGAACGAATGTAACGAACTAGAGACTTGAAAATGTTGCTGAGACACTTAACTGATTTATTTATATTATTATTAAATCTTCGGCTACGAAGCAAATTATTAAATTCTTGCACTTTCGAAAAATATGAATATTTAGCATTGGCCCGGAAATAGGATATCTAACGACCGAGGAAAAGGATCATACCATCAGCTTAGTAGTCAATCTCCATTCCCCTACTGTAAAAACCCTACTAGTTAAAGTAAACCCTACCGTAAAAAAGAAATCACGTGTGCATGCCTATGCGTCAATTTGTGTTTTTTTTTTAGAAGTTACAGCTAATCGTATATGCATCTTTTGATGATGCCATATCTAATAAACCACACCTCTCTCTATTAATACTGAAGTATTCTACAGTTTTATAGCACACTAATACATTCTTTATTAGTGGAGAACCTTAAGCAAATGTTTTGTCAGCCAAGGATTTTATATTCTCGTTTCTAAGCCAAATAAGATCCGAACATGAAAAATTATAGTAACTTAAAACAATTCCGACGGAACGTGATAACTATAGTGAAGAACAGCAATATTGAGGCATTTGTTACATGAGCGCTATATATAAAAAAGATATTATTTGTTGATTGAATTACAAATGATGATAAAACTTGAAACACAATGCAGTAGTAATTTAACGAGGCTATGAAAATAACTCAAATCATTTTTTACTCTGAACATCATGTCACAAATAATAGAGGCGCGACACTCGTAGTAAAGTCACATTTAAAGATCATTACTCTAACAAAAGGTATAAGTATTTTCTGTTCAAGCAATGGACATGTATCTTAATAGTTCCACAATGCTAATGCTATCCTGTTGTTGCTCATAAGCGGATAAACCGGTAGTTTTTATATTCTCGGAATAAAACAATCCAAACTTTAATTACGCTCGTTGAAATCCAAGATTTTGTTTTCCAAAGTCTCAAGCCTTATAGTAGACAATTTTGTAACTCCGATATAAAATGCCTTCTTCATGATATATTCTCAGTTGCTGTAATGAGACATATTATTCATCATCGAGGACTAACCAGTGTCCAAAAGATTAAACCACTAAACTGAAACACTCACTGTCTTTCCATGTTCGATTACAATATACTTGAGATCTACGTTCCCATAGCGAAGTCAGACGCGAGGTGAAGGAGATAAATATTTTATTAACAAAATACACCTTAATACACTAGTCTAATGAAAACACTTATGTCCAAATGTGGCGTAACTTTAAACGAATTACATCATCCAGTATCCAGGAAGGGGTGTTTAAACAACGAGGTTTCCTCAATTGCTTAAAAGTGACTGAAAAGTTAATTCCGTGTTCCTTCTTCTCTCATCTGATATCTTGTAGAGACATTAGATTATTTCGAAGCAGGAGACATGAAAAATGAGCAATGCCTTCCCCGGGACTCAAACCACGGGCCTCTCGAATTAGAAAAAGAGACATTAGCAGGAATTTCATCGCTAATCGTTTCTGGTTTGGGAATTATTCGTTTAACATATCTTCTATTAAATTATGGGGATAACCTTTCGTAATGAAATACACGTCCTCGAAGACTTCTGTATGCCGAGCACTGGTAGTTCCTGAACACTGGTAGTTCGGTCCCGGGTTCGAATCATGGCGAACAGGCAGGCTTCATGAGCGTTTTCGTGGTTTTCTCCATGTGTCAACTGTGTGTTCCCCAGTTTGTCGTAAAAAGACCTCTACGAGGCATCTCTCTCGTTCCGTGTAGTACTTAAGGATGGAGCATGTAATAGAGAGACATTAGCATTTTTGATACTGAGAGACGTGAAAATTGAGCAATGCCCTCGCTGGGACTCTTACCTCGGTCCTCTCGAATACGCGCTGAGTGTGCTGGCCATTACACCACGAAGGCATGCTAAGTAGTCGGAAGAGATACCTTATATACTTCCTCCTTTAAAGGGCGACTGGGAATTAGGGGACCCAGCCGCCAAATCCTGGTAGTGGAGAATCATCATCCATTACACCGTTTAGTTCGGACGCCAGTGTAGAGACATTAAATTATCTTGAAGCAGGAGAAGTGAAACATGAGCGATGCCGTCGCCGGGACCCTGGGACCTCTCGAATACGAGTCGAGTATGCTTCCAATTGCACCACGAAGGCATGTTAAGAAGACGGGAGAAGTACCTTATAATCTTATTGTTGAGCTTTTCACAGCACTGAGTAAAATCGCGCAAAAATTAAATTTTTTAACATGAAGTAATCGTTTAAATTTTCAGTTCACCACAGGTAGCCATAAAATGAGAAATAGTCTCAAAACAAGATAATGGATTCTTTTGAAATTTCTTAATTTAATTGCTGTTGTTGGCGTCGGCACCCGTGAATATATAATGAAAAACCTGTGAAGAATGGCGATAATCTTGGTTGGGAAAATGGATGCATCTGTTGTTAGCTATGAACAATGGATATTAGTAGTGAAAGTTTGACATTTTTAGCCCCATATCAGCCCCAAATAATGCGTCCTTATATTTAGATACGATGCATGTCCAGTTATATATCTCAATGAAAAGTTCAGGAAAAATGATGGATATATTTGTTATTAGTCTCTAACATATATATAGGGATGGATATATAATTCTTTAGCTCAAAACCATCCCAATTTACATCGATATACGATAAATATGTAACAAATATACCCTATGTAGAATTATAAGGAGAACCTCGCAAAGATTCAAAAGGGGAAAAAAATGGAAGCATCTAATCATGGACCTTTAAAAGTCACATTTTTGCCCCTTTAACATTAAAAGTGTCACATTTTTGCCCTCAGAGCATCTTAATTCGGATCCAGTATTAACAAGTGATAATATCCAACAGTCTCGCAGATCCATTAGTGAAAACATGGCAGGTACAAACTCGCATGTTTTGTCAAGCAACATTCAAATCCCGGCCTATCGATGAGAGAGTTGCCTGTGGTAAAGGCTTGATTCAGTTAGTCTTCACTCTAGGCAGGGCATAGAAGAAACTCTTTAACTCTAGGACCTAGGCACAACATTTCTTTCAGGACGTTTACAACTTTTCTTTTTCATTTTTTATGAGGTTTAACGCACACAAGTTATGGAAAAACCGGATTATGGTTAATTATTAGAGCCCTATTAAATCTGAAATAGTAGGTTGGGTTTTTAAAATTTATCAAGGCCTGCCTCCAGCAATCCGTACACTAATGGAATGACTTTTTTCAGTAAGTTTTACGCATAGCAACGTTTGGTATGTCGCATAATTTGATTTTAGACAAATTTTTTATAATATATGGTATATGAAAGATTACAAATGGAAAAATAAGGCTCGCTAAGTCGAAATAATATATTTGCAATTTGAATTTAAAACTGAATAACTCGGCAATTGCCAACAAAGAGACTCTTTCTCACTGGAAAGTATTACTCCATTTAGAAGCGAAAATGCAAAACACTAGGAAGGCATGAATTCAACTAATTGCGTTCTTGTAATTTAATTACATTCATGATCTTAATTAACAAAATTACGAATTCCAGGTTTCCTTTTCTTCGCTTGTGGAAATTTAATACTTTCGACACAGAGTGAAAAAATGCTCCACTGTTCTCTAAACCGTTGTAAAAAAAAATTTTAAAGAGTCATATTGCGAAAAAGGAATAAAATATTCTGACACTCTAAATTTTAATTCCGTGTTACGGTGGGTGAATTTAAGTCACAATTCATGTCGCAGTGGAAAGAAATGTTCCTTTTCAAGTAAAAGAGTTTTTTTTTTCTAGTAAGCTTAAAGACAAAGGAAAACAGAATTTATTAGAACAATATATTTATCTAGTTACAATGTAAACATATATATAAAATGACATCCTGCCCTTCTAATAACTCAACAGAGAATCTTAACTTTGCTTTATCACACAACAGTGATTATCGAATCTTAGTCTAATTGTAATCAAACAATAACTATCACATTTATTAACTATAACCCTATTACATTAGTTTAAAAATAAAATAGCTTCCCATATACGATAATTCTGATAAGTTTCAGAGGCGTTTCACAGAAAAAAAAAAGCGGTTTACATATAAGATACCTTCACATAGATCTCCTTTAAGAAAGATTCAAGAAAAGAAAAAAGGAAGGAAAGATCCTCTTTTCTTAAAGGAAACTTCCTTTCAGAAATATTTCCTTCAAAAATGCTTGCAAAGAATTATCGCATTCTCCTTATAACGCTAGCACATCCAGCGAGCAATCGGAAAACACGTGGTTCAAATTTCCGCAAAGGCACAACTGAATTCACACATTTTTAGCTCTTGAAGGCTAACCATTCCAACAAGGTAATTACATGTTTTAAACCCAAAAACTTTAACACTTGTAAAAAAGCATTGCATTCTCCCATGCGTGGTGTCACCATGCCCAGCTAACAACAGGAGGATCCCTGATCTGAAACCTGAACATTCTCGGGAAAACCGGTAAGAATCCGTTCTAGAATATTCTCGCTCCGTCTATGGCATATCACCAATTTTATCGCCAAATGGGCGATTTCGTGTCAAATCTGGGAACCCTGCCTTTCCTTGCCACTTTCTCACAACCCTAAACTTGCTTTACGGGGAAGCTATCTTACCGCAGCTGGGCATTTAGTAACAATATATTACTAAGGAATGAGTAGTAAGTTACCTTAACTTTGTTAGTCCTAAATTGCACATATTAGATGACAAAATGTTTTCCAAAAAGGCTTTTAAAAGAGGGCAAAAAAGCATCCTTTTGAACAGTGTATTTCAAACATTTAGACTAGAACTCACGTAATGTTCAGAACTGAACAAAAAAAATTAACCGTCAAATAATGGTATAAATTTCATGTTTTGTTGTCAAATTCTGATGTCATATATATCTTGGTTCGTTCATACAACTTCTAGATTACTTCGTAGAATAATGACTGGATTGTTTCGTAGAACAATGGCCGCTTCTTTTGGAATTAGCGAGGATTTGAAAAATTGCAAAATTTTCAACTAATTAAAGGACTTACATGAAAATCCTTAATCCAATGCGTTGCCAGAATTGTTAAAATTACAGTTCTAAAACATTTGAATCTATTTGTATTGCTAATAACTTTTAAATATATTCCCACTTTATCAGTTTTACTAATAAATGACAAAATTGGCAGTTAATAAAAATTAAGTATTTCATTTTTGGTGTCAGTGTGGAGAGCTATGCATTCAGAAGCATTTTACAGTTCAGGTCACAAAAAGCAATAATAAAATTTTGTAAACTACTTCACACTTTGTCTCAAGGCGAGTAAAATGGAAATAACTTGAGTAATTTTAGGGATGTCATTCATCGTCTATTTCAAGTAACATCATACATATTCCATTAATTTATTTTATACTTAATTATTTCTAAGATTCAAAATAATGGCATTGTGAGGTACGAAAGAAAGTATATATAAATAACATTAAAGAACATAAGTAAAATCCTTCATTTGAAAAATATTACCTTCACAACAAACTAATTTAATAACAGCTATTGGATCATAAAGGTATTCTGCTGATATTTAGAGAATTTCTTACAGTAATAATTAGAGATTTGGAAGAAATCAACTTAAAGGATACCAACTTTCTGTCGCTTTCCTTCTCTAGTATAATACATATTTCCAAACATGCAAACAGCACACTAATTTTTCTTCATAAAATATTTTATGTATCGATAATTTTTTTAAAATATCGATGCCATTTATTAAACTTGTTTGAAATGACAGAAAGAGTTGCAACACTGAAGTAAACAAATTAACAAAATGGGATATTTCATCCTGCCAATTTTATTTTTAAATTTATATATGAATATATAATTTCTGAGAAGAGAATGGCATTTAAGATAATCAATCGTTTTAGAACATTTTTAAACTATTGATTATTTTAAAGAATAATTTGTAGGTAGAAGAGTCTCACATTCATCACATGCTTTTCACTAAAGTTGTCGATACAGAAAAACTGGTTACAAAAGAACGTTTTAAAAAAATTTACAAACGGATCACTTCTATTATCGACTGACTGCATGGCTCCAATAAAACACATTTCATATCGCGGGTTAGCACTTTAAAAATAAAACCGTAAAAATTTGTCGACCTAAACAAAAACAAACCAAAATAAAAAAAAAATAAATAAATAAAAAACCTTTTTGCGCCCTTAGCTTCTTAACATTCATCATGAAGCCGAAAGGCCTAAAAAAATTAAGTTAAAGCTCCTTTAATATGTAAATATATCGAAGAACTAAAGGCGGGAAATGAAAATCGATTCAGAGCGGTGAAATGATAAAAAAAAAATCAAAATCGAAATCGTTTGAATGAAAGGAGAAGAGAGGCTCACGGCTAAGACCAAGACAATGTGAAGAAAATGAAGCATTTTAAAAGAGTCAACAAAACAAAACGAAAGGAAAGGAAGAGAGAGAAAAGGGAGGGGATGGGGAGAAAGAAAACAGTTACTCTTTGAGTTAACTCCCATTTCATTTTTCGCTTTCCGTAGTGTGTGCGGTACGCGTGCGTAAGTCCTTAGAATAATAATAAAATAATGAAGTGAAAGAAAGAAAAATAAACAAAAAAAAGCCCCCCCGTCAGAATTCTCCTTCCTATTATCGATTTCGGTAAACAATGGTCGCCCTGATAACGAACAGCCATCCGTCTGTCTGTCTGTCCGTCCTTCTCTTCTTGAGCTGCTGCATCCCACCACTGATCAAAGAATTTATGAAAGCCTTCAACTAAACGAATGATGCTTCTTTTTTCTTCTTCTTTTCCTTCTTTTTATTTTATTTTATTATTATTTTTTTTTAACTTGAGGTGCAGCTCGAGGGATCTCCCCACTAATTACGTTAGTTCCTATTAAGGCCCGAAAGTTCAAAGTGGGCTTCCATATTATTTTGCGGAAGGAATAATTTGGGTTTGTGTTTACGGGAAAAGCATAATCCGATAAGCTGGAAGGCACCAGAAATTAAAATCAGTGCAGGAATATAAATGCAAAAATGCAGTGTGCAAGAATGATATCCAAAGTTTGGGAAGCCATAACATTCCTACAGCGTAATGAAATTAATGGAAGTATGTTTATGGCAAGTGTTCATATGTACGAAAATTGTGATAACTTGAAAAAGCAAAACGTGTTTTCAGCAATACATATAGTACTGTAAATATCAGCATTCGAAAAACGGATATTTGCAAAAAATCTTCTAAAGATCAAATGCCAAAAACTTAATAAATGAATAAATTAAATGCAATCTGGAAACTTCAAATTACAGTATATAAGAACTCGAAAAATTTACCGTCACAGTTTCGAAAAATTAAAAAACATTTAAATATTTTAAAACCATAAAAATCATAAGAATAAAAATAAATCGCAATCTGATTCTGATATGCAAATTTCCGTTTAACACGCAAGATAGTTTTAACTACAGCTGCGATAGGCCTGTTACCAGAAATTAAAAACATAAGAAACACAATCTTAGGAGCTGTTCAAAAAGGAAAGGTAAAATGGTAGGAAAAAATTGCTATGATATCACTTCATCGCAAAGTAATGCGATATGAAGACTCATGCACTTATTTATTAAAGAAAAGGCTTCAAACCACATCTGTGCATTAATTTCAAAGGATCAGCTGAGCACGAGGTTTGCAACAAATATTTCCTTCAAGAAAGTGATATTTTTTGCTTTAGAAGGAAGAGAAATTCGTGAAATAAAAACAGCAAGCCTCCAAAAAATGTTTCTTTCGAGGTGGTTAAATACGAAATAAATAAGTAAAAATAATTTAAATGCACAAAGTTTAAAATAATCTAAGAAATTAGAAAAGGAATAACATTGAAATATGTTCCCATAATGAAAGAAAGTAAAAGATAATTTGTTGTAAAAATTCATTAAAACATGAACTTAAAAGGCAAATAATTGCTTTATTGAGAACTTGAAAACTACATAAAGATTTATGAGTAATAATCTTTAGCTAAATGACCAACCGAGCAGTCGCAGCAATTATCCAAATTCAGATGTGAATTGGAATATGACTAACTGAATATGAAATATTGGCAAATTATTTTTTTATAATGTGCATATAATTTTAAATGGAACCACGCCATATTGTTCCAAAATTTATAATTACTCTTCTACCAATATAAAAAAAAAAATAACCGTTTTCTGAAAAAAATAATTCCTGCAAAATAAATAAAAAATTTAAACATTTGGAATGATTAATTTGCATTAAGGGCCACCCAGACGGAAAACTGGCTAGTGACTCTGACTGCCGTATCGAAAAGCCCGAGTTCGAATCCCGGAGAAAGCATAGATGTAATTTATTCGTCCTTTTATAGAAGGCAACGGTGGCGCATCTATTAGTTCCCTCCAAAATAAAGAGACCACTGCTTCTAGCATTAGTAGTGACCAATATCTATAAATGGCTACAGGTGGTCATTGGGGCGGGGGGTAGGTTAGGTATTAAAAATTCCAGCTATATAATTTAATATAAATTTAAATTAAAAGAATAGAAAAAATGATAGTCAAGATCATAATACAGAATACAGTTTCTTTTGTATAAAACATGTATGGATAATGTTTATATATACTCTCGTTTTGCTGTACTGTAGTACTGTAACAGCATTTCAACAGAACCTCGTTAAACTGACAGGTGAAGGGAATAAAGACTGAATTAGTATGACCGAAAATTCTTCTTTTCATTTTCTTTAATGAAATGGTTTCATTTTTTTTGTCATTCAAAAGCAAATACGTATTTCAAAACAACAAAAAACTGCTACAACACACTTGCATGGAAAAACTGTGGAGTATAAAACGTCTGCTCTGGTGATGACATCCACATATCATTCGTTCACTGTGAATTGTGTCAGTTAAAATCTGTGTTGCGCTAAAAGATTTTTTGTAAAGTTTCGAAAATAGTAAAAATAGTAAATACCAATGTTTTCAGTAAATAATATAACATTTTAATATTTCGTTTGACTGACACATGCATATTAGTTTATTTAGTGATTTAAATAAAAATATTTAAAATAGAAATTTTGATGTTTAATTCATTCTAAATATATTCAAGAATATAGAAAAATACAGAAAATGGCGAGTGCGAAAATAATCCACTTCTGTTTTCAACGGAAACAACAAATTGAGGAATATTATCCATGATTACTGTAGTTTAATTAGGTTCTATAAATAGGATTCAATTTTCGTGATGCCATTTTCGCGACGTGTGGTTAATAATGTTGCTCAATCAATAATATTGTTTCACACTTAGAAATTTTAAATCTGAAATATGGACTAGGAATATTTCTCGTCAAAAAACGGAAAAATAGGCCTTCAAATCATAACATGCTTACAAGCGGCATTTTGAAAGAAGAATAAATTAAAAGTAGCAGACCACGTTCCCCATTTCGCATAATAAGCTGTTGCCAAAAGCTTTTATTCTAAACATTTGCTCTTTTTTTTTTCTTATTGAAATTTTTCCAAAAATGTGTAAACACCTTCTTTATTTATTGAGTTATCCGGATAAACATCTTATCCACATTCGGGGCCTCAAAAGTTGGTAAATTGTTATTGCGTAAGCAAATCTGGAAGCAAAAAATAAGTCGAAAGATTTAACCTTCTAAAATTGTACTTTTTGCTGCTTTCAATATACAAGAATCACGTTTATTTTTAAATTCCTATAACGCTGCGATGCAAGTATAGTACATAATTGCATGCTTTGATGAAATTTGACTTTTTGTTTTAATGCGTCAGCAAGTCTGGAACCAAGAAATAAATTTCCATCAATCAAAAATCATAAGACAGTATGGTTTATTCTTCATAAATAAGCGTAATTAACGTGGAAATCCCCATGCATAATTCTCATTTAAAGTCATAAATCTCAGAAAGAATTTGTCGTATCTGTTAGTCTAAGATAGCCTCAGCCTACACACTTTCCTTATACTATATTTAACAATGAAGTTAAAATGTTTAAAAGCTAACCGAGGAAATCACAAACCTCCAAGGCCAAGCTTGAATGTTTTTTTAAGAGAAGCATTATTTAGCATTCACAAATAATCTTTCCTTTGGCACTAGATTATCAAATAATCATACAGTTATGGAGTGAGATGCTGTAGCACTGTTTTATGGGTATCTGTTTCTTCAATAAATACAAATCAGTTTCCAATAAATACCAATCAATTTCTATCCATTAAGAAATTTATAAACTTATCATCGAGAAATGGATCTGATAAGCCTAGAACATTAAAAGCGTTTGAAATATGATGTTAATAAGTATTAAGATTGGTTACAGGTCATACATATTAATGGTATTGTATCACGTCGTAACTATAAAAGAGCATAGATGAGGATTAAGTTTTAAAAATCACTCCAAGAAAATTGTCAAGGTCGTACTTATCTCGAGTTATCATTCGATTATTGCGAAGGCACACTGTAGCACGTCGAAAAATAGTACTTAAAATATTTTTAGGTAGGTATCTGGCATGCGCAACAAAATAATTAATAATCTGCCTTATTAGATATTCTAATTATAACTGATCACCATATAGAAAAAGTTTCGTTAAGAAAACTAATCCAGTAGTTGATGAATACAGGATTAAATTAATTAATACAGGAAGTAAGATGTTTTGTTTAATTAAAAAAAATCTCCGGGATTCATTTTGACAACATGATAAGTAAAACTTTTTCCCTACCTTTTTAACCCTCGGTCATATGACTGAAATGATATGCACACACACTTTTACTACAGATTGCAATGGGTTTGTAATAATCTCCCGACGTATTACAGCTAGCTTATGTAAATCTTAATAGCTAAATAGAAAGACATTTAAATACTGGTTGTTAATCCCGAATTCCATTCTCTGCAATTGAATGAGCTGGCTGCAAGCAATTCCTTGCAATTACGTTAAACTATTCTCATATTTAAATGTAAATACGCATCATTTTGCCTCGTAGAGTATCCTCTACGCAAGCACCTTAAAGGTAGACAATTCTTGAATGTTTCTTTATAATCCTTACTCTAAATCAAGGGTAGCCAACATTATTATAATTACCACCCATTTTGTAGGAAGTAATTTAATTTAGTGCAACTGCAAAGTCCCTTTTTAAATGAAGAATTAGTAAAAATTATAAATTTATTTGTTTATTTATACTTTGAGTACATTTATAACAGATAGAAAAATTTATTAAAAATAAAAAAGGCCGTATAAATATATGGAACAGGAGAGGGTTGCGCGCAAAGGAATAGCCAAATAGGAAATAAAACTTTCACGTGTGTTTAGGACTAATTCTTCTACCACCTGTCGTAAAAGCTTAAATCGCCAACTAGTGAGGCTGGGAACCAGCTTGATTACACTTGTTTTAAAATAATAAACTTTTGCACAATAATAAAATTATTTTTTGCGCCATTAACTTCTTCCCCTACTTTCAATTCCATCAAGGAATCCCATCATTCCTGTGCAAAATTGAAGAGATTTGCATAGCACGTCGATTTTTACGAAAAATATTGAACCAAAGGTACTAATTATGCTGCCGAAGAATTAAGCAAATATTCAGAGTCAAATACGTAAACATATATGCGCATGCCAATGGAGCTGTGATTGTAGGGGGGGGGCATAAACGTACGAAGGTTTTTTGGCAATTTGTGTGCTTGTACTTCTTCACGACATTCGCCCTCTTTCTCTCAAGAGTTGGGTAAATTTTATAAGGTATCAAGTAAAATGCGTAGCCGCGAACGTGTGGATGACGGTATGAGATGGAGAATCGTTGGTGGATTGGAAGCAGGCCAATCACAAGTGCAAGTAGCTACAGAGCTCAATGTAACTTTCAGCGTCCTCTGCAGATTGTGTAAACAAGTTTCAGAACGCTGGATCCATATTAAGAAGACTTGGACACGGTCAACAAAGAATGAGGATTGTTATTTGTCTACATAGGACTCCTACAGTTTCACAGCTCTCATGTCAGCTGTATGCTACAACTACAACTCGAGTTTCATTGTCTACAGTTGCCCGAAAGCTTCATGAGATAGGGCTGTATGCCACAACACCGCTGTTTGCGTCCTACTCACTGCAGCACACAACAGAGCGCATGTAGCACTGTGCAAACATCATGAAATTTGGATCACACTTCAACGGAGCACTGTACTTACAAATTAGTCAAGATTGAGCCTAAACACTGATTCTCGGCGTACCACTATCTGGAGAGAGCCTGGAACACGATACCATCCCTTTCTCGTCAAGGAAAAGGATCATTACGGTGGTGGAGTTGTAATGGTTTTGGCAGATATTATGTAGGACAGCGGCACCTCCTGCATGTGTTTGAAAAACCCTTCTTGACTACTATGAGGTACAGACAGGAGATCTTAGAACCCTATGTTCGACTTTTCAGGGGCACATGTGGTCCTAGGTTCCTGTTGATGGACAACAACGCTTCACATAGGTTTAGCTGGTCCATGATTACCTAGAAAGTCAGGATATTCGCCGAATGGATTGGCCAGCCAGATCTCCTGACCTTAACCCTATAGAGCATGTCTGGAAGACGCTCGTAGGAGGTCAGTTTCTATTCAACATTCCGGAGCTGAAAATACCTTGTTGCAGGATTCGTATCGACTGTCACAGTGACTCTTCAGCGCCTCCTGCCCACTAAACCATCATGGTGCGCGACCTGTCTATCTGTGAGAGGGGCGCAGACCCTATATTAGACTTATTTTCAATTCTATATTGATACAAAATGATTGCAAAAGTTATTCGGCAACATCCCGATCGCGGCAGAAATAAATTTAAGAATAACAGCAATAATAGCAAGAATGAAATTCTTGTGCAATAGTTTCTCAATAAATACCGAAACACTACGTAAAAGGCTAATAATCAAGGTCAGATTAAGACAATCCGGAAACATGAGCATAGGATTCCTTTGAGTCATTTTTTATCAAAAAGAAAATAATTGCAAGAAATTATAGGCTTATCTGTAGCCCTCTAAAATCTAAGGCCCTGACGAACCTTTTAATATTAGTCCATCATCCATGTTATAAGATCTCTTTGGCCTTCTGTGATAGCGTTATATGAGTTAATGTTCAGTACTGATGTTTGTTATTCGCTCAGAAATATTCGTCTGACTTTTTTTTTGTTCCAGTGGCGGGCCCTAAGCCGACTTCGGCTTGGCCACTACTAGATGTGGTGGTCACTTTATTATGGAGGCACCTAATGGGTGGGCCACCTTTGCCTCCTATGAAGGGACGGATAATTACACCCATGCCTTCTCCAGGATTCGAATGTAGGCCTTTTCGTATAGTAGTCGGCTTCTCTAGCCACTATACCGTCTGGGCGGCATGTGAAAAACCTTTTTTAAGCGCTTTTCAAAAAACAACATCAAGTGCATTTTTATCAGGAATTCCTTTTTAGCCCAAAGGGCATTAGCCCAGAAGGACTAGTAATTTCGCTTTGGCATTTTGCGTCGATTCACTTTTCAAACTGTTGTCACCAAATATTACAGCCCTGTATTATAGCTAAAGAAATTAAATAATGGAGAATCTGCATAAATATATGTATGTTTCTCGCATTGTGATAAAACAACGGTACTTAGAGGCATCAAATTTTGAATAATGTAATCCTTCACCGAATATGGGCATATGGAAGCCCTAATTTAGAACTTGTTTTATAATCGATTTCATATTCTGTAACACTATGACGAATTTGTATTGTTACGAAAGAGTACTGAATTTTTTTTATTGTGAGATTGTGCTGTAACGAGTTTTTGATTAAGAAACTCAACGATTTCAAGGCGAGCAATGGTAACACACACACACACACACACAAAAAAAAGAAAAGAAAAAGAAAAGAAAAAAGGAAACATTTTAATCTCCAGTGCGCGAGACTGTGTATTGGAAATTCTAAAGATATGCTGATTTTAAAATTATTTTGCAATATTGTTGTTGAATTGAATTTTATGGTTTAAGTGACAAGAACATGATATTTTATAAATAAAGGTAGCACAGAAAACATTAAAAATAAAAACGCCGCTTTGGGCGTAAAGTAAATCTGAAAGCTTTCAGATTTAAAAAAAAAAATTATAAATTACGGACTTAAGACGCATGCGCCCACTACGCTAACAGAGGCTGCTTTAATTAATCCTCGAAACCATGCTTATATACATTTTATTTAACGCACCACCCCTTCCTGACTCAATATGATCGACAACGAGGAGTTCGCCCAAAGAGAGAGAGAGAGAATGATAGTCTAAGGTTTTGATACGACGAGGCAAGGGGGACGGGTGGGAAGAAAGGGGATTTAGAAACATAAAAATAATAAAAAAGAATGAAAATATACTGAAAGGGGGTGGCGAAAAAGAAGTACTACCGCAGTATCCTAAGAAAGAGAGCCGAAAATGGGTGAGAGAAGAGAAGCGAAGGGGGGTTCAATCCATCCCTTTTGCCAAGTGCCACATTTCTTTGGACGTTTACGCAAGCGGCAATGATTGAGGGAAGCGGGCTGTCTGGCGGCAGGTCACGTTTGACATTGTTCTGCGGATAATTTATGAGAAGAGCAACGAAAAACACGTCACTGAGAAGGTTCTGCAGCTCCGACCATTATGTGTTCAACAAAGCTCTTAAATCATCGTCTAAAATATATTTTTTTTTACGCGGCGCACTACTATTATTATTCGTTGGGATGTTACTCTGCTCCTAGGCTTTAAAAACTCTCACATTGCAACCCACCCCTCTTACTCTCGTCCCCTTATTTTTAGACAATCTCCGATTTATGACCAGCTATCCCAATCCCCCATCGCAGAGCTGGCTGCTGTCGCGATTAAACTCCTCTTTTCCTCCTCGCCCTCCTGCTCCTTCCTCCTTCTCCTTTCTGGGTTTTTTGGATTTTTAATGTCCGTCAATTATAGAGCTTGGTCGATTGACTCGATGGTAGCTTTTTGTGTTTTAAAGGGAAGCTTACGCATCATTTGGAAGCAACGCGTTCTCTCTTTGCGCAAATGAAAAGGTTTGGTGACAAGTTGGTTAGGATGGCGGGTCCTAACGTTCCAACAGGAAAATGCTTGCCAGAGCCTTGTCAAAAATAACAGAGCTTTCTTCTGGGATAAAAAAAAGACAAGCAAGAAAATATCTTTGACGCCCATCCCCGCTAAGAAAACGTTATTTATTAAAATCGTTCTTCGTCTCGTAATAAATCTTAAGTAAACAGTGATTTTGTCTAATATTGTATCAGCGAAAGCTTAAGTTAATAGCTTTAGCATTATATTTTAATAGGACAATACAAAAAAAAAAGAAAAAACTGCTAAAAATATAATCAGGATAGCCGCTTTTTTAAAGTAAAACTGCATTTTCTTCATCAAAGCGAAGCTGCCAAATCTCCCCTCCCCTCAAAAAAATTAGCAAAGTTGCCAGTTTCTTCATCGGAACCACAGTTTATCAAGACACGAATAACATCAGTTGCCAAGTGAGAATGTATGTTAAAGACAGACACCACATTTTATAGAAAAAGGGGGTGCCAAATTGCTCACTTAAACCGCATGCCTACGCCACTGTACACCGATTTCTGTGAAATATAACCGTTGGTTTTATTTTCATGCAACAATCAACTTTACAAATACTATCCATGGCGATATTCACGTACTTAATTTTGTCAAACATTTTTACAAGAGATTTTTTACACTATGCATCTGTAAGAAAAAATAAGCACAACATTGACTGGCGTTATATTTATAATGGAAAGAACTGTTTTCATTTGACCACAACAGTTGAAGAAATCTCAGATCTGAGAAATGAGGGCATAAGTCCACTGTAAAATGTTTGTTTTCGGTTCGCTAGAAGCGTTGATATCTACATCATCACTTCTAGGTTTCATTTTTGATAACAGCAAAGACTATCTCCCTATCAAACATTTTTCTAGGTGCAGTTTTATTTTTCAAGATTGTATCGTTGTACCATATTGCGTAACTTATTATTTTGTTTCATTTTATATCAATGCCAGTGAGTTTTGTCTTTTATTGAAATGTCTCTTTCTAAATTTGATAACTGTTAGGCACTGTTAGAGTTCTGTCTCTGTCATATATCACTAATTCACGAATTTCTAAATCCCTTATCAACTTCGATTTATGGATCTCTTCGACTAACACTATGTCCCCAATCTGTTGACCTCAATGTTTCTCTAAAGTTTTGAAATGATGGGCAGAATTCAAGTTTCAAAAATAATGTTCTTCTCCTTTCAGCTGTAAATTTTCGTTAGTATCAATATTTCAATAGTTCATTTGAGACAACTTTCTTCTAGTTATATTTCCTTGGTGAAAGTTTTGTTTTTCAACTCAGTATAAAACGTAGAAGGTAACTGAATTAGAAACAAGGCCATGAGGAGCACAACGGATTAAAGCAAAATAAAAAACTATTACTTCATCCCAACAGAACTCAAGTTTAATGTAGCATTTCCTATTTATAGACTTTATGTCACCTTAAAAAGAAACAAACATGGATTCGTCAAAATCATAAAATAAAACAATTTTACTTCCCGCTTTCTTTTTTTTTTTTACTATGAACAGAGTTTCTGCTTTTTTTTAGGAGAGACATCGTAATATTTAGGTAGCATCATCAATCAATGCACAGCGCCTGCATCTATGCATTTAACGTCTACGATCAATACACGGTACTTGTCATAGCCTGTCATCACTTATTGACTTATTGACACTAATAGAGTTAAAAATTTATGTTTTAAACATTCAAAACTGATATTATTGCGACAGATAGATCGAAGAGGCTGGAAGAATTAAAATGTATTGCATCTTGGCTTAAATCATTCACATTTCACAAGTAAAAAATAACAATGCAGGTGAGACGTCATCGTCCATTTATCTCAACAATGCTTTTCAGTCGAACACTTTTCCACTCATTTTTTCCTTTCTGACCATTATCCGCTTTTGATCAAAGCATTCAAAAACCCTTTTAAGTTGTTGTACTGCATGGTTCTATCATTGACAACCCTTGCAAAAAAACGTTAACATCAAGCACGAAAATTACAATACATAAAACTCAAATGCAACGAATACTTTGGAATAAACGGTAATTAAAGTATGTTCACTGCTAAACTTCTTGATTTAATCCATACAACAGAATCTGCTTTTCTGAAACCTGCATAATACAAGTGAGAACAAAGGTGAACTATAAATAATCAAAAACTAATCCAAATCGCCAATCTGTACAGAATTTGCAGTGATTCGCGTTTTAAGTTATCTGTTACAAAATCTAGGTCATGGCTTTTTGCTTTATTTATTAAGATCATACCGCAATAACATAACATAATAACTGCATTAAATAATCAAGTAACCTTGTATAACTTATAAGTGTCA
>KK117680.1:74989-124298 GCA_000611955.2 Stegodyphus mimosarum
TTCGCAGTTGAAAACTGCATATCTACATTTTTTAAACGCCGAAGGTACTTAAAATCTTGATACAGAACACAATAAGCCCGTTGAACAGGTAGTTTATATTAGTATTCTTAAAACTCCAACTAGCTGATTATCTAATTCGTCAAGCTACATTCAAAGCTATTTAAGTTTCATGACTTAGCTTCAGATACGGCTATTACAAATTTTGTGGGCTATTTCTGTGTTATTAGAACTATGAGATGGACATAACATTCTTGTTGGCAAGCATTTTAAAACCCGAATTTGATGAAGATTCATTCACTTTTCAAAACTAATATAAAAAATTTTCTGGAACATGCTGCAATAGTACATTTCTCCAGTATCAAGACTCAAGAATCATTACACAATTTTTTAAATCAGTTGTTAAGAATCAGGTATTGTTATTAACATTAAAAATGTGCTCTATTGTGATTCTGAAGGGTAAGGTTCTTCTGTAAGATTTTGCACGTGCATTTATGCGACAGCTCAAAGCCCATGATGACTCTAAATCAAATCATATGTTCGCATATGTGTCCTTCTACACAGTAACGAGTAACACTTTTGCGCATAAATTACATATATTCCACAAGAGAGTTACACAAAATCAGACAATTATATTTTAAATCATAATTCATATTTATGCTAACATACAATAGATTTACTGCTACAAAGGCCAAAATATACACCACGATAAATCAATATAAGATCTTGTAGGATAAGCTATACATGTTTGGGCAACTTGATGAACTTTTATTTAAAACTGAACAAAAATTTCAATACGTGTCTTCTAGAGGCGATACATTCGTATAATGGAGATAGTTGTTTCTTTTATTTCCACTTCTTACAGAGGATTAGAATAGCCGTGTGCTTGTCGCTCTTTTTAGTTGTGACTTAATTGTGCTGTGATTCTCGAGCAATGAATTTGAGATTCTACGATCAGTTTTCCAACACATGGTAAATTTATTGAAGACCAGAATGAAATTCAGAATATGCTGTTCAAAATATATTCTCTACAGATTATATGAAAGACATTATCTTAGCTAAAACTGCGAGAACTGTCAGCAGTAACACATTGGACAGAAACAAGCTCTTGGGCTGTTAATTTCGAAATGCAACACGGTTTCGAAATATTCAAAAGCCAAAAATCACATGCACTTAATATAAATTTCAACTAGAAATTATTAAATTAGTTTTAAAGCTGAAAAATACATCTATATTCAAAATACAAATCAGAAATACACATTTACGTAATAAACGTTAACGAAAAAACAGGAAATAATGAAAAAAAAGGTTAAGGTTTCAAACATTTCAACTTTTATATGTTTTTTATGCATACAAATTTTCTCTTAACTTCATGTAATGCTGATTCATAACCAAAATGTCACCTGAAACAGCTCACATTTCAACCCGACGACCTCGATTTGGATATTTTTCATCCTCATTCCTGTCCCCTTCCCTCTTTCCAATAGGAAAAAGTTTTTTTAAATCATCTTATTTACTACTATTAATCACTCCTGTTGTGGGTACTACGCCCACAGGTAATGTACACAAACCGAGACATGTAATATAATGCTCTCGGTGAGCTGACAGTGATGTATGGTCGGTCGTCACTAACTCAGCACCTGTCACAAGCTCCTTACATTCATCTCAATGGTATGCTCTCCTTTTAGAAGCCCCTGCTTACCTGGCTCAGGTTGGAAATGCTGCTTTTGCAAATAGCAGAATTGCGAAGGCTTAAATTAAGAAGCAGGGAAATGCTGTAAGGAAAAAACTGGTTTTCTAAATTAGATATGGTTCTGTAAATGTCACTTAACAATAAGACAGAGGAGCAAAATAAAGAAAATAGTCAGTCTAAGACTGACCATCATGACTTACATAGATACTTTTTGGAGATTTTGATAAGGAAAGCCAAAGGTAGAAATATGCAGACATTGCATACGATTATAAGTCTCCATCATACATTTTCAGCAGTGAAGATTTTAACATGGGAAAGTTTTAGATTTCTAGCCAACTGAAATTCTAATCTAAATTACAACCACTTCATATTAAATAACCAATAATTTTTGGCTAGATTGTTAGGGTTATTTCTGAGTTTTCGCTCATACTATGAATTAATTTAAGTAAAATATACATACCCCCCCCAAAAAAAAATCCAAACTAAAATATTCGATTTTATTAGCTACGAATCAAATTGCTACCTATCAAATTGCAAACTAACACCAAACAGCAAAACAGGCTGTGAAGACTTACAAAGCCAAATCAGTATTAGAATATAATTTCAGTAACAAAATCAGCACTGCTTACTTTTAAATAGATTTTATCAAAGCCGCAAACCTAAGGGTCTCACACTCTCGAATTCCCCTGACTGAAACTAAACTCTGGTTTACCAAATAGCGGATGCTATATAAATTCCTATTTCCTGCAAATTAGGAAAGGCAGCTGCGTCTGCACAGAGTAAAAGAACCAAGCAATATCGTATTCAATCTAAATTCAACCCAACTTATCTACTGCTAATTAATAGCTAATACAGGACCCGAAAACCTATGACAAAGAGACCCGTTTCTTAATTTCAAGTTACCCATTCGAGTTACGAAATTAAAATATAATATAGGAAAATAAATTATAAATATAAAACGAGCATTTGAAGAATACATAACAAAATAAACGGAAAATAAATAACAGTAACATTTTTATTTTGATTACAGAGTTGCAACATCAAACATGCTTTTTTATTTAAAAAAATAAAAATTTTCACATAATTTCAAGGAGTTGCTAGTTTGGCAACGCCGATCCATAATCCATAATTAAAAAAATGGCTTTGCCATTTTGTCCACATTCTGTTCAACTTATAATTGCGAGCAAATGTTTTCACACAGCTTAGCCACCGAAAATTCACATACTTGAATTCATTAGTCGACTAACTGTAAGCCAAATTTGACTAAATTGACATCACAAGTTCAGCATCAGGGAAACCACAGATGTCGAAGAGAAACATTCAGTTATGTTCATTTTTATAACAATTATAACTATAATTTTAATTTTTATGCTTAACGTTTTAAGTATATTGTAATTATTTTCTCAATAAAATTTATTTTATTATTCACCAAAAAAGAATTGTTCTAAAATAAAAATACCACTGACCCGAAACATCTTCTTAATACACACATATTGGTTGATTTTGGCCAACAGTCAAAAAAAGTTGCTACCCGTACTAATAGGCTCGATACTCTTAGTTCATTCTGGGTTCGCGTCCAGCGACAGTTTCCCTCATAAAGTCCTTCATGAAGGAATACCTTTTAAAACCATCGTGTACTTTGCTATAATCAGTTAAACAATCAACAAACAATTTTCTTATCATTCGATGCCTATTCATTCACTCGTTTAAAGAGAACTGAACTGAAAATGAGTATCAAAAAATGGATTAAACGAACAAATTAATTAACCCTCACAAATCTTCGTTTAGTGTTATTAATCTGTCTAGTCTTCAACCTGCCTTGCGAATTCTTATCACTATAAATACCTTAAACAGGTGTGGTTTTTCCATGGAACTCAGTGCAAAAATTGTATTAACTAAAATATTTATGAAAAGCTATTATTTTACACCCCAATAATAAAGCTAACTATCAATTTAGCTGTTTTCTGCTCTCAGAAATGAAGTCCGATTAACTATTTACTGAGAGAGTAGTCGCTTAAACTAACTTTAAAATGAAGTGTTATTGAAGGTTAAAGTCCATTTAAATTATTGGTAAAAGGTTTAATTTATTCTCACTCTTTTCAACTTAGGAGTAAACTTAAGTGCAATTTACTTGCGATCAAAGTTCTCAATACTCTGCAGTGTTAGGAGCTCGCACAGCACAGGAAAATCACAATTATGCCAGTTAACTGCTATGCTAAGTCAATACTCAGCACCAAATTATCTAACAAATCTTGGGGTGAGAGTTCCCACACTTCGAGAACCGCCTACTTCATTGTCTGGCGTTTTCCAAAGGGGAAGATCGTGCCGCAAGACGTCTTCGTAAAGTTTTCTACATATGTTCAACGGGATTTAAATCAGGCGATCATGCTGGTGAATCCATTCTGTGTACATCTTCATTTGTCAGAAGCAAGAGCATAGTATGCTGTGACCATGTGTTGTCGTCTGTGAAAACAAATTCGGGACCAATGGCACCCAGAAATGATGCACGTGGCAGAAGACAGCTTCCGGTAACAGACCCTCTGTCGAAAATGTGGAGCTCCATGCATTCGTTCATCATAATGGCGCCCCTACAATCACGCCAGGACCACCCCAACGGTTTCTTTCGCTGATGATAGTAGGATGAAATGTCCAAGCATGTCCTTCCTTACCTCTCTCCATATCAAACGGTGTCAAGAATCGGATCGAATGGACTCTGATCGGTAAGGAGGACGTGACTCCAGAGATATCCAGCTTTTATGTTCTCTACACCACTGTAAACGGTTCCGCCGATGGAATGCTGTGAATGGTATGGTAGCGGATGGCGGGCGAATAGGCTACCGTTATGAAGTCGTCTGGCCGCATTAAATTGGGGCACCTGTCTTCGGTGCCCTGCACATATACTTAGCAATGTTCTTTACTTACCAAACTTTCTTACACCTACATCGTTTGAAAGGCTTTCCAAGCTCATGAAGAAACATTTTTATCAATTCCAAACTTCTGAGCGATAGACGTCCTACTACGCCCCTCCTCAAACTTGCCAATCATTCTACTACCTGTAGAGGCGTTCTGATGTTTTCTTGTAGCCATTCTTCACGTGTAATCTCACTTTCACTTGGAATGCCTGGATATGCGCCTTCTTTTTAAGTTCCCTTTCATAGCGCGCTCTAACTCCTCGCGTTTTGCGAGCCTTGACGTACCTTCGAGATCATGATGCTGATATTTGCATATGCACAACCTTTCTACTTACTTTTCACTGCACTGATCGCAAAAAGCCCTTTTCAACTACTTAAAGATTCCATTTGAAAAATGAATTTGTTGCTGACGTTTTGCACATTAGTGTCCATGCATATTCGGTTGAGACCCATATTTTTAATTACATGACTTCTGCTTACTTTTAGCTATAAGACAATATCTGTAAATTTTATGAAAATCGGCAAAAATTTGATATCCAATTATACACGCAGTGTTTGGCTTACTTAAAATAATATTCATTTTACTACTTCTGCATTTTGTCAAAGGATTTTACTAGAATGTCAACATTTGAATTTTTAATTTCTTAAAGATGATGATCTTAATTTTTTAAAGGAATGATGTTTGAATTTTTGAGTTGTTTTTAAAACTGCTCAAACAAAAGAAATTCTATGCTGCGAAATAACTACAAAATAACAGTTAAACATCGTTTCAGCGGTCGTAAATATTTTTAAAAATTAATTTGAAAGTATTTAAATGCTTACTAGGTAACATTTTAGTAACATCCCACCCTTCCTGAAACATATAGAGAATAAACTGATATTAATATAAAATATAATTTTATACTATTTCTATTTTCATGCATCGCAAATTTTCATGATGAAGCATTTAAATCTGTTACATCTAAGATCCTATTTTATTAGACAATTAATGAAGAGTTACTAAGAAAGAAAAAATCTTTCTGTCTTAGTTCATAAATTAATCTATAAATAAATAATTTCAATAGACATTTTGAAGCCATGAGCAATATATGAAATTATTCTTCAAGAATAAATAAGTATAGTAAAATTAGAGCACACAAGAAGATATGTAATTATAAAAACCAGTTTAATAATATCTTAAAGGCCAGTCACTTGACTGTAAATCTAGCTTCCCAGCTCTCTTCCAGTGCAAACTGGGAAAACTCTATCAAGTTTGTTTAGTTTACAAACAGCACTTCTTTTTAAGAAACGTCTATTTATAGTGGCACACCTGGTCTCCTCCCCCCCAATATAGGAGGGAGTAGTATTAGCGTCATCAGACTGGCTCACTGTTGAATTAAATTTTAACATGAAAAACCTTGCAATTTGTGGTTTCACATGAAAGATCTAGTGATGCAAAAGTAAATATTCTTCACAAATTGATATAAGCATTTAAAAAATATATATTTATGTTACAATAATCAAAGACCTTGCAGATTTAAGATCTAAAACGAGAGCTTCAGTAATAGAAAAGTCAGACGGTGTAAGTCATTGAATTAACATAAACAAAATATTTTTCATGTTTATGTAGATTTAAAGCAAAGTGACTATAATCCATCGCATCAAAAAAGATTTAAAAATTAATTACCTTATTAAGACAATCTTTTTACCTATTAGAATGAACCTCACTTTCATTTATTTACATGTAAATACTGTACGCCATAAGTAATACAAGAACATTACATTATCATTTGGACATGAATGAGCTGTAACAATTTTGAACTTGAATATTAATTTTTATTTATTTACCTTTCATAACAACAATTATAACATAAGGAAACGAAAAATAATATTTTAACAGGTAAAGGATACGCCTTCATTTTCCGATTAACAGACAAGCAGAAACATGCACGTATATTTAACACCTGTCAAGGTTAAAATTTCTCGAAAATAAAAATCAAAAACAAAAGAAGAACTTAAACTTTGACTTAGGCTTTATAAACAAACATGGCCCCGAAAGCGGGGCCATGAGCAGACGATGGAAAAAAAAAGAATAAACTACAAATGAAAAGACTGTAGGAGGGGTTGAATGATAAAGACAAAGAAGTGAAATGACATGCCGCAGACAGGGAGACAAACATCTTAGTTTGCCTGGGACACACCAGGCATAAAAATCGCACCGGGATCTGACACAGGGAGGGAAACTTTGACGAACAGTTTCCAGATTGGAACGAACGAGTTCGTTTGACTGGCTTTCCCGCTCTTTCGCAACAAGATTGGTTGAAGCTTCCGTTGCTTGGAAGTCTCGCGTGATTTACTCCCAATTTAACCAGCAGGAAAAAAAAAAGTGGTTATCGTTTATTTGTTCCTTGAGGATTCCACTCTCTTCAGCTGATGGCGCGGAACTACTTTCTGAAAGCTACGACAAAAGGAATCTAAATATGCTCAAGCGACTTTATTCCCATTTAAATAAAAACTGTCTACTGAAAACACTCTGGGGTCTGTTTTTTCTCTTCTGTTGCTGTTTCTTAATTGCGAAACATTAAACGAAGTGCAGGAAATACACAGCTAAACTTTTTTACATATTAAATAATTAATTAACGAGTTCGAAGAACAAAAATACATTGATAGATATTACTTTTAAACGTTTAAATAAAGCACGATATCATTAAAATTAAATGCGCTGGTTTCATGATTAAAAAAACTCACACATTAAAAATTAAATTTATGTCGATAATTTCAAATTAATTTATTTGACTAATATTAACTGATATTATTTTACAAAGCGCTCAGATCAAATTAACTAGGGCTATTTTAGAATTTTAACAATACGATAATAAAATAGTCTTCTACTATCATGCACGCTGTTGTGAATTAAATAAACTCATTAAACTTACTGAAGGCGGTCCTAAATCTAATTCCAAAAGTGTTTTCGCAGTTTCTTAAACTCCAAAGCAGTTACAATCAAGTTTACATGCGCAGCTACTACACTGTGGTGGCCTTAATTTATACGTATTATGTGGATCTCAAGAAGAATCCTCACTTAACAAAATTTAATTCCTAGAAAACAAAGGATTTAGTTCAGAAATTCTATTCATAAGGCATTCTTCTGCATATCAGATGACGAAGGCTCAAACTTATAAGAGCCTGCCATGAACAAAATGGACTTCCTTATGATTGCGAATTCAAGATCTTAGTTTAGCAAGCCATCATTTTTAGTATTAAATAAAAGGGAAATATCTTTCATTTCTTATTATTCCATATTCAAAAGACATTGGATGACCCTTGCATTACCATTTCCATGCAATTTAATATCCTTTATCTTACAACATTAAAATGACAGTATCTAAGAATATAACTTTTTTGCCGCTCTTTGAAATATCTCATAACGTTTCTTTTTAGATATTCTAAAATTTCTTTACAATATTTTTAGTCACATGTGTTCCAAGGCAGCCAATAAAAGCAACTTTCTTATTGCCTAACAAACCTTGTCAATCACTCGGTTATTTTATAGAAAATAATGCCTCATCAGTGTATTCTTTATTTACGGAAACACATGATGAGTTTGAAACTATCGTATTACGACTCTGCCTCCTACTTAAAGTGCAGAAGGAAAACAATAGCTGACCTTCGTCCAAAATCTTAATTTGATCTGATATTCCTTACGGAAGTTGTTATAATTTTAGAGTGACAGTTCTAATGTTTTTGTGAAAGTTTAACCTTGAACCACCTTTATGATTGAATTTCGAGTTTAAATTTCATCTTTGACATTGTTCTTCCAAGTCTACAGCTCATTTAGTTTCACCTCATCTGAATAATAATTCTGCAATAACAACAATTCGATTAATTTTACACCGTTTCTTATGTAAAGAGTATAAATATATTTTATGAACCTAACCGAGTAAACAAGATATTTTCCAACCAAGATTCAAACATAGGCAAACTTGTCTATGACGGGAAGCATTTTAACTATTGCCAAATAATTCAATCATTGTAGTAGCTTCAATCGCTCTACATTCTCTAATTATTATGCATTCTTATTATATAAGACTGCATAAAAATCAAACTCTTAAATATGTGCAATGTCATGGTTTTTTATATGAAAATGTCTTGCCATCCGTTGTGTGCACTAGAAGTAAAACCACGTGACAAGTTTCATTGATATCAGTGCACAGCCAGGCAAACGAGAGAAGGAAAAGGTGAGCGTTGCCCGTAAAGCTACGTGTGTGACGACTTGCCGGTTGTTATTGGTTAACATTTCTGTCAGCTTAACTGTTTGAATAGAAGGTTAGCCAAATAAATGACAGAAAGATGTTTAAATGGCCAAATAAATGAAAGAATAATGGTTACGAGGTTAAACCTTAGCCCCTATTTCAGTGCTGAAAAGCGTTTGACTGAAACACGCCTCTATATACAAGAAATTTATAGGTCGAAATCTATCTGAAACAAAAATTATTAAAAAAAAACTGCAAGTTTTCAGATGTTATATGTTACCCCCAAAGGGGCGTTTTTTTTTTCATTTACACACGCATATACATTCCGAGAGCATTTGGGCTTATGTCCCTTTGGGTTAAAAATATTTAACAACAGCATATCTTTAGAATTTCCGACAGACAATCTCGCGCACTGGAGATAAAAATGTCTTTTCCCGTACAGTTGTAAGGTTTTAGTTTAAACTAACAAAGTTTTATTTTAATTTGCCTTCTCTATTTGTTCTTATTTCAACTTCCCGTTAGAATAAGCACGCGTTTCAGCTTTATGCTAATTTGAAGTGGAGCCAAGTCTCTATTTAAGCGATAGGTAGGAACTACTCAGTGTGAGAGAGCTTTTAGTCTCAGATCACGGCTGCTCTGTTCGACATTCGCCTGACCAACTAGTATTTAAATTCTAAGCCTTTTATTTAATGCTAAAAATGATGTTACTCTATTACTTATTGAAGTAAATCAAGTGCGTTAGTATTAGTTAAATCTTGCTACGCACCCTTTAGCATAGAGGCCAACCTCGCGTTCATAGCTCTGTGAGCAACGATTACTTAATTTCTATTTAAATTTAGTTTAAATTATTTGATTGTTCAGTTTAGACCCAAGTGCGGTCATTATTTTCTGTATCCCTCCCGAGTTGGAAAGTGGCTGTATATAATTGTGGTTTAATAAAAGAGGATTTTAAATCCTTCTTACGTGTAGTTCTTCTACCACTTAACCACAGTTTTCTACCACAGAACATAGCTGCATTCAGCTCCCTGTTCAAGATCAGGATTTAATTACTTCACGAATATGTTCGCCAAGAGTATGCACCGAACACTCAGTTCTGACACAGTGTTGCCACTGCTCGCTTTGAAATCGTTAAGTTTGTTAAGCAAAAATTCGTTAAAGTTTTATAGAATATGAAATAGAGAAAAAAATAGATTCCAAATTCGGGCTTCCCAGGTGCTCATATTCGAGTGGAGGACTACGCTATTCAAAATTTGATAGCTCCAGGTAGCATTATTTTTTCACAATGCGAGAAACATACATGCATGCAGATTCTTCACTATTTAATTTCTTTATAATATAGGGCGATAATATTTGGTGGCAACAATTTGAAAAATGAAACGGACGTTTATAGTAAATCGACGCAAAATGCAGTTTCCAGGCTAATAGCCCTTCTGGGCTAACGTCCCTTTGGACTAAAAATAGTTCAGTTTTTGTTACATATACCCGAATGCAATAATTATTTGCTTAAAACATTCTAATTCCAAGCTTATAAATGCATGTTTTCTAGTTGTATTCTACTTAAAGCTCATTCTTTTTTAAGTTAGTGGAAACTAAAATTTTTCTAATTCAAGATTCAAAAGATCTCCAAGAATCTACTTAATACAGTAGTGGTAGAATAACAATCTGTTGTTTCCATTTAAGCAATCAGATGTCAAGAAACCTTCAAGTGATTCGTTCACTGAGTTTGATATGCGAATAAACCACTGTCATCTGAAAAGGCATAGAAAAGGTAAAAATCAGACCAGAAAAATCTTTTAGTTCATACATTTGCGGTTTTTTTTTTTTTTTTTTTTTTTTTTTTTTTTTTTTTTTTTTTTTTATTTGCTTTGCCTTTGCATCGACGCTAAAACACTCAACAAAGATTTACCATTAAAAAGCAAGCATAAAACAGGCGGAAACTGCTTATCCACCCTCTTGACGGCCGACTTACCTCGCCCTCACTGTGTATGTACACACGTACCGAATGTGTACATACATACCGGACGAGAAGAAGGCCAGTTATTTGGGCATGGCAACACCGAGTGTGATTTGTATAATAGCCTTGCCTGTGATGGATGATGCCAGGGGGATAGATTACAGACCGGTGTACAAAAGACGCCATGACACATGAGTGACAGTCGCACCAGCGCAGCCTGATTGATAGAAATGAGTGGAAGCGGCAGATGGTATGTGTGTATGTATGTATAAGTAGTCGTTGCTAACGCTAGCCAGAATTTTCTCTCTCAGAAATAGGGTAAGATCCAGATTCTGTAGGATGCAATTGTCTTGGGGAGAAGATCCTGTGTGTGTAATGGTACTACTAGAGACGTTGTTGAACAACTAAAAGAAAAAAGTACTCTCAGACTTTAATTTTCCTGCTTTTTATATACTTTTGCAAATAATATTCCAAAGACAACAGGCATCTCTTCACTTTTTATCACTGTGAATGCTCTTTCTACTAATATCGGCAGAATCGTATTAAATATCTTTTCATGTAACACCTGATATATGGATAGCAGATGTCTTCCTTTTGTGGTAATATCCGAGATTAGCTGTATAAATATGTTACTATATAGGAAGTTTTTAGTTTAAGATACAGTTGCAATCTTTTCACACACTCTTGCTCAACACTTTATGCTCTCGCACCCACGTTTGATGTTGGTTAAAAAATAGTTTGCATTTAGATTTGGGGTTATTTTTAATTACCTGAACAACATTGGTAATATATATTAGAGAATACTATATAAGATCACTTGGTTCAAAAATTAACAATAGTCTGCCAAAATACGAATACCATGAATTAGACAGTGTTTTAATTCTGTTTACTTCTCAATGACGTCCAACATTTCATCGCTATACAAATAAAACCGAATTCAGTGTTCACTGTCGAACAGAGAAGTATAATTGACTTCAATACCAGAAACGGTTAGAAAGAGTTATTAGTCTCAATGCCAACATTTTTATGAATAAGAAGGAATTAACACATACCGAACGCAAGCCTGAATATAAAGTATATTCATAGATGCACAACAGACAATTTTGTAGTAAATTACTGATTTAAAAAAGATGTATGTAGAAATATATGTGAGCAATTTAATGTAAAATGTCGTTAGGCTGTATTATTATATACAAAAACTATAATATTGGGTACAAAATTCACTACAATATATTACATTAAACTCTGTTAACTCTTAAGCAAGTATTCTGGATTATCAGATTTGTCGAAAACAAAATGAAGTAAATACTGAAGTACTCACCGGAATTGATTTGTATTTATCAAGAACAAGTCTTTTGTTCCTATCGTCATTCTCAATTCATTCTAATAGTGCGCGATGCATGAAAGTTCAATATAAATTATAATATAATATCGGTATTTGCCCGTGAAATTTCAAACGTCATTTACATTTTTAGAACTTCCATAGGCCAATAAGTACGATTTCCTGATTGACGAAATATCACTTTTATAAAGACTTACATTAGTATGCTTCTCATTAAATAGCGATTGTGTCAATCTAAGTGGACAAACGTATTATCATAGTTCATACAAGCCAGCAGAAGACTAACCTTGAGTTTCAACACTAGAGCAGACAGACAAAATTTGCACATGATGGCCTGACAAATAAAAAACACAATCCTCTCTCATTTGCATCTAAGACTCTTTTTATCTCATGCTAACAATTCCTGACTGATATAGTTTCAGTTTAATGTATCATCGCCACTGCACCATTTCTAAACCTTTCACTATGCTCGCCTGTCTTCCCAATTTCGAGACATGAAACTGCGCTGTAGGTATCATTTCCATCCGTTCGATCTACAAAATTAATCATATGATTCTTACTTTTAACATTAGTTTACACTTACAGCATGGAACCCTCATGCGTTCCTTCTTGTGGCAGCCTAGGAATACTCAATTTTTTTTAACATATCAACTGATCGCAGTTGTCTCTTTGGCTTACTGGCTGTTTGCCCGTACATGTGAAATTTTTATGCAATGACAACAAAACAATTTAATTGATAATGGAAATCATAACGGCTATTGGAAGGTAATGGCCCACTCTGACTGAAGATTATATCAAATATTAGAGGACATTACTCGATTAAGAGAAATATAAAAAAGAACTTCACATAATGGTCTCGAATTTCAACTGTAAAAGAATTATAATAATCTTTATGAACTACCACAAATATCATAATTAGAATAAGCTAGACCATTCCTTCGCAGATTATTTATCTAAGCATTATAACAGCAAACATTGTAACGAAAGTTTCTTATTCAAGCAGCTTTCATAGGTCTTTCGACTCATGCCAGTTTTAATCAGTTGGACATAAATCGTAGCAATGAGTAGAAAATGCTTTATTTGAAATACAAAGAATTATCATCACGGAACAATGACATTCTTTGACTTCAAAATAGCTCTTATATTTTGTTACTGAAGCAGATATTCTGTTGTAAACAGAACATCATCATAAAGAATGGTTGTCAGAAGTTAACGCAATGCTAACAAAAGTGTTACGTAATATCCATCAGAATCAGGAACGTTAAATTACAATGTTTATATTACTAAAGCTCTATCTGTTTTGTCCTATGTAAAGGCCTTTTTGCCATTTAACAATAAATGCTAATGCGGCCATTGTTTCATCATTGAAAGACTTACATTACAAGGACTTCTAATAGTTGTGGAACGTGCCTCGAAGGAACTTTAATGAAAGGACTGGATCCCATTATTTTATCTGAAGAAGAACTTACTACAGTTCTTCTTTAATTGAATTATCTTTTTTAAAAAAATACTTCCAGCTGATTCTTCATGTTTCGACAATAGCTTTGATCAGCTAACAAGTCAACCGCTAATAGGATACGCTAGAATTGCAGTAGTCACTTGCCGAAGTTCACACGGCAGTTCTTAAACAGCGATTGGAAAGATAAGGCATCTTATAGTAATTTATTTTGCTTCAGCGATTGTCTTCCATATTCCATAGCGATTGTCCATAATTGTCTTCCATATTCCACATAACGATGGTTAGTTTATGACAAACATTGCAACGTTTGTCTCAAAGTCTTAGATATAAAATTTCATCACTGGAAGAGATTATCTCAGATAAATGATTGCAGAAAATTACCACGTTCAAAAATTAAGAATATTGAAGTTAAAACATGGAAAGAATTCATAGGTTCGGAAAGAAACATGCAGTGATTCTGTAACCATTTAAATCATACAAAACTATAAGTACGCCTATTTCGTGATCAATAAAAAGTGACACAGAATCTATAACATTACTGAAATGAATTCTTAAAAATAATGAATTTTCGATATTAAGCTAAAATATACATCTGGAGAAGAACAGGAAACTATTAAACGCATGACTGCCTCTCTAGATAAAATCAAAATCAAAAACAGAATGTCTGGAGCACACACACACAAAGTGCCCGAGAATTGAAAATTGCTAAAAGTACTTGGGTTGAAAAACCCAAAGGGAAGAGGTGAAAAAAGGCAGTCTCAAAGGATGGAGCAGCCTACAGTCCCGAAGACTGCCAAAAGAGACAGATCTGACGTTTATACTACCTTCAGGGAGGCTCTTACGGTCATTAGGTATTTCGAAGCAGAAGGTATGAAAAATGTGCAATGCCCTCTCGAAGATTCAAACTACAGACTTTCCGACTGCTAGTCGGACGTGCTTTAAAGTAACATCACGAAGACACGCGATAAGGAGAGAGAAAAATCTTTCATTCTTCACCATTTAAAAGGCGACTGGAGAGCAGGGCACCCAATCGCCAAATCCTGGTATTGACGAATTATCGTTCACTACATTTGGGTACGGGCGCTATTATAGATTCCGGACCTTCCGATTACTAGTCGGGCGTGCTTTGCAGTTACACCTCGAAGGCACTAGGTAAGAAGGAAGAAAAACCTTACTGCTAACTATGCAACTCTAATAAACTAAAAATTAAATATTTTTTGTCAACAGGTAAGAGATCCATCTGAACGTAAAATATATCGATCTCAATTAATCCTTATGCACAGTAGCATTAATCCGGAAAAGAACGGAATAACTATGATTACCTAATTTTCAAGCTTCTTAATGTGTGCATACCCTACAAAAGCGCTCGCACATCCTCCAGTGTTGGCATACTAGTTAGCTGATTGATGTCTGATGATTCGTCAAGGATAGAATCGTATTATTTGGATTACGACAAAGCGCGCCAGCGCTATACGTCTAAGGAGACGGATGCCTTCTTGAACGACTTTTTAAGCGAATCTGGCTCAAAATCACATTTCACGTGGGGGGAAAACCACGATAACTCCCTTGAAGCCGGTCCTTTGCCTTTAAAAACACAAACCCTTCTCTGAACGAGCCGTTAAAAATTTTCTCTCGCACTACTTGGAAGAACAATTATGAACAGAGAAAGAAACCGATATGAAATATAATAAGACTATCCCCAGAGATGGATTTACCAGGTAATGAAAATTACCTCTTGTTAGAAAGCGCCTCCAAAAGTTTAGTAAGGTAGGCTCTTTTTTCTTAAACTTGCCGCTGCCTGTTTCAATGAAAAAAGGATGAGAAACAGTAAAATACAGATCATGAAAAATTGCAACTTAGTATGACAAGCGATTGCTTCAGTATTGAATAATTAAGATGATGACCTCCGAAAGATAGGAGTACCTTAAACAGCAAAATAATATTTTTTGAATAATGCTTCTGGGTACGGGTTCTTATTCCCGTTACATAAAAGCATTCAAAATTTTGAGGCACAGTAAAGCAGAATTCGAGATCTTCTGCTCTTTGAACAAATAGCAGTGTCGGAGACAGATTGCAGTTTACTTTATCAACAAAACAAAAAAAAACTAAATAATACTTCTAATTGCATTCCATACGTGGAGTTTAACGCTGCTTTATATTTAATACATGAAGTTTTCTACTAACTGTTAAAAAAATCATTTTTTAAAAAAATTTTGCTATTTAAATAATAATCGTTTATCATGCTATGCGAAATTTATAATGCGTTATGCAAAAGTTTTTAAAGAAATAAAGTCAAATAAAAATAAACTAAATTCATTACTATTAGTAACATTTAACTACGAACTACGAGTTATGAATACGATTTTATTATAACTATCGACAGCTATTAAGAATTCCATTCAATTTGCCATAATACCTAATAAAAAAAACACTGCAGTAAACAAAGAGCAGAGCCCAATTTCTATCTTAAACAAAACTTTCTTTAATTTTTCATTACCGCAACACTGATGATCGAAATTTACGAACACCGCACCGCCTCTGTTCGTGTTATTGATGTAATAAACGTGATCATGGTCCACCCCAGTGTC
This sequence comes from Stegodyphus mimosarum, assembly GCA_000611955.2. Lineage (NCBI taxonomy): Eukaryota > Metazoa > Arthropoda > Arachnida > Araneae > Eresidae > Stegodyphus > Stegodyphus mimosarum. The sequence goes on from KK117680.1 coordinate 91,167, forward strand.
AGCAATATATTGTTATAACGCATCGCCAACTAGCCGCATCGTCTTCTCGTTATTGGGAAATCTTACAACCGAGCGCGTCCTTTTCAGAAAAAATTACCCACAATAAAACGAAGACGGGTTAACAAACTTAAACTTCACGTGATCGGAGTCACGTAATTTCCATCCCCCTGCGATCGCCTTCGCGATCCTTTGGTACTATTATTGTAGAGCTGTCATCAACGTCTTGTAATAAATGTGGTGTTACAATAGCTCGCATGTTACGACAATAAATCAAAGTAACTCAAAACTAGAAGGTAAACTTATTAAAGGAATGGAGAGGGCCTATCATTTACACAGAAAAGATCTTGCGAGGGATGGCCAATGAAAGGAAACTGGTTCCTGTACATCAGATAAAACGTTAAAGCCAGTATGCCACACATGAAAGTGATCCAAGCTATAACCTTGATAGTTTTACTTCGAAGAACAAAGGAATTCTTCCAAAATCTCAGAAATTCGGACATGTTTATTTTTGGTGAAATGCAAACTCAAAGGAACTTAAAATTTTTTCTATAAGCAGGACTTAATTTCCAAAATTAGAACTGCCAGAGCTTTATGGAAGACAGTAAGGAATGAAAGAAAAAATAGATAAATAAAATAGCTAAAAATAAAAATAATTAAATTGAAATTGAGAAAAATGCACAGAGATAAAGAGAAATCTAATAACTTATTAAATTAATTTAAAATAGTTAAATAGAAAAAAAAATATTAGACTTTGTCTTATTTAGGGCATCGGCTGGAATTACAATTTAACTTATAAGAAGCAGCTCAGCCGATCTCTGTCGAAGTTTAAGCCCACATTATGCGTATAATGTACTAGTCTAAGGGATAACAGGTACCACTCTATTTTTGTAGCACACCCTCGTTTGGTTACACGAAGAGAAAAAGATAAAACGATTAAAGCTCCAATAAGGAGAATAGTGAGAATACTAGAAACAGTATGAGGGTATGGAAAGAAATTTTAACGTAAAAGTGCAGCTTTGATAATAAAGAGGGAATCGTTCAAGGCTTTCTGTTCGCGATGCCCTGTCAATATAATTCTAGCCGTCAAGCAGAAATTTTCCCTGAATACGATTCGGTACTAGCGTCAGAATAAACGTAAGACTTCTCTGGTCCTGACAGCAGTGGTCCCACGTTTGAGTCATGTAATCACGTTTGGTTACATGATTCAGAAAGTTCTACAGGAGCTCTGGAGTAGGAAGTCACCACCGACCTGGATATCACTTTTAGTACTTTGGGGAAACACAAAATCTGTGTCCTATTAAATTCATTGTACATCCTGGAGAATAAGCCTTTGACATATGGCTGGTTGCCCTTTCTTTTCTTAAAAGTCTCAACCTCTATGCAAGGCTTGCGCACGAGGGAAAGACATGCCTGCATTCAGAAGTTAGAATTGTTTTTTAAGGCATGTTTATTATTAAAACAAAATTTACCTGCTAAAATTGTGGTTAATTTATATAGACGAAGTGAATAAGCCCTTTTATTTAGGACTCCGGTGCGTTCCAGCTGAAATTATAATTTATCTCGAAAACTAAGAAGTACTGGAGCAGGCTCCTGGGCAATTTAAGCTCTGCCTATACGCGAAGCGGCTTATTCGTTAGCGAAGGCAGAGAAGATTCTTCACTGATTTAGGTGATACAGATATAAAACGAACTAAAAGGTTTCCACAATTCGACGTGTATTTATATTCAATACCTTCCTCTTAATACCAAGCTTTCAGATATTTTATTTTTAAGCTTCTCATGTTAAACAAAAAGTGCTGCGATTTAAAAATTACTGGGTGTATATTTAAATACGCTCAGAAATATCCGATGACTGTTGACGGAAGACGAAAACACTATCATTCTACCAAGATGTTAGGTGGCACTGTCGAGCATCTCCGCATATGTAGCATTAGAAGATACATCAGATAACACATAAAACAAAGTTTCAAAATGTTAATCAATCAAAGTTTTTACATAGTATACCGACTATATTTCTATTTTTTAAGGGTAGAAGCAAACATAGCCCCTTTAAAAGCGACTTAACTTTACAATAAAACCTGCTACAGAAGAGTGTTTACATAAATTATATACATATTTGGTTAAAGCCGAGAATTTGTTAAATTCAATTCACATAAATATTTAATCACTTAGATCAGTTTTGAACGATTTTAATTACTTTAATAAAACAGACGTGTTACATATGGATGGAAATGAATATTTAATTAGAATGAATGCCTTTTGCCTTTTTGATAATCTTTACAAGGTAAAACTAGTCATAACCTTTTCTCGTGGGCTATAAGGACCAATTTTTATGCATTAGGGCCATTTAGTCAGCTATTTTAACAGGAAGGAGCAGAAAGATAAATCAACCGGATCTTACATTTCCTACTCCATATTAAAAAGTAAATTCTAAATCTTAGTTATTTACTGATATTTCTTGAGACACATTTAAAGAAGTGAACATCCGGGATATATGTATATTCCAACACCCTGGGAAACATTAACTTTCGCAAAATTTAGACAACTTAAAATTAATTAGCTTATGAAAGTGTGTACCCACCATCAGCTGTCGGTAAAAGTCGCTGAACGCAAGGTAGTTCAACCTGGGTTCGATTCTAGGCGAACGGGTTCGTCGCATGGGCGTTTTCGTGGTTTTCCCCATATGTAAAGCTGATACGAGCCAATTTCGCTTAGATTATCGTTTACAAATGTATACCTTTCCTTAGGCAGACAACCTTAATGGGCTTCGTCATAATTAAATAACCAAATCAAGTTTATGAAAGTTTGGAACTAAAACCTCTGATTAAGTTCTCCTAAATAATATCAATACTAGTAAAATTGTCAATAACCAGCATCATATACGTATGATACATGACTTTAAAGCGTTTTAAAAGGCAATGCAAAAATATATATTCAAAAATTTCAAGTTTAACGAGCGAATCTAATCACACAACTCATGTGTAATAAATCTCCAAAAACTTGCAAAGAAATTGGCTAAATTTGTAAACATAAAACCCGCAGCGTCAATAACCTTTCAACAGAATTTCATTAACATTTACACTAGAAACATATTGTCCAAAGATTCTAAGATGTTCAGCTTACAGAATATGTTACAAAATTTATGAATTAAACTAGCGGGAAAGTCCGCCAGATGAGCGGGCTACGGCCAGAGTAATATTTATTAATTCTTTGTACTAAAAAACTGAAAATAAATGAACTATTAATTTAATGCAATGTATACAAAGCTGCTAGCTGTGACCAAAGCAAATTTTATGCGTTCTACGTACACCTGAACAGAAGTGTACATTCAATATGAATTAAGCCAGTTCATTCTCTCCATCAGCAATCAATTCGTAAATAATTTTTTTGTTGTCAAACCAGGAAACAAAACCTTTTGATAATGCGACTAATGTTAATGCGAATAGGTATGATGTCATGATTTAAATTTAATGTAATATAACAACTTTTCCTCAATATCAATAAAATAATTAATGTAGCATAACATACCATGTCACCTGAAACAAAAAAATTGCCAAAACCAGCTATTTACTTTAAAATGCCGATATTAACGAAACATTTTCGACATACAATGACGTCACATGCAATCGCGTGCTTTCTTCAACGTCAGAACCTTATATAATAATAATATTTTTAATGTTTGGTGATGCTATTTTTTTCATATTTTGTAAAACTTACAAAATTTTTATTAACAGACTCTACGATTTGAAAGCGAGCAGTGGCAACACTTTTCGAAACAAAGCAGACTTTTACCTTCAGCGCGTGAGACTGTTGCCACTCGGAAAAATGAATGCGAAAATTAGACTTTTCAGCGTTTTTAATTACTATCTCGGCTGATTCAAGTCGTATGAAGATTAGAATAGTCGAAATGGCTTCTCGTGAATTTTTGGAATATGGAGGTACCTCTCTCGAAACTCATCTCCCCGCCGTTCAGGAGAAGATAATGCCACAAACAAAGAGATGCGCACAGATTTTAATAGTATAGAAAATTAAAAAGCATATGGTGTCATGAAAAATACATGCAAATATTTTTCATACACATATTAATAGCACATACAGTCATGCCTCTGTAATCGCAGCTGGGGCGGGATGAATAATACTTTTAAGTATCCGTCGAGAATTATGGCGGAATCCATATTTTATTTAGTCGTCTCGTCATTGAGAATGTAAAGAAGGGTACACTGATATTACACCAGAAAGGACGGAGAAAGACAACGTGTAAATGTAGCTAGGTTTGCTGCAACGTGTATATATAGTTAGGTTATAGCTATCTTATATAGCGTTTTCAGTTACCCGCCATAAATCTTGGAATGTATTAACCGCAGATTTGGAGACATTACTGTATTTGAAGTCACTGCCTGACTGATTCTGCATAAGAATGTGGTATTTGCATCATTTTTTGATAACTTTAAATCTTTGCTGAAGTTATCGCAATATCGCAATTACTCTTCAGAATATCTCCTTTTAAATATATGTGGTTTATGCATCGTAAACTGAAGAATATCGATAACAGGGTAATTCAATAGAAAACAGAACAGTTATCTAAGAACAACAATTTTCCGGTTTAATAAACCGTAGCGTTTGGTTTAAGTTATGCCAAAGCTTCATCTTCATCATATTTCTTCGTTACGGGGGGAAAATGTGCAGCTTACAACGAAGTCAAAAAAGGGATCATAAATGAATTCCTATGAAGTGTTGCCAATATTTTAACTGAGTATTCCACAGATTGCATTGATTCCGTTACTGATCCTGGCTACGAAAGTTCACTGTGAAATCAATTATAAACTGAAATTCAGTCATAACGTTCTCTCATTTCCTGTAACACCTGTGAGTTCTCGATATTTGTTCATCAAGAAGTGCGTTGTAAATCCTTCAGTTTACTTTCAGTTTCACTAAATTTCTTTCTTTCTTATCAATATATTTTGCACAGTTTTAAATTATCCTTTATAATTTAGCCAAACGATTATGGAAAAACCATAATAACTGCTCTAAAGAAGAAGAAAATGAAACCTGTATGACGGCATCAAATTTCTACACTACTTTTATTGCCATCGATATTCCTTAATAATTATGCAGCTGTTCATCAAAATTAAGAAAGATCTGGCAGAAAATTTTTAGTATAGAATTTTCTCTATTCGAGATGGTTAACGCACATCACAAGCAATCAATGAACAGAACATGCTTCGAAACTGAATTTTCGAAGCATGTTAGACACGTTTATCATTTATGTGTTTATCATTTATGTCATGTTAGACATGTTTATCATTTATGTGCAAAGACGTTAATATAATTTTACAGAATTAATTACAACAGAAGTTAATACATGAAAAATTCTTTAGTCGCATAATAAGTAGAGTAATTTCCCAGAAATAAGCAGAATGATTTTCGAACTTCTTGTTAAGATTCTATAAGCATCTCCATGAACAACACAATATATTACATCTCCCGCATTAACCGTCTAAGCGTAATTCCAAAGATAATCGTAAAACTATGGTTTCACTACAAAAAACCTCTATTAATTCAAATCTTAGAAATACCAAGGGCGATTTTTATCAGTGAAAGATCAAACAAGAAATTTTATACGCGAGTATATGAATCAGGTTATTATTATTATTATTATTATTATTATTTACCTTCCTAGGAAAAATCACATTTATTTTCATAAATTGTCGGAAATCGGCAAAAATGTTATCACAGTTCTCTCAATATACTTCAAATTCTTCAGAAAATATGTTACAATCAAACAACGGTATCTCCATAAGAATTTAGAAGGCATCAATTCTTCTAGGAATTAATCTTTCGATATTCTTCTTCCTTTTCTGAATTTTTTTTTCAAGATTCGGATAAAATTTTCAAAAAAAAAGGGTGGGATTTTGCTAAAATCACTGAACACATCTGCGAAGAGTTAACATTGATGTGTAAGAACTTAAAAGGCGGTAAGTTCTAGAGATACACAAAACCTTTTACAAAATTCCAAAGTTAAAATGTAATCCTATGAAATAATTTACAAATATTCTCAAAACGTTTCAAATATACTTCGAAATGCACATAGAAAAGAACCGGAAAGAGGAGAAAAATTTATAAATCAGGAAAAAACACTGGAATCATACTATGCATTTAATTTGCATTCTAAGCTTTTTCTTCAAAATTGTAATGTTAAATACACATTTATATGATTTAATGACTAAAACTTTAGGCAATACAATTCTCATTACGAATCATAGGATTCATATAATCTGTTTTCTCAATCGTACATTAAATTCTCATAAATCAATCAACAGCCTTGACTAAATAACTTATTTCATTTAAAAATAAACCAGTAAAATTAACGATACCAGCCATAAATCATAATGAAATGCCGATTCGTAAATGTTTTCACTTACTCCAACAAAAATAAATAAATAAATAAATAAATAAATAAAAATAAAAAAAAACTCGTAATTGGCCAAAAAATATACATTTACAAATTCTTACCAGTTAATTTAATATACTGAAAAATTATTAATAAATTCAGTTTCATTCACAAAATACAACTATACACCGAGTATGACGTTATATCTGTTCACTATAAGGGTCATGTTTGAAAAGCAAACATCACAACATTAGTATCAAACCTCTTCGCAGCTTCAATTCCTGTGAAAATTTAAAGAAAATAAAACTACATTCCGTCTCCAGAAAACGGCAAAAGTGCAGAACTCTCTCCCCTTTCACCCCCCTCTACACACACACTTCGTCAAATGTGAAAAACGAGCAGAAAGGGGTCGCAGAGCGCCGTTTTAAACTGCTGGACAATTTGTACTCGCAAAAATCGGAAACCCCTAGAGCCCGAAATAACATCGTAGCAACTCGTAAGATCGATTTTTTAAAACCGCACTTCGCCCCACAGAGTGAACTTGGATCGAGTTATTTGTAGTAAGTCATCAAACGATGTACATGTACCGTTCAGCTTACGGCCGATCAGTTACTTCTTCTCACCTCTATTGAACTGGGTTAACCTGCTCTGGGTTAATGTTGCCCTGACAAAAAGCCAGAGTTTTTTTTTTTTTCTTGTTTTTTGTATTTATACAACGTTTTTATTATTTCAGGTTGGGTCATTTTAGGTTATTTGAATTCGATAAAAAGATCTTTCGTCAGATGCGAAAATAATATGGATATTTGATTTTTATTTTAGCTACACATCCTAGCGTCATTATACTTCTCGGTTCAGATGAAATTAAAGCAAAATTTTAATACATTAATTAGTGAGTTTCGTTTCCCTCTAAATATTTTTTCTAAAAATGAAACGATTAAAATGGTGATAAGACTTCATTGTTGATAATGATTTATGAAAAATACGAAGCATTAAATTGGTGTTGTACCTATTGACTGGAAGATCTTTTATTGCTTGTTAATTAACAAAAAAGGCGATTTTTGTTTCATTGATATTGTTAGCAATTTTATCAATTTTGCCTAAAATTTTAAAAAAACAGAATCTCGTGTTAATTTTTAAACTTCTTTCTGCTATTGCAGTAGTATACCAGTTCTTGACCTTTTCGAGGTTTCGTAAGTTCAAGGATCTCTTTCATAAAATGTACCTTTTTCATGATGAAATTAGTTAACAAACATAATTTTTTATCTGAGAAACGTCTCGCGACCCCTGAGTACTATTCTCGAACCTCCAGGGGTGTGGCGATCTTTAAATAAACAAGCATATATTCTGCTGCATTATCTCCTGGAGCTGGTCTGCAATATCGTAATAAAATGGTTCAAGAGAATAGAAAGCAGATGAAAGTGCACAGATAGCGCAAAAGTTAATAAACTGACTTAAAATACGTTGATAAATTGTTCTATATTCTTTCATTTCAAGCAAATTAAGTAATTTAAAATGTTTTAATAATTAACATTTTCTTCTTACAGCTGAAGGAAACGGAAGTTGGGTTCTAGTTGCTAATTATTGCAAATCTTTCCAAAAGGAAGTATGTTTGTAAGGAAGCAATGATTGAGAACTTATGAAAAGAAATTAGCTCATGTTCACGTTACGCAATGAAAGGCACAGAATTCCCACGTAGTCAAGCCAGTCAATCCCCAGGAACCGAACCCAAGATTATATCAACTACTCAACTACTCAACTACTACTATCAACTACTCAAGATTATATCAACTACAAATATCTACTCAAGCAATGATAGGCCTTTGAAGACGCAGAAGGTTTAGTTTATTGCAAAGTTTAATTTGTAGCTCTCTTTTAAAACACAGATCTAATTATCGACATCAGAATCTGGCATATTACTATACAAAGCAACAAAAGTAAAACAAAGTATGAAAGTTGATATATCATACGTCAGATTTGGTTTCGTTTATTTAATTATGGCGAAACACTCGAGGAGGGGCTTAAGAGGAGGTCCTGCCTAAGAGGAGGGACGCCTTTGTCGAGGCACTTTCTAAGAGAAACCAGCTCGTACGCACGTTCTACACAGAGAAAACCACGAAAACGCCATTGCAACCAGCTCGTCAGTTGAGATTCGAACTGCGGACCGAACTACCAGTGTTCAGCAACTTTTCCTTTCGGTTGCTGGTGAGCCTATCAAACGTCAGATTATGATGGCCTTGATTTTCAATTTTAAGTATCCCCTAAGAAAAAAATAGCTGCTGCGTAAGGAGCTGAAGTTAAAGCAAATATTTTCTGAAAATACTTCTCGAATGGGTTAATGGAATGGAAAGTTTAGTGCACTGACATTTCTATATACTGTAAAACTACGCCTCCATCGACATCACAATCTGGCACATTACTATACAAAACTACGCTTTTTGAATGGATGAAATTTTAATTAAAACTAAATTATGCTATGAATAGTAACAAAAGTTGTAAACAGGGTAAAGAGGGGTATAGAATAGCTATTATTTCCAGTAGTAGTAGGCTAATTAAACTAACTGGAAACAGTATTCTCCTGCCCAAAAAATTAAAACTGCAAAAAATTTCCACGGGTCACATAATTTGTATAAGTATTGATGGCAAAGCCGTAACGAAACAGTTAGTAAATTGTGTTCTCTAAATATATGTTTTCACTTTCAAATTACTGCTGCGTTTATATATTTAAATAGCACACCTCTTTCAGTTTTGCCTGAGGCAAGTGCCTTGCTCACTTCAGCCTGCGTATGGCTTTGTTAAGTAACAATGTTTTCAGTCTAGTCCGAAGAAATAAAAGCAGAGAAAGTGATGGTTACTCCAATGATTTAGAAGGGCGAAAAAAATCGAAATGAAGAGGTAACGGAATATTTTGTCCTGAAAGGTCTGAAGAGTAATCCAAATATCTGAAATGTTCATCCTGAAATTAACACTGTGGTTTAAATTCAGTTACATTAAGTGAGAGCATAGTATGCGCAAGAATTTACATCATTTCTTCATACTTTATTACATACTACAGGATATAAAATTCCGGGTTTTAAATAACAATTTGTCATTTAATGAAATCAATGCGCAAAGGAAATCATAGTCATATTATCTTGTTTTAATTTTAAAAAAGCAAACAAAATATATGAAATGATATTATCAGATTCCCGATTTATGTGCGTCTTTAAACCAGATAATGGGGCTGAAGTTATAAGACTTCGTTATACACACCAAATAACATAAATAACGCAATGAACTATCTTACGTATAGGAACTTGAATGATAAACTGGCTTAAAATTTATATTTAATTTGAATAATAAAATGCTGCGAAGTTTTGACATTGACATTTAGCCCGTCTATACTTCTTACATGCAAACGATACAGTTCAGACTTTGGTTTATTATTCTGCCCCCTTTTTGAACATATTTGATAAATATGGAAGTTGAAAGTCAAATAAAATGAAACTTGACTCATGATCCTTCATATTCCGACCAATAACATTTAAAATGCTTAAGATTTCACTATTTGTTTCCTCATTAAAGCACGGATCTTCTCCAAATAACAAAAGAAAATTTCTAATATTTTACATAAAATTTCTGACGTTTTTCGTTGTTTGTTTAAAGTTACTACTTTAAATTAATTATACACCGAAGCCTACTTGATCTCTGTAACTGTACAATGAGTGCTATGTTGTTCTTAACAGTTTCTTCAAAAGCTGATTATCAATCATAATTCAAATCAAAAGAAAGCATAAACTTGAAATCTTCTACCTGCCCATTTAGGACAAGGTTCTCTATTTTTTCCACACCCATGTCACTTCCGCTTATAATAAATCTGCTATGGCAAAACCACAACCGAATCACACACTTGTGGGCTCAGAAGACAGACAGTTTATGCCACCTTTTTACATAAATGCGGCGCATGTAAGTAGTTCCCATGTCACCTACCCCTACTTATGTCCACCGGAAGGCATAAATTTTTCCCTCATACAAAAGTACGGGTACGGACATGTGTATTGTACACATCCCCCTGACCCCCACCTTACATAAATCAAATCTTCTAAACTCAACAACGTGAGAAGAACCTTCGCTTGAAATGACGAATTTCTGAATAACAGCAGGTCGAAGTCCTTCGGAATTTTTCTAGAAATCAAAGAATACATATATACGACGTTCGTGAACAGCTGACCGCCACAGAAATGAGGGTGTTATGCTTTATTACAGCGATTCTGAACCGGTGGTACGCGTACCACTGCTGGCACGCAAGAGCAAAATACGTGGTACGCAAATAAGCAAAGTATTTTTAACTATTTAAATTCAAAAATCTCGTGAATAAACAGAACAATTGATAGAAATTTCCTGTGATCGAACTCTAACTGAAGATTTCAAAAATAACACACTCGTTAATGTTTGGCTGAACCGAAAAAAAGAATTTCAAATAAAACTATTAAATTTTTATTGCCTTTTTGCATTTTGTTATTTTGCACAACCTATTTGTGTGAAAAAAACTGTTTTCCATGTTATACTTGAAAAATGAATACGAGACAAAATTAAAAGTGGATCATAACTTACGGTTAAAATTATGTGAAATAAGAGCAGGCATAAAGAAATTGATATCTCTTAAACACGCCCAAATTTCACACTAACTTTATAATTAAAGTATTGAGTCCCTAACTTTTTTTGTTCCTAAAATCACATTCTAGAATATTTGTTAGACGGCGGCACCATTTACTTTTTCAAGCTGAATTTACAGTTGGATAAAGTTAATAAATATATGCACATGATAAAACAGATCGGTTGCGTTTCGCTTTGTGCTGGTATCTGTGTTGGACGCAATTTCTATTTCATTGAAAATGTGAAAATTTTCACATAGAATTTTACTGAAAACTAAAACACTTTTATTGTGATTGCACAGCGGCAGGCACACGTTAAACGATCGGCGGGCGCCATGGTGTCCGCCGGCATAGAGTTGGGAAGTATTGACTTAAATTCTGATAATTAAAATGATAACGAAATTTTAAACTAATATTTTTACGCGTGCTCATATAATACAAATAGCCAATAGTTTGGGCAAATCGCAAAATATATTTATTTTTAATATTTCTATTGAAAAATTGAAAAATAATGATTCTAAAATGTAGCGGTCGTACAAAAGGTTTACAATTTTTGTTTAGATGGTACGCATTAGTCAAAAGGTTAAGAACCCGCTGCTTTATTATGTTCGTACCCAGCCTACTATCCAAGATTTATAATTACTGAAAGTCTTGAACAAGTTTAAAGCTCTTAAGATGTTTGATGCTACTAAGGAGAAGTCAGAAGAAGTTCATTATGCTCACAAGCGTGGCACATTAAGAACGAGAAATTTTTTTCTTTTTTTTTTTTTTCAAAGGGGCTTTGTCCCTGAAGAACTATTGTTTTCGTTTTGCGATTTTGCGTCGGAAATATTAGAAGTCGGAATAACTTTTCAAACTGTTGCCACAAAATATTGCAGCCCTGTATTATATTTAAAGATATTAAATAATGAAGAATCTGCATAAATGTATGTATATTTCCCCAAATGTGATAAAACAACGGTACCTAGAGTCATCCAATTTTGAATAACGTACGTTTCCACCTGAATATGCGCATCTGGAAGCACAAATTTGGAATTTGTTTTATTATCTATTTCATATTTTGTAAAACTTTGTAAAACGAATTTTTGATAAACAAACTGAAACGATTTAAAAGCGAGCAATGGCAACACTCTAGAGAGGAAAAAAAACCTTTTTATCTAAAGCGCGAGGAACTGTGTATCAGAATTTCTAAAGACATACTCATTTTAAAATTATTTTGCGATATTGCTGTTAAACTGAATTTTCTGGTTTAACTCTCTAACCGGCAAGGCCGTATATATACGGCCAAGAATATTTTTTGTGATATTTGTACGAACGTATATATACGTGCATATTAAAATATGTTAAAGAAATTTAGGCAATATATTAAAAGTAGCAATATATTAAAAGTACATAAATCCAGGTATAAAATGCCAGGAAACTTTTTACATTAAATCAAGAAAATAAATTTTTCTAGTAGTAGTTTTGGAAAATTTGTGCTTTCTGAGCGAAAACCCTGGCCGGTCAGAGGGTTAAGTGCGAAGAACATGATATTTAATAAACAAAGGTAACACACAAAACATTAAAAATTCCCCTTTGGACATAATTTAAAATCTGAAACCTTTCAGACTTTACATAACAATAAAGAAAATTTCTCTCTAAAAAAAAATGCTTATTGGGACGTATGGCATAAGATACATAATAAAACGCGTTCAGACTAAGATGATACTTAAAAATTAGTTTCGATGATTTTTCTCGATTGCATCCTATTGAATACCTTATATTAATTTCCTAAGCAGAATATTACTGCACTCGCAGTGCTCTCTGTTATAAAGAATATTTTAAAGCTGTAAATTCTAAAAAGGTTCTTTGAATATGTTTATTATTTTAGAAGTAAAATAGCTCAGGAGAACTAAATTCGGAAAAAAGGGGGGAGCTACTGCTATGACTGTAAAAATTCACTTTTAATTTTACGCTTCAGATTGCAATAGTGCTGTTGGCTATAAAAATTTAACCCTTTGGGAAACGTGAATACTTACGAACGCAATTATTTTTTCCCTTAAACAGTAAAAAAATTCAAGACAATTCTTATCTAAAATTTTCTTTCATTTCATTTTTTTCTTTTCAGCAATATTGTACATCCATTAATGCTATGGTTAAAAGCAATACATTAACAAAGAAACCCCGTTTAAAATACATTTACCGTGAGCTCAAAATGAAATATGCGATGCTTTTCGAGATAGACAAATAAGTTTTCCTTTTCTAGAATCAAATTATATTACGATAATTTAGGACAACTCTTAAGAATAGTTTGCTGCTGAATAATGGAAATCAATTCGTTTGTCTTTTGAAATGCACTTTTGACTCGAAATTCACGCTAAACATGAGCTGAATTTTACCACATTAAAGTCTTCGTACTTTTCTTGCATTTATGACACGGAGCTTCACTCTTGTAATAAGATGAGACAATATCTAATTTAGTTTTTAGCCCAAAAGGCCCATTAGTCGAAATCAAATTTTACTTGGAATCATTCATTTTAATGCGTCATTTCACTTTTCATTCGAGTCTGTTATCGTTCGGGAAAAAATAAGATATTTATCGTTCAGACTGAATCTGCCTGTTATGGATAACAAACTAAGCTAGTATTTAAAGGTAATAGATGCAGTTTTTAAGATTATTCGTTTCTTAACTCATAATCGGATTGATTTAAATAATAAAAATGCATTTAATTCATGATTTATCTAATTAAAAGTATTCGATACTTTCACAGAACGACGTTATATATTTTTATTTGTTTTATACTTTTTTAAATTTAATGAATTTTTGATTAACAAACTCAACGATTGGATGACCGTTAAAATCTAAACAATATTTTAGATATCTACAACTAATATTCTTGATATTGCAAACCAAGCAATTTTATAATTTTGAACCTAGATTTAATTAATTCGTATAAACAAATAAACTGCGAAGCAAACTTATCGACTGGTATTGAATATCGTTCGATTTTCTCACAGTTCTTTGAGTAACTGTTGTGTAATAATACGTTCTAAATAAGTTAATATTTCTAAAACTACACCAGCCACGTTTCTAAAGCAATAGACAATAACGAGTAACCAAACAATTCGAACATCCGGCTTTATTTTAAATTTCTGTATGTGTTTTCTGAAATATATATAGCTTATTTTTTAGCAAACGATAAATACCAATAAACTTTACAATATTTTATTTATTTTGGACACTTTACACCGGATTTTTAGTAATGGAATAATGAGCTGTAGAAGACATGCTATATGCTTTACAAAAATAGAATTTTAAAAGTGTTTGTTAGCATTCCAAAGACGATATTGTTTATTATTTTCATTCAACAACTTTAAAGTTTTCCAGGCGGAACTTAAAGATTTATAACAGCCACTAAGATTTCTAAACTTTTGTGGTCAATACAGACATTTGTTTCGTTTTATTAATAGAAGCCTTGACGTCTAATTTTCTTTGGAAGTTATGCTAGTATTTACCATATCTTCTTCTTTCTGACAGCAATTATTTTTAAGTGCTTCAGAATTTTACAAAAAATTTAAACTCAGTTTCTGACCGCGACTTTGTTTTTATGAACATACAGTAAATATTTAATACAGCGCAGATATCTAGTCACGGTTGATAGACTGTAAGGAAAAAGAGTTGTTATTTTTGATTGCCTGAATGGCAAGAAAATTACAGGCATAAATCAAAATTTCAGTGCGCGAAAGAAACTAGTGAAAAAAAGGCGTAAATAAATTCTTTCGTGGCCGTTCATAGCAAAAGCTAATAACAAAATCATATCTAGAAATACAACTAAATTTTAAATTTCAAGTTTCAAAACAGAAAACTTAAGCCGATAATAAAAAAAAACTTAAGCTTTCATATTTTATATTACGCCCAAACAACCCATTTTGTTTTCATTTATAGACACATACATATTTCGAAAGCATTTGGGCTACGCCCCTTTGGGCTAAAGATATTTAAAAACAGTAAATCTTTGGAATTTCCGATGGACAGTCTCGCTCACTGGAGATAAAAATATACAACTTTGTACAGTGTATTGCCACTGCTCGCTTTGAAATCGTTGAGTTTCTTAGTAAAAATTCATTAAAGTTTAAAAAATATGAAACAGATAGCAAAACAAATTCGAAAGTCGGGCTACCAGGTACCCATATTCGGGTGGAGGACTACGTTATTCAAAATTTGATGACTCTAGGTATCGTTGCTTTTCATAGTGCGAGGAACATACTTACATTCATGCAGATTCTTCATTATTTAATTTCTTTAAATGCAAAACAGGGCGATAATATTTGGTGGCAAGAATTTGAAAAGTGGTTCAAAGCAAAATGCCGTTTGCGAGACTAAGGTTGGACAATTGATTTCAAATTGAATTCGTGAGTAGTAGCGAATAAATTTGAGTAAATCAAATCTTAATCTTACAATAAATGTACTTTCAAGTTATATAGGACATTTTTGTGTGTGTGTGTGTGTGTGATTAAGACTACTTCTAATCTTTTCACGTAATTGACAAGGGTTGGCTGATCATGCATGCTTTATGATTTTTCAAAGTTGCCTGAAAATGACTCTGATCTGAATGATTAAATTAGACGGGAAAAAAAAAGATAGCGTGAACTTAAAAAAATATCCTGCGTAATGAGGAGTTATTTGTTTTTTGCGTGTTTCTTTTTTTGAACTACTGATGCTCTAGATTTCAACTATTTTGCAACTACGTTACCGCTTTTTGTAAAAATCAGTATTTTGGATAGATGCATATAATTCGTATTCAGTCTTATATACGTAGAAGATGTAGGAAACACACACGAAAGCTGTAAATGGCTATCAAAAAGAACGCGTTAAAAAGTTTGATCCTAAGTAAAATGACGTAGCGTGCTATATTTCACTACAAAAATATATCTCTATCGATATCTCTATAGAAATATCTCTGCAGATAATATTGATAATAATAACAAATTTATAAGTGATTTTTTTTTCAAATGATTAATAAAAATAACAGATAACAAAATTTTATTAAAAACTGTAATGGAGAACTACTGAAAATTCGTATATTTATTCATTTCATATTGTAACTACTGGATATAGATTTAAATACTATAAATAAAGTGAAATTCAAAAGCCGAAGTACATAACATTGTCCTTAAATACGCCTTTTATTCGTCACATAAACGTCTTTCATTCATCATAATAATCATATTAAATGTGTTTAAAAAATTGCTGCATATAAGCCGTGAATAAAATAGCAAACATCCCATCAGTAATTTCGTTATTATTTGAAATTATCAAAGTATTGTTAAGAGACATTCTTTCTAAGTAACTTCTTTGGCTACATAGTTAAGCAATAAATATACTGTTGTAATTTGAAATCTAAATTAAATATATTTTGATTCATGGACCGATATTTGCTGTGCCAAAACTCGTGACGTGCCATACGTGACAAAAAAATAGGAATCACCTCATTAAAGATGTTTCTAAATCAAAATTTCAATTACTTTTAACCAGTTAGGTAAGAGAATAAATAACCTATACATCAGCTTTGACAAATCGGATGCTGCCAGTAATCATGGGCGTGGCCCACCTACTGTTAAAACACCAGAACGTACATTTATTTTTAACTAAACATTTTACTATGCTGCAAGACATTTCAAATTTAATACACAACGACATTATTTATATTTAGCATATAACGAATGTTTTTATATTTAATATGCCATGACGTATTCACTCCTAAATTATAATGACAGTTTTATATCAAAATAAAACTCATAAATGGATATACATAAAATCGGAGTAATCTGAGTAGATGACATTGCAACAAAATCATGGCTCAGATCATTCCACAAAATATAAGCTATTGTGAAGGCGATATATGTTTAGCAACACAGGAAAAAGATTTCTTTCTGTAAAAAATTAATTTGATTTTAGGAAAAAACCGAAGAATCATCAAGTTTCGTTTTAACTTCGTTTAGTGAAGTCTTAATATTAAAAGGTATTAAAAAACTTCGCTTAGTGATATATTATTTTGAACTAACACTAGTAGTCGCATTATATCTTTCTTAATATAGAATAATATAGAAGTAAATCCAAAATTATTGATGATTACTTTACTTATAACTACACTATACTTTTTTAAATCCTATTTCTCGTAAAGTAAGTTGTGAATACAAATAAAAAAATGTAGTAAAAATAAATAATAATAAATAATGTAGTAAAAATTTATAGCAAAGCAACCTAATCTTACAAATAACGCAAAAATACCATTTTCTCTCTCTCTGTATATATATATATATATACTGTGTTTGTCTTGAAATATGTACACAGTTTATAAACTCTTAATATCAGAAGTTCAGCATACATACAATTAAAATTTAACAAGCTCATCTGCTATACAACGTGTTCGAAAAGTTATTGTACACCTGGGATGCACTAGTTCTACACTAAAATGTTATATCAACTTGCCCATACTGTAGTTGTTGAATATGATACCCATGAATATCCAGACATGTCTGCATTCCTTTCTTATTATTCTCAAAGACTAACAAACGAAACTGCAGAATGCGAGAAGGGAGTTTAATTATCACAGTAGTCAGACTATTTAAATACTAAATAAAGCAACTGTATGTATAAACTGCATAAATAACGATAATTATAATAGCAACATCTAATTAAATGACTTCAATTTAAGCTTGCGTCCGCTATACTGGTTAAGGTAAGCCTGAAAAAAAGTATGTAATAATGTTTCATTTTTTTAATTCTCTTTCGATACCGTAGTAAATATCGTATTTAAAGAGGTAGTTTGCATTTTATGCTAGTTGGAAACAATGAATTTTAATTAGAACCATGCTTTTGTCAAATATTCATCTGTACCAGGGATAGTCAACCTGATCCCTTCTGCCCACTAGTGGGCGATACAGGCTTTTGTCCAACCGATGATGAGAACTCCACTCTCCTGCCCGCAGCTCTCGCTTGTTTTCATAATTTAATAACTTTTTTAACAAACGAGGGGCAAATATTCATGACGTATTCTAAATTTTGAGCAATTTATTTATTATATACTGTAGAGACATTAGGTTATTTCAAAGAAGGAGAGATGAAAATGAGCAATGCCCTCGCCGGGACTCGAACCACGAACCTCTCGACTAGGCGCCGAGTGTGCTAACCACTACACCTCGAAGGGATGCTAAGAAGGCGGGAGATATCCCTTATAATACATGGCAGTTGGTTAATTAAGGCAAAGCACTTGAAAAGTATCTGCCTAGAGAAAGGTGTCTTCTTGATGGTTTCTCTAAGGTTAGCTGCCGCACTTTCGCATTAAATACGGAAAACCTCAGAAATAATCAAGCAGAAATCTTATTTAACCAATATTAACCAAAACTAAATATATTACTTATTAGTGAACCTTTAATCACTCGACTGTTGTTGGATCCATTATATAATGGAAGTATAATTCTTATTCTTAATCCTAAGCTTTTTAATAAAAACACTGGGATTTGATTCATCATTAATAATTTAAAAACTACTTATTCTTCATTTGAGTTAAACTCAAAGGCAGAATTTATTTTATTTGAGTAAACTAGTTAAAAATTCTCTTTTACAGCAAATAATTTCAGAGAAATTGTTATGTTAATGTATCTTTACTTAGAACGCAAGTTTTCTAAACTTGGGCTGTGTTCCACTCAGTGAGAGTCACAGCTAGAAGTGTATTATGCTCCTGTGTACCCAGGTAAAAAAAGAAATAACTTTAGATCTCCCACAATCTAAAAAAGAAATAACTTGTCTAATGCCCGGTTTTGAAGTAAAAATATTCTAATTTCTATAAGAATGAAATAAAATTTTAAAAAAATTATAGCCATTTTTATATATTTTATAGCCATTTTAAAGATCCTTTTATAAGCAAGATGAAACTTTCAATACATTTTCTAACAATTATAAAGAAAAAATAATGGATTTAACATCACTCTTTCTTTGTAGACCAAATACATACTAAGAGTAGGAAGAACGGCGTTTTATGTCATTTAATAATGAAGAAAAGATTTGTATATTTCTAAAACGTATCACGGAGCGCAATTGGTGTAGATTCGTTTGGAGTGTATCTTTAATTAAATATGTGCATGCTAACACCGTAATGGGATATCAAGTCGCTTAATTTAAGATCGGATCATGCATTATGCCAGTTAACAATTTATGATGAGAAAAATCCAGTACATTTAAAAGACTACTCTCCAATCAGTTTCTTACTCGCGATAATCAAAGCTGCATTGCATTTTCTATCTGGTTGATTAAATTCCTGTAATTAACTTACATGATTAATTAACTCTCTAAAATGTGTAATACATTTTAGAGAATATACCTTAAATACGCATATACCACTACAAAATATGGGAAAATGTATTCCCATTTTTAATGGTTTTATCCTATATAGAGTTTAAAATTATTTAACTACGTATCACTAAAAAAATACATACAACGCTTAAAAATAGAAAACAGAGAGCTCGGAAAGAAGAATTAGATATACATTTTTAATACTTCATTAGGCTAAAAGTTGCATTTTCTACTTTTCTTTCACGCAAATATCCCTATACCAAAACAGAAATTAATTTCTAGGATTAGCTGTTATTACTAAATAAAGCTTAATTTGTGAAAAATTTTAGCACGATATTCGAAACTTAACAAACTTGGTCCACAAAGATGAAATGCTTAAGAGCTACAGAAGTAAAAAAAAAAAAGGAGGTGAGTCTTACTGTGAGACTGAGAATAAGAGAAGTAAACGACTTTCTCATAGCATGAGCGCAAAAAAAGGTAAACACTTCTCCCCTCCCTTCGCAGTTTTTTTTTTTCCTTGTCTCCCCTCTCATAAAAACGAAAAAGTTGTAACTCTTTCACTGCTAGTTCCTTTTTTACATAATAGTAAAAAAAGAAGTCTTTGTTTTGTTGGAAACTCCTCGGCGTGTTCCTAAACTGTATAACTAATTTATGGCGGGAAATATATGGGCACCCCTGACGCAGCCAGTAAATCGAACTGCAACAGTTGGGTTTAAAAAAAATTAAAAAACACAGGAAGCAGATGATGGTCTTAATTATAATTCTGTGGGCTTCATTAAACGTAATTATAATTGTTATTACTTCCTGGTCTAATTCCATCCATTATTTTAAATTAAACAGGTGTGGGAAAATGTAATATTTTATTGCTACGCACTAAAAAAAATAACCCTTTCCTCAATTTTTGAAGATAAAAAAATGTGTGCAAGACATACCCAAAAAGACACTTTTAGCATATATTAGTATACATTTCAAAGCAGAAAAGGACAAAACTTTGAAAATTTGAATACAGAACTCTAGTTATCTATATAACTTTTCCTTTCTGGGACATGCACAGTTACGTTTATCTTTAATATATTTATGTATTCGTAATTTGTTGAGTAATTTAAATAATATTGAAAGGTATTTTATTAATATTTTAAGAAAAATTATATTATTTAACGATAGGTTATTATTTTATGCTAATGAAGAAATTAAGTTTTTTTAATTTAATTAAGCGTTTAATATTTAATAATTTAATTAAACGATTTGTTTCACTCAGATAAAAAAAATGTCTTAGTTCAATTACCATAAAAAATTCAAACAAGATGATGCGCTTTGTTTTAAGACAAAAATATGTAAAAGTTGACTTTATTTTAAAATGAAATATAAATTGGTCGCCTGCAAGAAATAAAAAATAATTTCATTGCTTAATTCCCCGAACCGCTTTATTTTCGATGATGATGTTTTGTACCGTGATGTTTTAAATTGTGATGTTTTCCCCTTGCTTCCTTTCTCCCACGATGTTTTCATATGATGGCAATTAATCCTTTAATCCTTCCGCTGTTTGCTCGGCGATGTTTTCGGCGGACACCAGTGGAAGGCATTATTTTTATTTCAAAGGTGGTTTTTTTTTTATTTTTTTATTTAAAGGGGCCGCCTAGACGGTATAGTGGTTAGGCGAGCCGACTGCGATGCTAAAGGGCCCGGGTTCGAATCCCGGAGAAGGCATGTTTGTAAGTGCCCGTGTCTTCATAGGAGGCAAAGGTGGCCCACCAATTATTTGCCTCCATAAAAAAGTGACCACCACTTCTGGCCTTAATAGTCGCCAAGTCGAAATCGGCTGAAAGCCCGCCTTTGGTGAAAAAAAAAGTCTTTCTTTAACTTACATTCTGGATCCTCTAAACAATTCCAGATTTAGTAAATACTCCATACGAATTTTGTTAAGTGTTGATCCCTACAAAGATTGAGAAAGTTTTATGGGATTCGAAAAGGAATGCGTTCAGCAACAATATATTATGCATTTTAAGGAACTTGTGTGGTTTCACAATAAGAACCGTTTAATGAAATTTTAACACATCCAAATACATTTCCAAGTATCTTCCGCTTTTGGAACAAAATGGATAAAATACCTGTTGCAAAAATTTAAATGGATCATATGTAAATATATAGTGGAATGATTTCAGAAAAGCTTAAAATATGCAAGAAACTTATTTGCGAATTTATCTCATAACGGATTATTTGACAACGTAATTTGCAGTAAGATTTGTAAAGGTAGAAAAGTTCAATCATTCCGAAAATAACCTGAAACGGACACGATATAGGCTAAAATTTTCCCCCGTTTTCAGAATAATCCCATTTCCTTTAAACTTTATTTTATGAAATTGTCTGAATTATGTCTTTGTTTACCAGGAACAAATAAGGCATCAGAGTGTATGTTACAAATAATAACGTAAGGACAGCTGAGAAAACTAAACTTGAGGTCGACATTCTAAAGGGTATGATCATAAAAAAAATGTGATATTGCTGAATCTTGCCAAATGCTCATTCAGTCAATGAAAGAAAAAATAATTTTTAAGCAAAATAAAAGCTGCAAATAAGCAACAGCTGAAAAATGCTTAGAATGTAATATTTTTTTAGTACCTGATTGCTTTGTTATTTTGTGTCAGGGCATCTTGATGTACCCGTTTCCTTGATATAAGAGTTTTTTTCCCTCAAACTACTTTTTAGCCCAACGTACTTTTTAGCCCAAAGGGCGTCAGCCTAGAAGGGTTATTAATTTCGTTTTTGCATTTTGCGTCGATTCACTTTCTGCGTTGATTCACTTTTGAAACTGTTGTCACCAAATATTACAGCCTTCTATTATATTTAAAGAAATTAAATAATGAAGAATCTGCATAAATGTATGTATGTTTCACCCATTGTGATAAAACAACGATACCTAGAGCCATCCAGTTTTGAATATTGGACGTTTCCACCCGAATATGCGCATCTGGAAGCCCAAATTTCAAATTTGCTTTATTATCTATTTCATATTTTGTAAAACTTTAACGAAATTTTGATTAACAAACTCAAGGATTTCAAAGTGAACAATGGCAGCGTTGTACAGAAAAAACGTTTTTATTTCCAGCGCATGAGACTATATATCGGAAATTACTATATATTCTAAAGATATGCTCATTTTAAAATTATTTTGCGATATTGCTCTTGAACTGAATTTTAATGTTTAACTGTGAAGAACATGATATTTAATAAATAAAGGTAGCACACAAAATGTTAACAAAACGCCCTTTTGGACGTAATTTAAAATCTGAAAGGTTTCAGATTTTTCTTTTATCGTTATTGTTTGTAAAGTACTCAAAAGTTTCAAAAGTGTCTTGACTGGTATTTGCGTCGAAAATTATTTCAAAGAAAAGAACACAATAATGCGCCAATAACGCATTTTTGAAGTGAAAGAAAAATAAGAAAGGCGAAACGTTAAAATGCTGCGTTTCTTCGCAAGACACACGTACTACGGATAATTGAATTTCATGTCTTAGCATTTCCTCTTGCATTTAAATTGCCCAATATCACTGTATATGTGACATAACAATACAAAATATTGTTTTTCAAATGAAAGTCTCGTAATACTGTGCTTAAAGTACGAAATGAGATTATAAAGTGAGAAGAAAATTTAAGTGGTTAAGCTTACTCAATTTAATACAGAAACGCATGCACGAGCTCTGTTTAATGGGAGAGATACCTTTATAGAAGATTATCTAACGGAGGATAGCTCGTATTAATGTTACACGTGCGGAAATCTAAGAAATTTCCATGCATGAACCTGAAACAACAACTCAGAACGAATTATCAGTATTACACAGCTTTACCTCCTCTAATTTTGGCAATCTATAAATGTTAAATAATTACAAACTCAAAACTAAAACAGCTTTCCGCACATTTGGTTGGTTGGCTGTTTGCGACAGAACATGCGAGGAATGTTTGAAAGCTAAAAAATGCTTTTGTGGGAAGAAAAACCAGCTAATTCTTTTTTTTTTTTATTGTGCTGTTTCATATTTTAGAAAAGTCAAGCAAATCTCCCATATTTCTCCCCATTTCAGCCTGTTGGCTCAGACGTCAAAATCAGAGTGATCTGCAAGTGTTCCACGAGTTCAACAACTTTATCTTTCGCCCCTTGGTGAGCCCAAAGCATTCATATTAATTAAACTTCTAATTTATTTTTAAATCTCTTTAGCCAAATTATTCATCGGGACAATTTTCGCGACATTTTTAAAAGGCATTCATAATAAAAAGCGAGGGTTAATTTTAGACACTTAGACGATAGTTTCTCAGCCTCTTTTCATTTAATTAGTTGATATTTTTTCGCCTGTTAAATACCTCAACTTTCAACTAACAATTTAATTAGTAAATATACAGTGTGCATATTTGGCGACTTATCGCTTATCAGGTTCTTATTTATCAATTAAAAAAATAAGGCATAAACACAGATAGAACCAAACATCACTTCCTGAAAATTACTAGCTGCAAGTGATAAAAATTAAATTGAGGAACTTCTAACAGCGTAATAACAAAATACTAGCATTACTGGAAATAGACATAGTTAATATCACGGAACTATGACAGTCGAAGAACATCACTACTAAACTCTTACATAAATACGCAGTATAATAGACGCTGCTTAATGTGATGGCGATTATTGTTATCAATCGGATGTTGTTATCGAATTGAAGAAGTCCCGCCCGTTTGTATATGAAAATGTGGAAAACACTTCGTTTATTGTGATCATCAATTCGGTTAATGTGATCAAAATATTATAGAATAATTTTTTTAAACTGAAGTTAAATCACCAGATAAGGTCAAAATAGCTTATAAGAATTGTCAAGTGCGGGAGAAATGTCGCCAGATAAAAGATTAAGACACCAAACAGCTTGGTTTCGATTTTAATCAAACATTTAAAATTAAGAAAAAAACAACAACTTTAATTTGGAGCAGATTTTGAATAATTCTATTGATTTCAAGGGAGGTTAAGAAAAAGTTCTCACTTCTTGACAAGAGAAAAAAATCTGCAGAATTTTTTTCCCTTTTCCTTGCTTCTGAAAAAAATCCATTTACTTATTTTTTTCTGCCTAATTTTTAATTTTAATTGGCGCGTTCTCTTTCACTGAGCGGTGCCAAGTATTAAGATTAGGAGTTCAGCAACAATCAAATAATTTGCAGATAATGAATGATGATTTTTTGCATTAAAAACATCATGAACAAACAGTTCATAAACAAATTTTTGCCTTTTCCTAATTAAAATTCTGTGAATAATATGTTTATGGTTATGTTTATATTAGATGAGTTAAATTCAATTTCTGTCTCGAAGAGCATTTTTTTTCATCGTTTAATGTTATCATTCGGTTAATATGAACAAAATAGCTGTGGACGAATGTTATGATATTAAGCTCTGCTTACTGTAATTAAATATAATAAAGCATTCATCGCTACTCATTTACTTCCTTGGCGACCTTAAACTTGGAAAACTCCAGCAGACTAGGTATCCGGAATCGTTGGATTCTCCATATCTCTCAGCCTTAAGTTTGATCTACTCTTACGTTAGGCTAAAATTAAGCAATTATCTCTAAACAACCTGGCAATAATTCTCTTTCTGTCTCAAATGTTCTGGAAGAAGCGTTAACTTACATAACCTTCCAGAATGAATGCTTGTGTATTTCGAAATTAGAAGGTCAGACGACAACGTTGAAGAAAAACCAAAAACTGGTTAGTTTCTTAAAATAAGGATTGCAATGTTTCAGCAAAAACTGAAACTAAAAAAAATTGAAAGAAAAAAAATCGAAAATGAATTATCAGCGAAAATTCCTTATATCAAGCTTATACATAATTATCTCCTGGCGAGAATATCCCTAAAACGACCAATATTTCAGGTCTGAAAACGATCAGTGTTTCTAGAAACATAAATGAATGTTGGGTTGAATATCACCGCTCAAAAAGATCACATAAAGAGGAACCCTAAATCTTTAATAATAAGTGGTCTTCTTAAAGAAAGTTCACTGCATTTCTTGTATTCTTCTCAATTACCACTTAAAAAAGAAAATAAATAAATAAATAAAAAAATCTGAATGGTTTCAGATTTTAATTAATTAAATTACGTCCAAAGGGCCGTTCTTTTAACGTTTTGTGTGTTACCTTTATTTATTAAATATCATGTTTTACGTACTCAAACCATAAAATTCAGTTCAACAGCAATATTGCAAAATAATTTTAAAATAAGCATATCTTTAGAATTTCCGATACAGAGTCTCGCTCGCTGGAGATAAAAATGTTTTTTTTTTCGTACAGTGTTGCTATTGCTCGCTTTGAAATCGTTTAGTTTGTTAATAAAAAATTTGTTGAAGTGTTTCAAAATATGAAATCGATAATAAAACAAATTCCAAATTCAAATTAGAGCTTACGCATGCTCATATTCTATGGAAGATTACGTTATTCAAATTTTGATGGCTCTGGGTACCGTTGTTTTACCACAATGCAAGAAACATACATACATTCACGCAGATTCTTCATTATTTAATTTCTTTAAATATAATACTGGGCGAAATTATTTAGTGGCAAAAATTTGAAAAATGATTCGCCGTTGATAGTCTTCAACGCAAAATGACAAAACGAAATTAATAGTTCTTCAGGGCAAATTGCTCCTTTGGACTAAAAATAGTTTTTATTACTCTGGAACCGCAGTTTTTCCTCGTGCTAATAGATCTGTTGATCAAATTTTAAATATTAATCAGTTTTTTGAACAGTTTCACTCATATTCCAGTGTGCATCTAAAGATTAAAATAAAAATTTCTGACATACAACGGCTTTATCCAGTGCTGGACTCATCATGCAAATAAGGAAAATAAATTTCAACCAGATATTAATTAATATATTCTACTCCCTTACTAAGCTAAATTTTCTGCATCTTATTTTGTAAAGTACCAGATAAAAGCAAGCAGATTTAGCCACATCATATAGTATTAATAATCGCCCTGAGGTTGTGAAGAAAAACCCAGGAATCAAGTAAATATTAAGAAAATTTATTCAAGGACAGGATTGTATTAAATTCCTTTCATTTTAACAACCCATGAGCAGAGTAAAAAACAAGTTCCTTCCGTGTTTCTACCGTTGTATGAAACACGATTGAATTGATTCAAAAGATTTTACAACAGTAATTTTTGTACAGGTAACTAATAACCTATTAATTCACCAGAAAGAAAAATTTGATAGAATTTAAACAAGCGGTGTTTCTAACTATCGCATTATCAACTCATATACGCAGTTCTTCTCCTTAGAAATTAATGAAAATCATGTTTAAATTTGGGAAAAATGCATTCATTAGTTCTTTAGATCGTTTGCCTAATTTATTTATTCCTTGCATTTTGGCAACATTATAAACAATACTGCTATAATATTAAGACAATGTTTCTGCTTGGAGGTAAAAAGAAAATAAATATCTTTTTATAAAACGTTTGAATTTTAAATGTAATATTATTTTGCTTGTTTTAATACAAATTTCACTGCGTCTATGCAAAGATTTCTTTAAAAGAGATGTTTAAGAATTCAAATAAGTTAGACGTAAGGCAACAATATACAACGGACACTTCTAAAATATTTTAGCTACCAAATTATGCCAGTTTTATAACTATAAGAGTTAAGTCTAACTCTACTTAATAAGCTATACCTAGCTCGAAGTCAAAGACGCAGCGGTTAAAATGAAATGGATCAAAATTTTCCATTAACGACGATAATACGGAATATTTGATATCCAAATATATATTACATAATAAGACAACAATTATACTTTATATTGAAACAACACAATCTGGCTTACAGCATGTTTACAGAATTCATAAATATTTACTTTATACTAAAAATGAAATAATGAGCCCTCATTTTAAAATAGTAGGAATAAAAAAAGAAAAACTGCCTTAAATCTAGCCAATTTTTTTGTTACACTTTGCAATATTCAAAAAAAAAATTTAATTACGAAAATACAATAATTATCTTATAAAGTACTCCAGTAAAGTATGAGAATTCCTTTTTCGGGATTACAATTTATTGCACAAAAAGAAGGAAAGCACTTAGATATTCAATAGTTTAACCATGTTACATTACTAACCATTACTAGTAATAGATATCATTATTACTAACTTTTACCAACCATTATAATCGTTACTGTCACTAACCATTGTTATCATTACACAGAGTCAACAAGAAACGTTATCAGGGAAAAAAAAGCAATAACACAAAATACATTCTTTGTTAAAAAATTTTTAAAAAAAAGTCACAAAGCAAAAATTAACTAAGCTAACGAACTAGTTTATCTGAATATAATAATCCAGATTAAGCTACTAAATCTATTTTAGTTTTCAATTCGTTGCTGAATATAGCTATGAAATTAGGACTATAAAATGACTAACAGAATCAGAATTCATGTAAATGCTAAGATTCTGTTGAAAATGCTCCAAACTTATCAGAATAATAAAAATAGTTTTACTATTCCTTCAGGCAATATTCGACATATTGCTCTGCTTACTACTGAATGATGGAAAAAAAAAGTTTTTCATCCTGCATTTTTCTTTACTTTGAATAAGTAAAATATCATACTTGATATAAATAAAATAATTTTAACGAAAGACCTAACTCAGGGAAGGAAATTTAAAAACTTAGTTCAGCCTTTTATGTGGGATGAAATCGCAACTAAAAAGAAGAAAAACCGAGCGTACTATTTTGTTTTAATTATAGGAATTCAGACTATTCCTTAAACTTTATGACGCTTTATAATGACTAGGAAAGAAAAAAAAAAAAAAAGATCACATTTCACTGGGGGAGTGGTGAAGAAGTCGCATTCAAGTATTTTAACGAAATTTGATTAGAAATAAACGTTTAGCATAAAATCTTAGTAATTTATTTTAAAATTACCGCATAAGCATCCGA
Source organism: Stegodyphus mimosarum (assembly GCA_000611955.2). Taxonomy (NCBI): domain Eukaryota; kingdom Metazoa; phylum Arthropoda; class Arachnida; order Araneae; family Eresidae; genus Stegodyphus; species Stegodyphus mimosarum. The sequence continues at coordinate 119,469 of KK117680.1, forward strand.
TTGCTAGTTTTGTTATATACCAGCTGCAGAGGTTTAAGTTTTCTTATCTTGGCCGTTGTTTAGAATTCTGAAGAAAACTGGAAAAGTCGGCAAATTTCATTTGCTACCTGTGTATTAGAATATTTTTTATCCACCTATGTAGAAGAATATGTTTATAATAAGAAAAAAATAAAGAGTTCAGGGGAAAAAAATAACAACATGGGGGAAATTTTATACTTTAATGTACTTTATTTTTTCAAACTTTATTTCTTTACCTACTTTTGTACGGAATTACCACACACGGGTAGAACAAATATAATTTTTGATATTATGTTATTAAATGTTCTTGAAGTATTATTATTGCTTTTATTAAGCATATCATGTGTTTCTTTATTACTACTTTCTCTTACACCTCTATAAATATGCTAAGCCTCATCGAAAAGTGACCTAATTAGACCCAGAATTATTTAAAAGACTTATATCTATCGAGATCTAACGTTATACGTTAACTTTATATGCTTAAAGATCTAACTTTTCCGTAATCCTTAGGTTTTCTTCTTAAATAAGATAAGCAATAAAAAACTGATTAGATACAAGTTAGATATAAGAAAAATATTACGCGGGAAAAAAGTAAATATAGCAATACGGGATGGGAAGTTTTGCATTACTTACTTTATTTACTATTTATTGTTACATTACTTTATTTTACTTATATTTAATATTTTCAAAATTTCTTCTTTCACTTAAGACTAATTAAATGTCTGCAAGAAATAACGTATAAAATTATTTGACCCTTCAAAAAATGTCGACTGAATAAATTAAAAGCTTACATAGCATTATTAACAATTCCTTACGATAAAGGAATTGTAATACACCTTTTATTATTTTAAAAATTTATCTTGAATATAATAAAATGCTTATTACGAAAGTGCTTAGGAGTTTTTTTCGCCTCCTTCTGCAGTTAAATTACCTATGTCCTGAAAAGGAAATTCTCTTGAATACATTATAAACTCAATAATAGAAGAAGAAGTTAAAATTTAAGAATATACTCAAGGATACCTTTCAATTAGCAAATAAAATCAAAATTTTTTAATTTAATTATCATTTTAAAAGCGATTAACAGGTAATTAATTGTGCTTTAAGTATAGGATAAATTACACTATTAAAAATAACATCAGTTGTAATATATTTCGTCGGCTGATCTCATATATTGATTATATATATTATTGATGACATTCAATAAACATTGATATTTAATATAGCTAACTATCCTATTCGCTTTTCTTTCATGCAAAAGGAAAATAAAATTATATGTAACACATTTTATTCTTTTCTGGTGTTAAATTCATAATGTTACATTATTCTTTTTCATTTAATTCTATTTTTAAATTTTAGAACTATTATTAATTAAGTAAAAATTTAAATTTCCAAAAAAAAATCTAAAAATACATTAAGAAATTTAACACTGCATTAGTTAGACTTGAGTATAAAAGTGTTATATTTATCTTGTAACAATAAACAAAACAAAGAAGAAATATATTTCAAATCATATTAGAAAACATTGACTGTTCACAGTCTTTCCAGTTTACGCAATCATTCAAAAGCTAGAAAAAGAAATTGTGAGATTATTTCAAACTGAGCAAAATATCGCGTACTTAGTATAAACAGAAGCATGTGACTACCTGTAAACAAAACCAAAGAGAGCAGAAAAAGTTGTCAAAACAAAAGAAACAGTTAGAAGTAGGTGAAAATTCTGAAGAACAAAATTTTCAACGTGCTGTTTATTTTATTTCAGAAATACTTAAATTTTATTTTGCTAGCATTTATTATTTTGAACATGCTTATAAATAGGTGGATAAGAAAATATTTCTGCATTTTCAATAGCAAACGCGGGCGGCATTCGAAATTTTCCGAGTTTTAGTCAACTATGAGATTCCAAACTCGAGTAAAGACAAGTTTATCGCTAGAGAGAGAGTTTAAAATTCTATCGCTAATGTTTTAACAAAATTCTCCGTTTTTCTGCTGTTTAAAAATTCTAGCACTTCTTTCTGACATTCTTCCGCAGTTTTTTAAAAAAATCCGACAAGATTTGAAGCCGGGAAACGGGAAAAAACGCCATACCGAAAGCAGCGTTCTGCGCAGAGCGAACGGTAGCTCCGTTTGATGTTTGACGGAAGGGCGAGGGATAGCTGTCAAGGTATTGAAGGAGCAGTGCGAAGCTATTTGACAATCGAGCGTCTGCACTAAGCCTCGCCGCTCGCTCTCGGAAAACGGATTTCGAACGGAAGTTTCACTTACATTTCATGCGTTTGGGGCGATCCTGCTTCCTTCTGGGCATGCTGCTGTCTGATACGGTACAACTCCACAAAGGGGCGGGCGCCTTTTACGCTAAAAAGCGTTCCAAAAGCGGGGAGATCACAGAGCGCTTCCCGCTGCTGACCTTCCATTCAGTAAACTGCGAGTAGCTCATGTGACGTCAGAAAGATAGACAGCCGCTCGCCAGTTGCATCTTGGGAGGAGTCGCGAGCTTCATCTTCGCTTTGTACAGGTGCCGCCATCTGTTGGATTATTTTAAGGATTCATCGAATTCAAACTTCGGGAGGGAGAAATCTAAGAGCAGCCGTTCGAAAACCGCGTGCTTGCCGTGAAAGGCTGACGATGCGACGGTTGACTCCGGAGTTGCTTTGCTTTCCACTCGATCATAGGACAAAAACAAGTTCTGCAAATCTCCATGCTAAACAAGAAATACTAATAAACAAACTTTAAATTTTTTTTTGCTAGATTAATAACTTCTTAAGATAATAAAATACTATGCAGGTGTTCTTCCTCTTATGACAGAGTTATATCCTGAGAAAATCGATGATAGAAAATAGCACAAACCGAAAACGCATCTAATATGCCTAACTTGCTAAATATCATAACTTAGTTAACTTAATTTAAATGTTCTCAGAAATTATCCTACACGTGCGTCTACAAAATTTTAGTTGTTGTCGTTGCTAATGCTCACTTGTTTGACCTATAGACAGCCCAAGCCCTCGAAATTCCTCGTGGCAAGCAGCGCAAGCTTAGGCCTGCCGTTGGCAACAGCCTTGAGCACCTTGCAGGCGACACTACGATTTGGCTCAGTTCCGCCTCCAATTTTAATGGACAGCACCCCGGGGGGGGATGAGTCCGGGTGCTCTCCATCAAATCCAGGGTTTCCATCCATCGGGGGTTCACTTATCTTCCCCCTACCATCGGCCTCTCAAGAGGATATTTGGAATGCCCTCATGTCGCACGGACCCTATACACTTACAAACATCCAAGCCTTCTCTGGAATTCGAGCCCGAGCCCTTCGCCATGGGAATCAACGACGTTAACCACTATGCCGGTTGGGAAGCCAAATTTTAGAGCTAAATTTTTCTTACAAATTCTAGGAAACTTGCCACAAGCTTTGCTGGAAACAGTAGAAAACAACGTTTATTACTATGATATCTCAACTTACTTTTCTTAAAATACCGTCTGCTTACAAGTAGAATTTCTAAGGCAGATAATCGTTTGCTGTGATCCATTGAACATGCTTTTATGAATTCGAAAGCAAAGAAACGAATAGCTGTTAAAGCTGGAAAAACAGTAGCAAAATATTTGAAACGTTGTTCAAAGCATACGAGGAACAAGCATTAACACGATGAAATGTTTTTCTTTGGTACGGATGATTTGGTACGGATGATGGATGCGAAGATGTTAATGAAATCAGAAATGGTGGTCTTTCGTTGTCGCGAACTGATAAGAACACCGGATAAGTTCGACAGTTGTTGCTGGTAAATCGTGGTCTGTCTCTTCGAATGATAGCTGATGAGCTGACATCCGTAAGGACACCGCTCCCAAAACTTTCATGGAACATTTTTGTTGAGAAAAACATGTGTTGTTGTTTTGTCTCTCGCTCATTAACAGCAGAAGCATTCATGTTTGCCATTTGGATCAAATCACGACATTCAGGAAGATCGAATTTCTGTATGTCATGATTTAGTCCAAATGGCAAATGTTAATTCTGATGTTTCATAAAAATTGTGGCTGCAGGTGAAATCTGAAAGGTTCATCCCGTCCGCAGAAACTTCGGTTTCAGGAATTTGAAACAAAGACCATGTTAGTGTCTTTCTTTGATTACAAAGAGATAATTCCCTAGGTATTGTTTCCAAAAGACAGATGGTGAACTCCACATATAAAAAAGACTAACGGACACGCTTGTGAAGAGAATTCAACGCTTTATGTCTGAAACAGTAGCTCAGTTAAGCAGCTTGTGTCTATTGCTCGACAATGCTCGGTCACTGAATTCCATCCTCGTCGAAAACTTTCTAACAAAGAGAAATGTCACAATTCTCGATTAGTCTCCTTATTCACCAAATTTGGCTTACGCAAACTACTTTCTCTTCCCTTCGCGACCAGTCTAACCTCAAAAGTCATTATTTTAGTACCGTTGAAGAGATTTAGAAAGCCTTAATTCAGAGACTTACATAGTATTCCAAAAGATGAGCTCTACGAAGGAGTCAAGCAGCTGTGTAAAAGTGCCAAATGCTATTTACACATACAAGGATTGTATACTGAAGCCTAACAAGTAAGAATGTGGTTGTTTTTTCCTCTTTACATTTTGCAAGGAATCAGTGTAAAATTTTGTTTACCAAAGAAAATCCTATCACTCAAAGCTTGTTCTAAAAAAAAATTTAAATATCTAATTTATTTATCATTGAGTATTGCCCTGAAAATGATAAGTATTTTTAAACGGGTACTCCTGTCTTTAGTATACTGATATACTTCTAAAATTAAACGGAGTTTTAAGAATATTTGAAGCAATAGACTTGAATGAATTATTTG
>KK117680.1:124379-165019 GCA_000611955.2 Stegodyphus mimosarum
CTCAAAGCTTCCCGTGCATAATCTACTACAGTCAAGTACCAAAAATCCGCCGACTTGAAATCCGCATTGCCTCTCGAAATATAAACATTGAATTTATAGCTTCCAGAAATCGCAGAATGGAGAATGAAATACCGAAGAAAAAATATTTATCCAATAATAACGTCATAATTACCGAATAATACTGATTCTGTGTTAGTGGCAGAAAAAAAAACTTAGCCCAGAAGAGGTTTTTAGTATATATGATGTGTTCAGATGAGCCAACACTGGCATATCAGATAACCGATGATGAAATCATTGACTCTGTTTTGAACTCGACACAGCAAGAAAACGATTCTGACACCGACACAGATAATGCATTTGATAGGAGTGAGAAAATATCTTTTGATGAGTGTTTGGAACATGATGAAAAATACCTAAAATATTTAGAACAACAGAGCTGTGTCACAGACCAAGAGATTATGACCCTGTAAAACTTACAAAAAAAACTTACTCTGGAGCACCTAAAGTTTTAAAACAAACCTCTATCAGAAAAATGTTTGAAACAAGTAAAAAAAATTAAATATTTTATGCTTTATTAGTATCCCTTATTTTTACACGTCTCTATTTTTTATGTCCTTTATGCTTTAAAATATTCCTGTAATCACTCATATAAATGAATAATATAATATATATATAATTTAATGCATATAATAAAATAATGTAATAATGTATATTATTCTACATAATATTGTAATTTAAGTAAATGTATCTAATATGCCTTATTTATTTTGCACTTTTAGTCTGAATATTATGATTTGGCTTTTCTGTCCTGAAATCCACAAAATCCTAAAATCCGCACAACCTCTGATCCCAAGCATTGCGGATTTCTGGACTTCTACTGTATTGTAAAAATACATTGCTATACCGAGACTTTATTAGAATTTAGCATTCGAATTGTGGTTCTATATGGACTTCACGATGATGTGAATAAACGCAGCGTTTTCCCGCAATTAGTGAGGTAAAATTATAATTTCATTAATCAAACTATTATTAAATCAAAGCTACATATGTATTTGTACCATTATAAATAAATATAAGTCTGTAAGAAATTTAGGAATGTTTTACGTTATTATTTTTGTTGTAATTACACTAATAGAATAATTTCTGTTAAGAATTAATCTGCGTCATAAATTTGATGTCATATTTAAACAATTCCGTTTTCTAAGTTGACCAATCGAACAATCATAATAATAAGACTATAAAATAACTTGTCTGAAGTCACTGAGATCAACTAGCATACGCTTTGACCGGCCTTTCAGTTCGAAAATAGCCAGTTAATAAGTAATCAGACGCAGTCTAGCAAATAATTATAACAACTGTTCATTTATAATCTAATTAATTCAGTTTTCCTAAAACAAAACACAGCTTCACATAGCACGTAAACGCAGCTATTTACAGTCTAATCCGAAACTGCTTGGTGTCATCGAAATCAGCTTAAACTGAAATGGTTTCAGTATATAAAAATGATGTAAGGTATGGCCTACCAGGGCACAAGTGGAGAATTATATGATGACATCACATTTAAAACTTTGAAGTAATATAATTAAGATTTTATAGAGAATAAAAGAGGGATCTTTGAAATGAAATGAAATGCAGCAATAAAATGAAATTTCGGCATTTATAATCTTCAGTCTGTGGGTAATTTATCTATTTGCTTCTTCTTCTTCTTATATTACTATTATTATTATTGTGGATTTCTTGATTAGAGAATCTCATGGCTGCCTAGTTGACAACCACCTCCCAGTGGTTGTCAATCTCACATATCTCATCGATGTACCTATCGAAACTCTATATCATAAAGAAAGTTCTGCTGTTTAAAAATAAATGTATAATTACAAAACTTACTGCATTTACAATTGTTATTTCAATGTATAATTATGGTTTAATAAAAGGGATGGGGAAAATACGGGGTAAAGCGTAAAACGTAACAGGTAAAAAATAAAGGATAAATTTCCATTTTCTAATTTCCTGGTTTCCTTATTCAAAATCTGAGCAAATGGACGCTTTGCAATCATTAGGTTTATTTCGGAACCAGAAGGGTAACAATTCTACTTCCCAGAATGCCGAACACAGATCTTCCAGTTGTTAGGTGGACATCATACCAGTTGCAGCGTGATAGTACCCACTGCGAGAAGCAAATAATTCTTTGTATCCTCCCCTACTTAAAGGGTAACTGGGAAAGAGCAATCAGACTCAGTTAGCCAAATTCAGGTGATGATGAATTGTCATCCTCCATATTTGGACACTACTGTAGAATTTGTTGGGTTTTTCGGGCTGAGAAGCACGAAAATTCACCTATGACCTAACCGGGAACCCAGTCCCCAGTCTTCCGACTGCCAGCCAGTCAAGTCCAGTCTACCAGTTAAGTCACAAAAAAGAACGCACAGAAGGAAACGGCAGTTCCTTGTAAACACTGTAGAGTCGTTAGGTTTTTTTTTTTCTTGAAGCAAGATAAATGAAGCATGTGCAATGTTCTCTCTCTCAGATCTTCGAACACTAGACCTCCCAACTGCTAGGTGGACATGTTATCGTATTACACCACTAAGGCGCGTGGTAAGGAGGGAGAAATACCTTATGTACTCCCCCTCTGAAAGGGTGACTGGGGAGGAGGGGATCACTCACCAAATCTTGATGATGACGAATTATCCTCCACAAAATCCAAGTTCGGATGTCGTCTGAAGAGACATTAGTTTTTATTTTAAGCAGGAGACATGAGAAATTTGCAATGTCGGGATTCGGACAACGGACCTCTCGTTTGCTACCTGGATGAGCTATATTATTACACCACAAAGGCAAGCAGAAAGGAGAGAGAAAATACCTTATAACTTTAGAAAGTGAAAATTCGATTTGTTATACTGCACACCAATCTTTTACATAAAATACGAGTAACTTTGATCTGTTTATTGTGTAAAATCTGCTCTGCAAATGAGGAAAATGGAAGGAATAGTACCTTTAATTGCAGTCATTCAGGAAACATATAGATAGTATTTAGCAATTTTTTACTGCCTCTATAAAGACGCTTGTTCGCTTCGTAATAATAATATCAGAACACTGTCTTTATCATGATAACTAATTTTACCTGTAAGATACAGGGCCATTAACAAATATCACTCAAATGTTGTTTAAAGGTACTTTTAAGAGTGAAATCATATTTTTAAAACAAATAAATATTTCAATATACTTCTTAACTTATATCATTTGTACAGTAATTTATATCAGTTCTAGCTCCATTTAGTTAATTTTCGTGATCTCTGTTCATTAACTCCTTTCTCAGATCTGAAAAATTGCTCAGCAAAAATATTTCTCACTTGAATAGGAGAAGGAATAAAATTTTGAATTAAAGCGAAAATTTCAGAAAAGGCCTTTTTACAAAAATATGTGTATTTTAAACCAGTACTCACGTATGAATTAGATATAAATATACTACGAATCCTCTTGTGAGAACCATCTTCTTGGCACAAGTGCCTCCGAAATTAGCGAGTACTTCGGAGAACAGAAATGAACATCAGTCCTGAACGTCATCACTCTGAGATAGCCGTTTACCCAAAACCTGAATTCCTCTGGAACCAGAAGGGATCATCTTGGAGAGTATCTATAACTTTATTTTTAAGCATGGTATAAGTGAGTTACTTCAGAAGAATAAGAAAGTATAAAAGTGTAAGTAAAGTTCGCTGAATTTCATGATATGAAACTAAATGCACGTTTTTTGTATTAGATTATACGATAAGGTATTCAAGTGCTATCTTGCCTTAAGAAATTGTCTTCATGGAGGAATTTTCCAGGAAAATTTTCTTATAATCGTTACATGGGAGGAGTATAATCATAGAAACCACTTATAATCTGCTCGTTCAAGCTCATAGAACTGAACAAAAATGAATCACTAAGAGTTACTGATATTATCCATTTTTGCGTGAAATGCATATTTTTATCATCTCATCACTGGGCGAAAATAACAAAGACACGGCAGTTATTAAGCAGAAAATCACAAGTTCAACTCGGCTATAAAAGCTGCATATGATCATGCGAATTACTGGAATATATTCTCAAGATATTATCTAACCTTGAAGAATTAATGAAAACCCTGATATAAATATAGAAACGGACATAATCATACTCCTTTTTCCAGTGCCTTTTAATGTATTTAACGTAGCAACAAGACTGTATACTTCTGGTGGAAGTTTTCATGCATAAAACTTGCATGTGAAACAAAGCGAACGATAAATTTATGAATGAAATAATAAGCTTTCCATTGTAGGTGCTCTAATTTTGATATATCTAATTTTGATATAAAAGCTGTATGCATTTTTTTAAATCTAAGCCAGTATTACGTTTTCGAATCCATTACTAAGTAAGTAATTTTTTAAGTTATTGAGGAGCTTTTTTCAAGTGGAATAGAATTGAAAGAAATGAATAAAAAATATTTTAAAAAATCTGAAAACTTTCAGATTTTATATTACGCTCAAAGGGACGTTTCTTAACGTTTTGTGTATTACCTTTATTTATTAAATATCATTATCTTCGCACTTAAACCATAAAATTCGATTCAACAGAAATCTGTATCTATATATCCATATATATCCAAATGTAACTATATATATCCAAATCTATATAACCAAATATATCTTTTAAAATATTTAAAAGAGCATAGCTTTACAATTTCCGATGCACAGTCTCACGCGCTGGAGATAAAAAAGGTCTTTTTTTCGTACAGTGTTGCCACTGATCGCTTTGAAATCGTTGAGTTTCTTAATCAAAAACTTATAAATGCTTTACAAAATATGAAATAGATAATAAAACAAATTCTGAATTCCAAATCTCATTATTCGGGTCCAGACGTGTAGAGACATTAGATTATTTTGAAACCAGGAGATATGAAAAATGAGCAATGTCCTCACCGGAACTCGAACCTCTCGAAGAACCGCTGAGCGTGCTGACCATTACACCACGAAGGCATCCTATGAAGACGGGAAAAATAACTTATATACTCCCCCTTTTAAAGGGCGACTGGGTGGCCCAATCCTGGTGGTGAAGAATCATTATGCACCACCTTTTTTAGTTCGGGAGCCACTGTAGGGACATTAGGAATTTCGAAGCATGAGATTAAAAAATGAGCAATTCCCTGGCCGGGACTTGAACCTCGGACCTTTGGAATATGCTCTGAGCGTGCTGACGATTAAGCCACGAGGGCATGCTGTGAAGTGGAAGAAATACCTTATAAACGTACGTTATTCAAAATTTGTTGGTTCTAGGTATCGTTATTTTATCACAGTGAGAGAAACATTCATACATTCATGCAGATTCTTCATTATTTAGTTTCTTTAAATGTAATACATGGCGATAATATTTGGTCACAACATTTTGAAATGTAAATCAACGCAAAATGCCGTTTTGAGACTAATAGCTCTTTGAGTCTAACGCCCCATTTGCCTAAAAAATCTTGACCTTAATTTCACACAGGTCATGAACGCGGTGAAATTTACAAGAAATTAAAGACATGTCTTTCAAAGTCTCAGCTAGCAGTGTATATGTTATCCTTAACAGCTAGCCGAGTATATGTCATTGTCGAAATATTTAACTGAAGTAGACATTTAATCTGGCCTTTCTTTTCTTTGTTTTAAATAACGAATTCTAGTTTAAATTATCTTAATGTCTACTACATCTTTCTGAGAAAAACTTACTTTCACGTTAGTAATTTTCAGGTTTAGTAATAGCATATGATTTCCTTCCGTTGTATGATTATAATTTTGGATACTGTCCCTTTTGTTAAACTAACAAGTTCTGGGGGTTTGATTATCAATCGCATTTCTATGAAACCTGACATTTTTCATTAACATTAAAGTTTAATATTTGATTAAAACTGGTTTGTTTATCGATTTCTGAATTTTTAATTATTATAGCATCATAACTGAATTTAGTTACATATTTATTCAATGGAGTATCTGATCAAAATTATTTTCTAAACTTGATTAAATTCTGTAAAAAGAGACATAATCGATTAACTCCGAACTCATTATGAAACCGGTTTTCAAAAATGTATGTAAAACTGATTAAAAAAATACACCATTTTAACCATTTACCTTTCTTTTTATAAAGAATTTGAAATTTAGTATAATGTATTGTTATTTAATTTTAAGATTATGGGAAATTAATGAAAAAATTCATGGTGAAGTGCCAAAAATTCCCAAAACGTTTCTAATAAGTTATATCATGCGGCGATTTTCACTAACTGACAATTAAGTACGAAATAAAATTGTCGAAAATGGCCTCTCCAGAAACAAAAAGAATAGATGTTTCTGTTTAATAATATTGGCAACATTGGTTCAGTTTAAAAAAAAATCTAAGTTTTCAGATTTTATAGTACGCCCAAAGGGTTTTTTTTTTTTAACGTTTTGTGTGTTACCCTTGTTTATTATATATCGTGCTCTTCTCACTTAAACCATAAAATTCAACAGCAATTTCCTAAAATATTTAAAAAGAGTATGTCTTTAAAATTTCTGATACACAGTCTCGCGCCTTGGAGATAAAAATGTTTTTTTTCGTACAATGTTGCCATTGCTCGCTTCGCTTTGAAATCGTTGAGTCTGTAAATCAAAAATTCGTTAAAGTTTTATAAAATATGAAATGGATAATAAAACTAATTCCAAATTAGAGCTTCCATGTGTCCATATTCGGGTGGAGGATTACGTTATTCAAAATTTGAAGGTTCTAGGTACCGTTGTTTTATCACAATGCATACATTTATACTCGGCCATAATTTTTAGTATCGTCTGCGATTTTGTACATATGCAGTACTTTGCAGCTACGTTTGTTTTCATTTTTGTCGTACGAATTATGAAAAACAAGTAATATATAAAAAAAATGAAGTCAGTTCCTACTTAGGTTAACAAAGAAAAATTTTATTTTACTCATTTTTCATTAACATTATTAACATTTTTCGTTTCTATTTATAAAGCTGATGGTGGTCTATAATTTCTCCTTCTATGCACCTCTTGTAATGCTCCATTATTGCAAGGAACCTTTCCAGTGAGTTTCGAGCAGTACAATTCTTCGATTAATATTCCATGTAATGATTTCACAGGACTCAAGGTGACATATGCTTGACCTGCTGCGAAGAGTTTTCGTCGGAAGCTTTCTTTGGCGCTTATGCTTTTCTTTCTCTAATCGTCGCTTGCGTTGTGTTGCAATTTCTTTTCGCATTCTCCGCTTGTGAAGCAAGGGACATTTTAAAGGGTTATATTTGAAACATATATTATTATCACGTTAAGATAGAACTATAAGAAAATTTTCGCTAAATAATGGGACATTACATCCGCTTCATCCAACTCTATAAAACTCGAATTCTTTAATTCCATACACTTTAAAAATCTTTAGAACTCTGTCTTACTGTTGCCACTTATTTTTGTCAAATATTACAATCTCATTTATCACAGTCATGTACTATTATTTATAAGTTGTTATAAAATTAATTTTTACAACACGTGAGAATTCCTAATAAACGTTCATTATTTGTAAGTCTTATAATATATTTAATAAAAAACAGCATATCTTTAGTTCCGATAAGCAGGGATAAGTAAGTAGGAATTGACTTTGTGTGAATATGTGAAAAACTATATTAACATCAAGTGTCATCTACTACAAGTTTAAAAAACATGTATTTGAACTTGAGTGGATGAATAAAAAGTATTTTTTTAACTATTGAAAATTTGAACAAGATATAGAAGAGTGTGAGCTAATAGTAGGAATTAATAAAAGTGTTTTTTTGCAGAAAGTGTCTTCAAGTAACTGCTTGATGATTTTTTACCTATTAAGCTCACCTTTGAAAGAAAAAGGGTAAGTGAATTTTTTTTTTCTAAATTTAGAATTCTGGACGTTTGGATTTTGAACTTTAGTTGACAATGAAAAATTTTCTTTATAAATAGTTTCTATAGTTTTTCAACAAAAAATATCGATGATAAGGAGGTTATCGGGCGAATTGGAGGAGAATAGCATGCATCTCACTAATGACTCAAAGTATCTTCTCTTTTTTAGTGACCCCAATATGGTAGCAGGCTCAAACTCAAAGAAACTTCCTTTGAAAATAAATTGTAGAGGTTCGAAAATTTAATAACGATAGGGACATTACTTAACTTTTACAAGATTTAGTACTCGGAATTAAAAACAATTTTGACTGTAGCAATCATTTAGATATTGAACTTACTCCTCAACATGTTTATGTCCTTTCATCTGTACTGATAGCATTTCTTACTAATGATGAATATCCAGAGGGAATTTCGGGAAAAACTACAACTATCTTCGTAGCACGTGGATAGACCAAGTAATTCATCAAATAACTAATTATTCTTATTATTATATCCCCATATGTAAACATTTAAGAGAAAAATGAAATGTTGAGATTCTTATAAGCATGATCAGTAGAACAATTCTTTGATTTGTTGATAAAACATCAGTTTTGTTTTAGATTAACATTCTTGCTGCATCACTGATATAATTGGCATAGTAAGTGTACCTGTACTATACAATATATTTATTATAATAATACAACTTTCATATTTATAAGATGTCGCTTACATGAGGAAATGCACAGATATTAAAATGGAGAATTAAAAGGCTGTTGCAAATTAAAGATATAATTTTTATTTACATATTTTCTATTGATTTTATACATTTAATTTGCGTATACATGCATATAAAATTTTGTAGATTACTCCGTAATATATCTTTGACACCCAAACTTCTGGAGAAATAAGCTTATTAATCTGCCTGTATTAACTTGTTAATCTTGCTTAGGCTGTTATAACATGTATCAGAATTAGGCTCGTTCCAGCATACTTTCGTAGTGTAACGGTAGCACACTCGGCGCATATTTGAGAGGTCCAGGTTCGAGTCCCAGCGAGGGCAGTGCACATTTTACCCCTCTTCTGCTTCAAAAAAATCCTCATGGCTCTATAATTTTTAAACTTTTTTTGCTTGTTCATGGTTTACTCCATCACTTATGTTTTCAAAACCTGCATATATATTTGTTATTTCCAATCTCAGATGAAAAAATTACGTATGGTTTTGGTGTTTCAAAGTAGTGGATTAATAATTTTTGCAAGTTTTGTTTTTGGATTCTATCCATTCAAAATATTTTTTTAAAATTTATCTATATATTTCCTAATTTTTTTTTAATTTTGCTCTGTTTTTGATACTATAATTTTGCATTTTTGGCATTGCTCGCTTCGGCCTGACTGATAGAGACACAGATTACCGCATGGACTAATACAGACACAGATAACTTTGATTGTTTTTTTGAGACTATTTTTTACTTTTCAATTTGAAACTTTAATTTCCATCATTGTCGGTTCAGAATGACACTGTGCTTCTGCTTCCTAGTTTTCGCATGTGGTTTATTCTGAACTGAATATAAGATGAATGTTAGTTGGATTTTTCATTTTGAATTATTATCACCACTTGTTGCTGCTACCAGCGCGCAGGTAGATTAGGTTTCGAACAATTTTTCACTTTGTATGTATTCATTTATGTATATACATATATAGGCTCGTGTGCAAAAATAACAAAAGTTGCAATCATGTCTGTTCAAAAGTATTCAACCAAAGGTACCCATTATGCCGCCGAAGTATTATGCAAATATTCAGAGTCGAATACGCAAGTGTGCACGTGTGCGGAACTATGATTGAGGAGGGGATTTAAGAGCACGAAGGATGTTTGGCGATTTGTGTGCTGTACTCCTTCACGACATTCGCTGTATTTCTTGAAAGAGCTAGGTAAATTTTATAAGCTATCAGTCAAAATAAGCAGCCACGAACGTATGGATAACGGACTGAGATGGAGAATTGTCGACAGATTGAAGGCAGGCCAGTCATAAATGCTGGTGGCTGCGGAGCTCAATGTAACGCTTCGTGTCGTCTGCAGTTTGTGGAAACAGTTTCAGAACAGTTCCTGCTAATGAACGATAACATTAGTTCACCTAGGGCTCAGCTGGTCGACGATGACCTGTAAGGTGAAGATATTTGATGCATGGATTAGTCACCCAGACCTTCTGAGCTTAACCCTACAGAGCATGCCTAGGGCGCTCGTGGGAGTGCAATTCATCTCGCTTCCTCGACCAAGAACCATCCTTAAGTTTGAAACTGCCTTGGTGCAGAAGTGGTACAGACTGCCACAGGGATTCCTCAGCTGCCTCCTGTCCGATGTGCCGGGCACTGCACGAATTGTCTGGCTAAAAGAGGGGACAAATATTACACGCATTTTCTATTAGATTTCCCAATGCGGATTTTGCACACCTCTACGCTATGAGCTTTACTGACAGATAAATGATTTACTGACTTTAAAAAATAATATTGGGTGGCAACGATTTCAAAAGTTTAAATTGAACCAACGCAAAATTTACCGTTTAAATTGAACCAACGCAAAATCCAATTTCGAGACTAACAGCCCATTTTGGACTAATATTAATAATAATAATAATAATAATGGTCTGGGAGTTTTTTGATAAAAATATCAGGTGTGAAACTAATTTTTGGAGCATTATAGTTTTTTAATAAATATGTGATAATAAGTATTATACAAATTTAATTCAAATTAAATTTATTTTAACTAATCTTTAGGCTAACAAATTTCGGTATTAAGAACGGTTTTTAAAATCACTTAAAACAAAGAAATATATGCATTTTGCTCTATTTCATTGTAGTTGATTTGAAATACTTGTTACTTTTCCTAAAATATTTATTGCGTATTATTTACATAAATATAACAAATCATGGTAATAAAAATTCTTAAATATTAAACCCGACTGACTACATCTTAAATTATCTTTTGACAACGGTGCCTGCACCTGATATTTTTAAAGATTTTTAAGGAATTTTAATCATTTCAGATCTATGATTTAAATTTTATTGTCAAATGGAAATTTAAAATTTTCATTCTAAGGAACGACGAGGTGTGAGCTTTGGAATTTACACTCATGTCCATAAATTAAGGATAATTCGGAGTCACGCGGAAATCGAACTCTAAAATAAATATATCACCTGTAAAATCACTACACACATCTTCAAGAATCATATGCAAATTTCAGGAAGTAACCAGATGACACCGATGGTACGTCACAATGACGAGAGTGTAAGAGGCAACGAATATAACGGATATATAACGAATACAGGCAAAGAAGTAAAATTGTTCGCAGGCGCTTTATAAGCATTTCAGTGCAATAACCGAATAGTTATGACACAAAGGAGGCATTGGGATGATTTTTTACGTGGTAGAATTATCGGTCGTCTGAAATGGGGGCGTACCCAACTGGAAGTATCAGACGAACTTGGAATTGCCCAGAGTGTCATCTCCAGGCTTTGGCAACGATTCCAAGATGATGGTAATGTGAGTAGACGTTACAGCACAGGTCGCCCCGGAGTTACAACGCCGAATGAGGACCGGTATTTGGCAGTTACTGCCAAAAGAAACAGGCGGAGCACAGCCTCAGATCTGTCTCGTCAGCTCTCTTCAGCAACTCGTACAACAACAACAACTGGTAGAACAACATTCTCACCGGACTTGAATCCAGTAGAGCACGTGTGGGATATGCTTGGCCGGCGAGTTGCAGCCCGTCAACCCCCTCCTACAGGTCTACCGGAACTTTGGAGAGCATTGCTTTTTGAGTGGTGTAATATCCCCCAAGATCAGATCGATAATTTGATACTCAGCATGCCTAGGCGTTGTACGGACTGTATTGCATCGTCTGGGAGACATACAATGTATTAACAATCATACCAACCATGTAATATTGGTTTTTTGTAAATAGTGTTTTTTGTAATTTGCTCCAGGGAGAAAAAATCGCTAATTTTTTTAATAATATCAAACATGTAGCATCATTTTTTTGCTCTTTACCTTTTGTTTAATAAATAAGCTTTACAAATAAGTCAAATTTGTTTTGCTTCTAACTCTTCCTTTGCCTGACTTTGCATTATCCTTAATTTATGGACATGAGTGTATATATTAAAGTCATGTCATTTGTGTACAATAAACAGAAGTACGCATCCTTCACACTAGAACATTTACCTTTTTAAATTTCGCATGCTCTGCCTTTTTTAAAATCTGTTAGTTGAGAATTTCAGTTTTATTCATTACCTGTGTAAAACTATTTTTAATTCTAAAATGCTGAAGAATGAAAATACGTGCTTCAAAGTTTAGAAACTTATGTACCGCCTTCAATGTGCATGATTTTTTAATAAGTGAATATGTCTCGAAAAACTTATATTATTATTTATGTTAATATTTTGATCGCAATTTTCTGTGCTTTCTTTTTCCTTGAATTATAGCTTCCAATCAGTATTATTTTTAATAATAGTACAATGGAATTTATTCGTAGGAAATATTTGTAAGTTCATAGGTGGATAATTTAATATGGCAAATAATTTGAGGGTTGTCACACTTAAGGTAAGGTATGTTTTAAGAAGGAAATTCTAGAGAAAGTTGACTCATATTTGTAGACATAATGAGATTCATAAGATTATTTCAATCGAAAATCCAATTAGCACTTATCTTCTGTAATGGGTGTTTGCCCATAAAGCACTGTAATGAGGCTGCAATTCTTTTTATTAAATCTATAGCAGCAAATAATATAAATACACGAAAACTGTATGTTTATAAAGCAAAAAGTTGAAAACTTTTTTATCTTATCACGAAATATAGATGTAGTCGAAAATTGTTTCTCTTTAAAAGTAAGCTCAATAAAAAATATGCATTACTTAAAATGTTTGTGAGACTTATAATGCAAGAATAGGCATCAGTGATAAAACTAGCATAGAACACGGTTGAAAGGTCAACAATTTCGCCAGCAATAATTTTTCCCTAGCGGACTGCAGCTAAAACAAAATTTATGAGTTCTATATACAGTTCATTCTTTCCAAGCAACAACAAATTCGTAAATAACTTTTTTTTTCTTCCAAACCAGGAAACAAAAGCTTTTCGCACTTCAGGTTACATGTCGTCATGATTTAAATTTAATGTAATATAACAACTTCTTTTCAGTATCAATAAAAGAATTAACGTGGTAATAATATATCGTGTTAATTATCCTAACCTGAAATGAAAAAGTTGCCAACAGCAGCTATTTATTCAAAATGCTGATATTAACGAAAAATTTTCGACATGCAATGTGACTTCAAATGCGAACGCGCGCTTTCTTTAACGTCAGAATCTGACCTTATATAATATAATAACAACATATTTAATGTTACTAATAACATATTTAATGTTTGGAGATGCTGTTTTTATGTTATCTCTACATATAATAAAACAATGTGTGTGTGTATGTGTGTGTGTGTGTGTGTGTGTGTGTGTGTGTGTGTGTGTGTGTGTGTGTGTGTGTGTGTGTGTGTGTGTGTGTGTTGCGAGTAAGCTAATAGACCCAGAGCCACGAAATTTGGTTATAGGTGGCCATAGGTGGCCATAGGTGTATCTACACAAGAGCCAGTGCACCTCGAAGCGATTTTTTCGAATTTCGAATCAGAATTTTTTTATTTTAAGTTTTGTGACCAAATCGCGTCATTTTGAGACATAATGGGCTACAGGAAAGCGATATTTAACTCTATACATTTCATTTTTACATCGTCGTGAAGCGTAAACACTTAGCTATTTTAGGAACTTAAAATAAATTTCGTATTTCGATGAATCGATTAAATACGAATTTATTTAGGAGGGTGAGCTTAACACCTTTTCCGCGGAATTTTTTTTAAAAAAACTTATTTTAAAAAATGTGTTGCTTTTTTTCCTTTGATTTTTGGACACGTTGAACTTTAATCCTTTCGACTCCTTTTAAAAAAAGAATTTTGGAAAAATAATAATATTTTGTATTTTTTTAAAAATTTTTAATGAAGCTTCCGAATACACTTCTCACATCTCAGATATTTTAAAATGTAGTTTTGGCAACAATTTTCCTTTCTTATTGTTGTTGATAGATTTTTGATGAAATTGCATCATTTTGAGTAGTTTCATTCTTTTAAAAATTTTAGTTTGGCAACAATTTTTCATCGTATTTCTTATGTTACTCTTTTTAAGAGACTGAAAAGTTTAAGAAATTAAAAAGTTGTTTCTTTTTACAACGGTAAATTGTTTAATTACTTTATTAGGATAATTAACATTTGTATCAAGGGATATTGCTTATTTCATTGTAATATTATGTTTTAATTATACATAATTTTAATTGTAAAAAGTTTTGCATGATATTTTTGAATTTGTTTAAGTTCTTAATCTGTTTATATCATTTGAGTTCTTAAGATTTTGCAAAGGGAAGTTGGTTAATTTATTTATTAGGATAAGTAATATTTGTATTAAGGGATACTGCATATTTCATTGTCATTTTTTTTTTTTACATATAATACATTTTTATTGATTTCTCTTTTGATAAAGTTGTTCTGCAGAGTAAAATTCTGCGCGAAATGTTTTGTTTTTTGAGTTTCTTTCATGTTATTTTTTGCTTATTTCACTGTTTGTAAGATATTGAAAAGTTTTGCATGATTTTTTTGCATGAGCCAGTGCACCTCGAAGCGAGTTTTTCGAAATTCGAATTAGATTTTTTTTTTTTTTTAATTTTATGTTTTCTGACGAAATCGCGTCATTTTAAGACATAATGGGCTATAGCAAAGCGAGATTTCACTCTATTGAACAGTTTAAGAAATTGAAAGATTGTTTCTTTTTGCAAAGGTAAATTGTTTAATTAATTTATATATCTATATTTAAAAGGACGAGTCTTTCTGTGTGTGTAGGTGTCTTTCGTTCGTACTGCGCGTAAGCTAATAGGCCTAGGCCTATGAAATCTGGTACACAGGATGCATCTAGACAAGAGCCAGTGCACATCGATTTTTCAAAATTCGAATAACTTTTTTTTTAATGAAATAGTATCAAATTGATGATTTTCTCTCATTATATGAACAACAATGGCACGCAGCCATTGTTGCTGATATCAGCACTATTGCCACCCGGAAAAGTGAGGGCGATAATTCTGTGCAGTTTTTAAATTTAATGTTTCTCTTGGATACTGGACGTTTGTCTAGAAAAGGCAGCAGGAAGTTGGTTAATTTATTTATTAGGATAATTAATATTTGTATTAAGGGATACTGCTTATTTCATTGTATGCTTTTTATATGTAATGCATTTTTAACTGAATTTTTTTTCCGTTGTTGTTTGTTTCTTTTTCGATAAAATTGTTCTGCAGAGTAAAATTCTGTGCAGTTTCCAAATTTAATGCTTGGTGTTCTCTTTAGGCATTTTAGCGGTACAAATGATTTTAGAGACAAGAAATGATTTTAGCATGTTTAAGATGCCATGCTTTACGATATTTTATTATAGCTCTATAATTTCAAAAATTGAATTTTAATAATATGAAGCATAAATAAAATGATAAAAATAAATAATCAAATAAGGCTAAATACAAACAAATAATAATACTTAATAAAACAAAAAAATTTCAACAAAGTAATTTTCATACCTTTAAAAACTGTTAATAATTCTCAAAGATAATTTTTAAAGGAAAAAGTAACATTCACATTAAGTTTGGATGGATGAAATAATATAGGTATACTGCATTCAAATTTAAAATCCTAAATCATATTTTACTGAGGAAAATTTATCGAAATATGAAAGATGTTTACGAGGTTAATAAGCGAAAATAATGTGAAGTTAAGAAGCGTGTTAAATGGGTCGTGTTAAACATCGAAATACAACTTCGGCTGTAATAAGATACGTCCCAAAGATACCAAGATACGTTTCTTGAAAAGGAGATATAGATTCCTTTTACTTATTCCAGATGGAATGAAAATGTTCAGTATTCATACGTCTAGATGCAGTCTTCTTTTCTGTAGAATGCTTATTTAAATGCCAAACTGAATCCCTTATACTAAATTTATTTGACATATCAGTACCATATGGTTGGCGTACTAAGTTATGCTAGCTCATGGGCTGTATAGAACCATTTTTTACTTCAATGTAATTTTCGCTGCTCTTTGCTGTTGTGAAAAATTAGATAATTTTTTGATGCATTTGCACAACTACAGATTTCAATAACTTGCCACATTCTCCTTCTTCATAAATTACTACATCGTATTCTTAGACCTGTTCTGTGCTTTGCTTGCAAGGAGGAATGCCCAATATTCCAAATTTTATTCACGTCATAGTAATTCTAATAAGATTTCATAGTTGTCTTTCAAATCATAATAATATATAACTGAGTGATGGAACAAAAATTAACTCACATCTCAATAATTTAAACCACAAATCATTTATAATATTATCTATCTATCTATATATATATATATGCAAAGGAATGTCTGTCTGTGTGTTTGCTCCCGATTAATTCAGTCACTACTATAGCTATTGTCACCAAACTTTCTACAATTCTTTTCTGGGTCCTGGAAAAGGTCCACGTCTACTTTTTTCCAAAACAAAATAGCTAAAATTGAAGATATTAATTAAAAACTTCTAAAATGCTAATTTTCTCCTTCATTTTTCTGAGTGGCAACAGTCTCGCAAGCTGGAAATAAAAATCTGCTTTATTTTGAGAAGCGTTGCCACTGTTCGCTTTCAAACCGTAGAGTTTGTTAATAAAAATTTCTAAATTTTACAATGAAATAAAAATAGCATTTCAAAACATTAAATACATTATTCTCGATTCCAAAAATTCGTGGGAAGCCATTTCGACTGTTCCTATCTTCGCACGACTTTAATCAGCCGAAATATTAATTTAAAATTCTGAAAACATTAATTTTCGCACTTATTTTTATTCATATCAATATTTAGTTTTTTTAGTAAGATAGCTAATAAAATATTTTTGTCTTTTCATGATTCACTTGTTATGTGTTAACTTTGTTTGTTAAACATCATGTTTTCCGCACTTACTCCACATAAAATTAAATTCATCAGCAAAATCACAAAATATTTAAAAACAGCATATCTTTAGAAATCGCGATAGAGTGTTACAGCTTGTCATATATACTTTTATATTGTGCAACAGTTTCGCGCTCTGGAGATAAAAATGCTTTATTTCGGACAGTATTGTCAGTGCTCGCTTTCAAATCGTTGAGTTTTTAATCAAAAATTCATTAAAAATTTACAAATATGAAATATTTAATAAACAAATTCAAAATTCGGGCTTCCAAGTGCACATTTTCGGCTGGAGGACTACGTTATTCAAAATCTAGTGATTCTAGATACTGCGTTTTTTTTTTCACAGTGAGAGAAACATACATACATACATACATGCTAATTTTTCTTTATTTAACTTCTTTACAAATAATATATAGCGATAATATTTGTTGGCAACAATTTGAAAAGTGATTCAGACTTTTAATGTTTCCGACGCAAAATCGGAAAACGAAAACAATAGTCCTTCAGGAACAAAACCCTTTTGCACTAATAATAAAAGACGTTGCAGTCTATACTAGATAATTACTTAGATAATTTACTAGATAATTTATAGTTAAACAATGCAAAATCCCATTTCGATACTGGTAGCCTCTTTTGGGCTAAAAATCTCCTTATCTGTCCAATGCGCTAAATCGGATCTTCTGTAGATGTTTTGATGTTATGGCAAAAACAAGTTGGAAGTGCTCATTTTCTTTAACGTGTTTGAAAGACTATTTTTTTTTCCTAATCAAAATCTCGCACTAACACGACAGCAGCTCTCACAACGAAATTCAATTTCTTCAGATAATAACATCTCAGATTAAACAATATTTCAGACCTGGAAATAATTTAGATGTGTTTAATTTTTTTTCAGTTTCTTCATGCAATAAAACGCTGTTTAACCTACACTCTAATTGCGTGCAGGAATTTCCTTATTTTATTTAAATGTTCTTCAAAATATTCTAATTTAAAACAGCTGTTTTGCTCTTGTAGGTCAATAATTTCCTTGTGATTACAAAGTTACTTCAGTAAATTGTGTTTTTTATCAGTTGTTATATCTCCATCGCTTATTACATTTTGAAAGAATTTGTATAATCAAAAGAAATGTATTTCTGTTCTCGCGTTCTCGACGTATAAGTGGTTAGCAACATTTTGCTAGCAGATAAAAGATCCTGATATATTTTGATTTCATGTTTTCTTGTTACGAAAACGAAATAGTTTCTAAAACTTCACCTAGGTACATTCTTTTGCATTAGGCTTGGCATGATCTACCTTTTGACAACGGAGGCATCAATCTTGTCCATTCTGCTCAAGAGCAGATTTTTTAAAGCAACGCCTGCAGATCACAAAACGTTAGAAGTAAAATGAAACTTTTAGAAAACTGTGAAATGTTAAAATTCAGTTTAATTTTGCTGATCGTGATCATTCTTATCTCTTCGAAACGGCAACGTTAGCCAGAATAGCGGCAGTGGGAAGTTTCAACCAGCTGTTCTGATGTTATCGTTGCATCGTATGTTCCCATCTGTTGCCAAATGAGAAATGTTCTTTGTATTCATTACAAATACACTCAGTAAATCTTAAATATAGCTTGATAATAGGAACTTCATATAAATATCAGTCCTAAAGAGACTTTAAAAAAACCTTAGAAATAACTTTTAAAGAGAAGAATGGACGAGTTAAAGGAGTGAATTTATTCGTACTTCAGCTTATGAAATTCAACAAACTTGCCAGTTAAGAAGAAAGCTGATATGTAACTCTCATTTACCTTTGCAAAAGTTAAAAAGAAAGGAACGATGCGTAACATATTTAAACGATTCCAAATTTAGTTCTCTCACAATACCGTTTCAAATTTTTGTGTATCTGTAAATAATTTTTAGTGAAGTTATGTTTAAAATTGTGGCATCGTTTGTGACGTAACATGATAATCTCAAGAGTCAAATCTCTGCTGGAAAAATAAGATTACAAGGCGAGCCTATTTAGCATGGGAGTAAATGGCTATCTTTCTATATTAACTAGGTATCGCTAAGCTGGTGATGGTTTTGGCGACTCATTTCTGTCGCCAAGTTTCGCGAGAAATCGCTAAAAGTCGCCAAACTTAGAGAACATTTGGAGACATTTCAATCCGGTTCTTGTATTTGTTGATATTATAACTGAATAACTGTAACTGATCCCTATATAAAAGTGTAACCTCGTCCGGCCCTAATAAATAACTTTAATCATACATGCCGTCCAGTAATCTCGAGAAATGGAAAATACTAGGGATTTCTCGGCCGCGGAGGGAGGGACCTGCAGACAGATAGAGCATCAGCTCTCAGTTCAGAGCAGACTCCAGAGTACTGAGATACGTGCGAGCTTCGCTCTTTAGATGAGCTTTGCATTGCGTTGTGTTTAATGTTCTTGGTAGTTTGAAGTGCATCTACTGATTGCACTCTATGATACTGAGAAAAGCTATACGAGTATTTTTTGTGGAAAGTTTCGGAACTGTAAATTGTTTCTCCTGGTGAAAATAAATTTTATCAAGCTATCATCAGTTCTGTGCGTTTTCAGTCTGTTACAACCCGTACGCACGCAACAATAAGTTTCCATGACAGACATAAAACTAATACAGTTAGAATTCCCATACGCACTAGAATGTGTTCTGAAAACTACCGCTATTGCGGAAAGCCAATAGATTCCTACTCGTAGATGGTCACAAAGTTTCTCAAAATAAGGTACATAATTTTATGAAATTATTCTCGATCCTTAAAGAAGAGTCCTTTAAATTTACTTTTATGTAAACCCTGAAGAGCACAAATTCCACTTGAAAAGTTTTCGGTATGCTGAAGTAAATCAGACAGAAAAGTTCCACGATTTCATGGACGAAATTCAGGGTAATATTCGAGAATAAATTTATTCATTTAGTTCCCGTTTCAGTGTCTATTAGTTATCAAAATTTTGCATTTTTCACCCAAATTTAGGGAGAATGCTTTAGTATTGGGTACAAAAGCATTCATTATTAACCTTGCAAATCGTCCTATGAAACTACTAATTACTCATACCTCTGTTAATTTTGCACATAAAAGTATTGAATGTTTTGTATTTCACCTTTTAAAATGTAAGTAATATTTTATTATTCGACTTTTTTCTCTTTAAAGATTACAAAAAATTGAACTTATTTGCTCACTTTTCCTCCTCCCAGTGCTGAAATTGCTGTCATAAAGCTCTCTCCCTTATTTTAAGAAACTTCAAAGGCAGAATAATCAAGCTTTTTGTATTTGGTTGCGGGGTTAAAAAAAAGAAGAAAGAAAGAAATAGAGAAGAAAATAAAAATATAACAGCATTCAGCTTTTAACGTCGCACTATAGGATTTGTTAAAGTTTTCTATACTTTCCTTCAGCTCACAGTTTACCAGTTCTCTCTTGGACTTACTGATGTTAACAAAACTTTTCTTTTCCTCCCTGTCTTTTAAGCCTATTATTAACTGTCGCTTTCTTTGCGTTTATGCAATATAAAATTCAACAGCTACTCAGAACATTTTTAAAGCAACATATTTTTAGAATTCTCGATACAATATTAAGTGGTGCCAATAATTTTTTTCAATCTCTTCGCAGTTCTTTAGATCCTTGCAGTTTTCTTAGTAAGATGATTTACACAGCCATTTTTTTGTCTTTTTAACTTTATTTATTTAACAAACATTTCTTCGCACTTACGCCGCACAAAATTCAACCATCAAATTGCAAATTTTTTAAATTCAGCATGTTTATAGAATGTCCTGTAGAGTGATAAGTGTTGCAGCACACTTTTCTACTTTTTTTTCAGACTTTTCTCCGTTCATCGTATCAACAATCAGTTCTGTTGACAAGATGATCTACACAACATTTTTTGTCTTTTTAATCTTATTTTTAAATATCATTTTATTCGCACTTACGTAATGTAAAATTCGACAGCAAAATCACTGCTTTTTTAAAAGCAGCATATGTTTAGGAATTCCCGATACAGGGTTAAGTGTTGCCATTAATTTGTTTCAGTCTTTTCATAGTTCATTAGATCAATGTTCAGTTTTCTTAGTAAGATAACTTACACCCCCTTTTTTGTGCTATTATTATTAACTTTATGACTTTTTTATTTTATTTATTGAACTTCCCTTTCGTCGCACTTAAGCTTTTATAAAATTCAACAGTAAAACCATAAAATGTTTAGGAAAAGACTATCTTTAGAATTTCTAATAGAATGCCAAGTGTCGCCATATTTTTTTTTATATTCGCTATATTATTTCTTTAAAATAACAACTGGCTGTTTCATGTGGGTACAACATGTTTTTATTTGAAAAGGGATAAGGACACAAAGTGAGGACAGAGATTAATAGCATAAAAAATAAAAGTAAAATGAATAGAGAGGTATAAAAAATTCTGAAAGGATTCAGATTTTAACGGTCATTTAAAAAGGGTTCTT
Source organism: Stegodyphus mimosarum (assembly GCA_000611955.2). Lineage (NCBI taxonomy): Eukaryota > Metazoa > Arthropoda > Arachnida > Araneae > Eresidae > Stegodyphus > Stegodyphus mimosarum. The sequence continues at coordinate 145,743 of KK117680.1, forward strand.
TTAAAGTTTAATATAGTTTCTCACCAGAGATTATTAATAGTGATGACAAAAGTGAAATAGCAAAACATTTTTTAAGATACCAGGTGACAACATATTTAGACTAAGATGAGAGAGTTGTATATTTTCTGTATATTTGAAAAGTAAATATATATACATATAATATAATTCTATAAAAATAGCTAATGTTTTTAAGTATATATATAATGAATTAAATGCATTTTCATTTAAATCAATCAGACTAAAGAGCAAAATACCTGTGAAGTTAAGACCTGCATCTATTGCTTTTAAATACAGAGGCTGTTTGTACATTTTTTACACGAATTTTATCGTAATTACAGAAATATTTTACCTAAAATTTTTATATTTTAAATGCTCCGTTTGACAACCCTTATTCTTCACTCTCTTTATACAGCGTAATTTGCAAAACAACAGAGCCCGGAAGAGGTATTTTATGCCATTGCTCTCGAACAGCTTTCAAAAGAACTTACCAGGTCATTTATAATTTCTCAAAAATTATGCGTTCTATAATTTCCATGAAAGTTTACCCACGTCATGTTCTTGACGTTTTATTCTTGGATTCTTTCCCATATCTGTGGGATAATAAAAATATCCTCATTTTGGCTTTCTCACTTTAGCATCATTCCCATTTGGGAGCTTAGTCTTCATCAGGCAAATACTTCCTCATCTTTGACCAGTGCTTTGATTTCACAATGTTTTCATCATTTCGAATTTAGTGGGCAGAGATATACATTTTGAGAGTTAACAAATAATTTGCAGGGCATATTAATTTTACGTGGAGTGAAATAAGTCATTTGTGTCATGAGCCTCTCTTTGATAATATAACGAACTTTTCAGCCACAACTGTTACAATCTCACAAAATGCAGAAATAATATACTCTTCCTGAAAAACAAATAAACATTTTAATGTAAAATATAGTATCAAGATCTAATTAAATTTCCATAGGTCTTTAAATTTCCATAGGTCTTTCACTGATATCTTTCCTAGCCGATACTACTGAGAAAAATGGACATCATTTTTAATAAGGAAACCATCATATATATGCAACTGTAAATGAGCATATCTTTTTAAGCTCCGTTTCGGTGAATTCGAAAATAGTCTACACTATTTAGCGTTATGCCAGGCTTTTCAAACAAAGTTGTAATATTGTTATAATACACCACCCCTCACATGAAGAGTAAAGCTTTGCAAAATGAATTTATAAGGTATTTTTAACGCCTTCTTGGCATGCCTTCGTGGTGTAGTGGTCAGTACACTATTCTCGCGTATTCTAGAGGTCCGTGGTTCGAGTTCAGACGAGAGCATTACTCATTTCTTCGATTTCCTTTTTTCGAAAAGTTCTAAAATGTCTCTACACTGGCTTCCGAACTAAAAAAGGTGATAGATGATGATTCTCCATCACCAGGATTTGGCGATTGTGTCCCCTAAACCCCAGTCACCCTTTAAAAGGGGGCGTATATAAGGTATTTCTTCCGTCTTCGTGGTGTAGTGGTCAGCACACTCGCGCATATTCGAGAGATCCGTGGTTCGAGTCCCAAGGGGGCATTGTTCATTTTTCATGATTTCTGCTTCAAAATACCTAATGTCTCTACAAACTGATGTCTTCCAAATGAAATTATTTCATAATTTTTACCCAAAAGATTTCATCCCTTAAGTCCTGAACTCAGCAGTTAAGATTACACTTGTACAGGGCTTAAATCTCCAGCAATCAAATTATGTTCTTGCTGAGTAATGATACAAGGTGCTTCCGCTGTTCAGTTTGATCAATAGGGATTATCGGATACACTATTGGTTTATTTCCAGTCACTTCGTGAATACCTGTATGCTTTCTTCGTCAATTAACCCATCATATGAAGACATGGGAAATCCATTATGAGGAAAACTGATTGTATGGCTGAGGGCAAATTAAAAAACTGGATGATATATCCTCATTTTGAGAGGCACCTGTTACATTTATCAAATGGAAATAACAATCAGTGGTGTTCTGATCTCTTTATTTTTTATCTGACCTATTTTTCCATTCCATACTAACAGAAAACAGCAGATGGCACTGATACCGCGAACCCTAATACCATTTTCATAAATTATTTGCGAATGTACTCAGGGCCTGTTTGAAGCATTTTGAAGCCTTAGACATAACGTTCTTTCGTGAATTGCAAAAGCATACTTTTCGCAATTTTATGATGAAAAAATACGATTATGAGAAATTACAGAATGATTACCTGCCCTCTAAATTCTGAAATCCTAAAATTGTAGACCTTATAGATTTTACTGTTGTTAAGCTTGTATGTACTGCAACAAACATGAGAGGCAAGGGCATATATATTGATCTCCGGTTTGCCACCAAAGTACAAAGCATAAACTTCTATGACAACAGGCTTACGTTTGCGGCTGCATTTTCAAAGCGAACAATTAACAGAACATATACGGATCACTAATATATCTTCAAGGCATTCTGTGTATCATATGTGACGAAACATTTGTACCATTTGTACTGATCTTAACTAGACACAATCAGGGCTTGATAATGACACCTTAAATCCAATTAAGAAATTAAAAATCACTTTAAATGGAATTAGTAGATGTTATAGTGATAATATGAGTCACCTGTCAAATGTACGTTCGCTATCTCACGGAAATATTTGTTGCCAATAGCCGAAATATTGTTGGGAAATATTGTTGAATGCAAGAGTTGCATATCTCAAGTACCACTTTTGAATAGTTTTTGCAAAACAGAAATTTAGTTATTCACTAGCCTTGGAATTCCCCGGATAATCGTACAAAGTTAGCAGTAGATTTCAGGAAAGTTTCAGATAAGATAAGGATTTTGCTGCAACAAAATGGGAAAAATTTCTAATTATCACTGCCCAGAATTTAACTGAAACTGTAGCTAAGGGAATTTTTCAAGTTTTAATCGCTGATGCATTTCGTGTAATATTTTACATTTCCTCTTTTATTGTGAAAATTAGTACACAGTCATATATTGAAAGAATAAGATTTTCTCACAATTATGAGAATGGTTTTTTTTAAAATAGGGCAAACAATAATTTTTAAGCATTAGCTAGGTTAAAGGAATTTTTCAAAAATAGTTTTAAACCACACAAACATTTGAAGTCCATTTTTCGAAAGGAATTCTGCTGTTTTACCAGTTCAAGTATATCTATTTCTATTCTCTTTAATCAAAAGATAAGAAATTTTTTTCATTATGATCTTGAGTACTTCCATGGTTTGCCTACATTTAAGTATTATCTTGATGTATATTTTCTTAGTAAATAATCTGTTAAAGGAGGGGGAAAAAAAAAAGTTCTGCATGACTGATGATTTACTCCGCTCCCAGTCATTGTTTACCAACATTCCAGTCTTGCTCACGCGCGATTCATGTCCTGGTGGCGACATCTAGCGACAGCATTAGTGAATAACAAATATTTCTCCTGTTCAATTCATTTCTTCTTGTCACGTATCAATGGCAGAGGCTTTTGGAATGCGAGCGAAAACTAACGATTTTATTATGATTTGCACTGTGAAAACTAGATCCACAACTTTGTTTCTATAATTTTAAAGAACCAAAGTATGCACAACATTTTAAACTTCCATTTCTGCTTATTGGGGATACTCGATATTATAGTCATTATACGAAATTTCAGCATTTTATCTTATTCCTTCACGAATTGTGTACGCTTAAATATGTAACACAATTTTATGTAAATATTTCAGTAAGTTTTCGATACATTTTATGATGGCATGTCATAAATCTAAACGCTTAATTTAAAACTGTTATATATGTGTTAACACAGAATCTGGATTCCTTAGTCTATAAATTCCTTCACTACAAATTTATTAAATGTGCAGTTATTTAATAAAATAAAATATTCATTACTGAACAGTACTTTTTTTGCCACGCATGGTGATATAGCTAAAAAAATTCAAATTTGTATGCGAATATTAATGCAATTAAAAACAGTTAAATCGTTAAACGTTTCATTTTCATCGATAGCTCAAGTAGAACATAAGATGATCTTAAATCTAAATTATAAACTAATAATGATGACACTAATTAGAACTCTTAAATGGAGAGTAATTTGTTTTTGTAATTTTTTTTTGTTTTGTTTTGTTTTGTTTTGTTTTGCTATGAAAACCCAAAATGCAAAGTATACATATTTTTAAGTCTGAGCTATTGAACAATTAACGTACTTTACGAATTGTAATTTTAACAATCCCAGCTGTAAAATATGTTCATAACTAAATCCTGAATATTATAAATCAGGTGTAAAATGAACGTGTAAATACGAAATTGAAAGGAAGATATTTCAAGAAATTTAAACGAAAACAACAGTTAAAAATATACTTTTTATCGAAACATCTTATCATTTTAAATGAGCTTTTAAAGAAATAAAATTAGCATTACTAAATATCATATTTTAACATCAATAACGAAAAATTTCAGAGCAAATAATTGGAACAAGATGGGAATTTAACGTTAAATCTTGTTTTAAAGGCATCGAATTTTAGTAAATGAAATTATTTTTGGGAATTTTAATGTCACTGGGAATTTTTCTTATTATATATATATATATAGATAATAATAAGATATAATAATATTGTAGCGAAAATTGCACCTTTCAACTGAGCTCCTCATAGCTTAGTGGATAAGCCGCAGGACTCGAGAGACGAAGGTCGCAGGTTCGAAACCTATCAAAGGCAAGATGCCTGATAATCGATTTTTATGTAAATTTCCTTCTTATTAACCTATTTTCTTTATGTTCCAGAACATTCCGAGTCTGAAATGTTCCAGTATGCTAATCAGCTGTAGTATATAAGTAGTTCTTCATTCAGTTCGAAATAATAAAGTCTTGAGTTTAGACTTGAGTACTTGCCTGTTCATTTGTACGATCCCTTCATCTACGCGACAGTTTGGTGGAGGCGCCGGGTACCACTCAAGTTACTACGGCAGAGTTACGCCAAAGCCTTCGGATTCGAGGACTTCCTCCTGAGTTTGGGCTCTTACGGGATTCGCATATAAGACCGAGAAAGATGGTTGATGAAAAGGCAACCGAGCAGAATCCTCCAGCAGGAGCTAGTTCCGCTTCGAGTAACATCGCACCAATACCGATCCTGACGTACCAACTACCCAGAAGCCCGTGTATATTCACCGGGGACGGCCAAGAAGATACTAATAGATGGCTCAAGGACTTTGATCGAATCGCCAACTATAACCACTGGGATGACCAAATGTGCTTGGCGAACGTCATTTTTTACCTTGCCGGAACCGCTCGACAGTGGTTCGATAATAATGAAGACACATTTACTAGTTGGACTGTTTTCAGGAATGCTCTTAAGAACGCATTTTCCCGTACAGCTGACGTGAAGCGCCAAGCTGAGCGATTACTACTCACACGTGCGCAGCAAATCGATGAGACGTCTGAAGCTTACATTCAAGATGTTCTTTCTCTCTGCCGAAAAGCAAACCCGTCCATGTCTGAAGACGAGAAAGTGGCCCATCTCATGAAAGGCATTGCTGAGGATTTGTACCAGGTCCTGTCGTCCCAGGACTATGACAGTGTCGATGCCTTCGTGAAACGCTGCCGTCACATAGAAAGCCTTCGACGAAGACGTATCGCCCGACCACGATTTCAGAGGCTACCTAATGTCTCCGCAGTGTCGGCCGATGCGGACGCCGGTGAATTGGAGTCTCTAGTGCGCGCCATCGTTAGGCAAGAGCTTCAGAAATTCCTGCCACAAGTTCAGGGCTACACGAAAATAGAACCTGTAGCATCGAATGACATAGCATCTATGGTCCGGGAAGAGGTTATAGAGGCGTTGGCGCCACTCACAGGAGCAGAGAGAAGCAAAAACACTATCCAATGTTCACTTCCAGTCAGGCCGCAGCCAAGACATGAAATTAGCCAGAGAACTACTCCACAACGTAGGACAGATCTGTGGAGGACTGACGATAATGTGCCTCTGTGTTTTCATTGCGGACGCCCAGGACACGTTCTGAGGTACTGTAGGGAGAGACGCCAGATATTTGAAAATGCAAGAGCTTCAAAGACATTCAACCCTCGACGGGACAGAGATACTGATTCTACATACGGTTTCGACGACTATTATGCACAACCTACTTCTTCCCGAATAAGGAGCAGTTCACCTTATCCGCGACGCTCTCTCAACCGCAGACAATCGCAGTCGCCAGTACGCCGCTCCAGCCGTTCCCCACGCCGAACCAATGAGGAAAACTAGCTCAAGCGACCTGTGCAGGAGGTGAGGCCGCAGATGAAGAAAATCCTCCGACGTACACCACAGCCAAGTTGAAAAAGAATACCACTTTTATCACCGTGAACGGACAGTGTGTAAAAGCTCTTGTTGATTCGGGAGCCGATTATTCCGTCATATCTGAGGAGTTACGTCGACAGCTGAATGCTCCTATGTTTACTGAAAATGGACCTATATTGAAAACTGCCTGCGGTAAACCTGTAGCCGCCTCGGGGCGCTGTGTATTGAAAGTTGATTTAAATGGGACTAAGAGGCCGTTTGAATTCCTTGTGTTTCCTGAATGTAGTCATCAAATAATACTTGGATGGAACTTTTTTCGTGCCACCGATGCCGTTATCGATTGTGGAAATCAAGAACTTCAGCTTGCAGAAATCCTTCCAGACAATGAATATTTAAATAAGTCGGAGTCTTCCTTGTTTGCCGCAACCGATTATTTAATTGAAGCAAACACCACAAGGCGAATATGTGCCTTGAGTTCAGAACTACAGGAAGCAGATGGAGCTATGATTGTTGGAAATAGATTTCTGATGTGCGAAAAAGAACTATCAATACCAGCTTCAATTGTCACTATAGAGGATGGTTGTGGTAAATTATGGGTAACTAATTGTTCTCGACGAACCCAACTGATACCGAAAGGGATGAATGTGGGCTGTTTAACGAGCATAAAAAACGACGCTATTTGCTCCCTAAGTGGTCAGATTCCAGAAGGTTCCAAGGGACATAGGTTCAAGAATACGTTATCTCAAGAAAACTTAAAAGAAATTTTCGATACTGATCTGACCAATGCTGAGAAAGACGATCTACTGAGTCTACTGGATGAATTTAGTGACGTTTTTGACTTTAACAGTATTGCGAGAAAATCCCGATGCAATGCGGTGAAGCACAGGATTGATACAGGTGACAGTGCACCAATCAAACAAAGGCCGTACCGTGTGTCAGCCGCTGAGAGGCGTGTGATTGCAGACGAAGTGCAACGAATGCTAAAAGAAGACGTGATACAACCGTCAGACAGCCCATGGTCATCTCCAGTCGTGCTTGTGAAGAAGAAAAATGGTGAATGGCGTTTTTGTGTCGATTACAGAAAATTAAACAAGGTAACCAAAAAGGACGTCTATCCGTTGCCTCGCGTCGATGATGCCTTGGACTGCCTAGCTGGTGCAAAAATTTTCTCTATGATGGATCTGAAGTCAGGATACTGGCAAATAGAGGTTGATGATAAAGACAGAGAAAAGACAGCTTTTGTGACTCCAGATGGTCTCTATGAATTTAAAGTCATGCCGTTCGGATTATGCAATGCTCCAGCCACGTTCGAACGGATGATGGATACGGTACTAAGAGGCCTCAAATGGAATATTTGCCTTTGCTACCTCGACGACATAATCCTGTACGCTCCTAATTTCAAAGAACACCAAAAGCGTTTGAGGGAAATACTGAAATGCATCCAAAGAGCAGGATTGACGCTAAATTCCAAGAAATGTTCATTCGGCAAAAAGAGGCTGACTATCCTGGGACACTTAGTCGATCAACATGGGATATATCCCGATCCACAAAAGGTAGAGGCTGTAGCAAAGTTCCCTGTTCCGCAGAATATCGCCGATGTCCGAAGTTTTCTGGGCTTGTGCTCCTACTACCGACGATTCATTAAAAATTTCGCGGATATCGCACAGCCCCTGCAGGACTTGTTGAAGAAAGATGCAAAATTTTCTTGGAACGAGTTACAGGTTGAATCTTTCGCAAAGCTCAAAAGATTGCTGACCAGTGGCACTGTTTTGGGACATTTTATTCCAGACGCAGAAACGAGGATACATTCTGACGCTAGCGGCTATGGCATCGGTGCAGTACTGGTTCAGATTCAGAAAGGCAAAGAAAAGCCAATAGCCTATGCATCCAGGTCCCTTACTGCAGCTGAAAGGAACTATTCTACGACCGAAAAAGAATGCCTTGCCGTCATCTGGGCAATCAGTAAATTCAGGCCATATCTCTACGGAAAACCCTTCACGGTAGTCACGGATCACCATTCTTTATGCTGGCTGGCCAATGTTAAGGATCCATCCGGAAGACTTGCAAGGTGGGCTCTCAGGCTGCAGGAATACGACATAAATATCGTCTATAAGAGCGGTCGCAAACACGCCGATGCAGACTCACTATCAAGGAAGCCCCTTATAGAACCAATAATTGAAAACAATGAAGACATCCCTTTCTTTGCAGCCATCGTAGATTACGGAAAAGAGCAGCAGAAGGACAAACAATTAAAATCCATTATTACAATTCTCAAGAGAGGTGACACATATCAAAATTATCAAATGAGAAATGGTATACTGTACAAAAGAAGCTATGATCCTATGGGACAGCAATGGCTCTTAGTAGTACCAAAGCAACTTCGTAGTGAGGTTCTAAGAAGCCTTCATGATGCTCCAACCGCTGGACATCTCGGATTTGCCAAAACGTACGACCGAATAAGCAGGAAGTACTATTGGCCAGGGCTATATGGGAGCACACGGCGGTATGTATCACACTGCCGAGAATGCCAAAGACGGAAATCGCCACCTCAGCTTCCACCGGGACAGCTTCATCCAATAAAACCCCCCGACTCACCGTTTACCAAAATTGGGATAGATTTACTTGGACGCTTTCCTATTACTCGAAATGGGAACCGGTGGATAATAGTTTGCACAGATTACCTTACCAGATTTACAGTCACAAAGGCAATACCGACAGCTGAGGGCACTGAAATTGCCAAGTTTATAGTTGAAGAAATTGTACTGAAGCATGGTGCCCCCAAAGAGATGATAAGTGACCGAGGACGCAACTTCCTATCTACCGTTGTTAAAGAAGTCATTCAACTATGCAAGACGTCTCATCTTCTGACGACTGCATACCACCCTCAGACCAATGGCTTAACTGAAAGATTCAATAAGACACTGGTAGACATGCTGTCCATGTACGTAGACGTTGAACAGAAAAATTGGGATACTGTTCTACCATTTGTAACCTATGCCTATAATTCAGCGAAACAAGACACAACGGGATTCAGCCCATTCTTTCTCATTTATGGTAGAGACATCCAGACTCCTCTCGACGTAATTTTTCCATACAGTATCGAAGATTCTGACAATAGTTATGCGCAACATCTGATCACTAGAGCTGAAGAAGCTAGACAGCTTGCAAAACTCAATATTCTTAAAGCGCAAATCACAGACAAGCGCCGATATGACGAAAGGCATCGACCTGTCAGCTACAACATTGGAGACTTAGTCTGGGTCTTCACTCCAGTACGAAAGGTTGGATTATCCGAAAAGCTCCTAAAACGTTACTTTGGACCGTATCGAATAACACGACGGCTCTCTGACGTGACGTACGAAGTAGAAAGTATAGAACAAAATAAGAAGAGACGGAATTCAAAAGACATCGTTCACGTGTTGAGATTGAAGCCCTATCTTGATCCAAAAGTACAACTAGACGATGAAAGAAAGTCCAATATTCCCAGGAGACCTGTTACAAGAAGCCAGACCAGATCACAGCGGGACGCTGCTTCTTCCTAAGAAGGGGGAAATGTAGCGAAAATTGCACCTTTCAACTGAGCTCCTCATAGCTTAGTGGATAAGACGCAGGACTCGAGAGACGAAGGTCGCAGGTTCGAAACCTATCAAAGGCAAGATGCCTGATAATCGATTTTTATGTAAATTTCCTTCTTATTAACCTATTTTCTTTATGTTCCAGAACATTCCGAGTCTGAAATGTTCCAGTATGCTAATCAGCTGTAGTATATAAGTAGTTCTTCATTCAGTTCGAAATAATAAAGTCTTGAGTTTAGACTTGAGTACTTGCCTGTTCATTTGTACGATCCCTTCATCTACGCGACAATATATATATAATAATATATATATATATATGTGTGTGTGTGTGTGTGTGCTATTTTAATGTGTAGAAGAAACCCGACACATTTAATTTCCGGCAGTCGTTACGGCTGAGCGTAGATACATAAAGATGATGCTGACACAACTGAATTCAGGCTGCTTGAAAACTGCGTAGTTTAACTTTGAGCAGTTGTCATAGCTGAGGGTGAAGACATAATGGGGAAATTAACAAAACTGAGTTTGAAAAATGACAATCTTTATTTTTGCACATATCAAATCATTTCTTTGGCAGACAAGTTACTTTTCAAACTTAGTTGAATATAATAATTTTAATATACACGGAGAGCAAAAGGGAGTGCAATCTAGAGTACTAGCATAGAGGTTTTGCATGGCAGGAGAAGTTAAGAAGTGACGTAATTGCTCACGAAGCAGTATTTATACTATGCAGGTGCATATGTATAGCTAAGCTACGATTAGTTAATTTTAGGTTTTAGTTCCTTTTTGGAAGCAGTGTTTTGTAACTTGGAAAGATCCCGAATTTGGAAGAAAAGATTCACTGAGGGGGAGAACATAAAATTTAGAATACTCAATTTTGAGATCGCCAATCATTTCTTAACGCAGCCATCATATTTTCTTATATCTTATATACCGGATTTAAAATAATATTTCTATACAGCTTATTTTTACTACAATAGAAATCTAAATTACTTATACTTAAAAGACTCATATTTATTTCATCGCATTAATTAACTTTGTGTTTCTTGGAGATTATATATGAAAAATGTTTCCTAATAATAAATTATATATATATATGTGTGTGTGTGTGTGTGTGTGTGTGTGTGTAATAGAATAGTAGGTCACGAATATTCATTAAGTAATAACTGTTTCTAATCTTGGTCGGATTATTAGAATTAATTAAGATAGAAGACAACATTATTAAAAGAAATTTGGCTTTGTTCCACTCTTGCTTCATGTAATCATTTCCGAACCTTAAAAAAATATAGCAGCGAAAGAGAGATGTAAAAAATAATCTTAAACTGACATATTTTATAATTTCGATATTTAATTTCCTGAAAATAAAGGTAAATTTCAGAATCTGAATTAAGTTTCTATAAAATATAGTTTAAGCCGCACTAATCTGACTAAATACTGTAACAGAGTTATTCCTCTAATTTCATTATAGGTATATTTCTTATTCGATTAATTCAGTGCTCACTTAGAGGAAAGGCAAAAATACACAAAACTCAAAATATCTTCATTAAAAATTGTAAAATACAGAAAATCATAAAACACCAAATGCAGTTAAAACAGTTAAAAAAACAATTTTGATAATTAAAATTAGAGTTTTTACGCAAAAAAAAGCGCAATTCGGCCAGCGGACTAGAAGGCAAATTTTTCGCTGCACAAAACTGAAAGCTTACGTTTGGTCCCACTCAGCAAAAAGACACTGAACGTGCAGAAACTGACTTAAGTCACTATTCTAGTGGAACTTAAACAACTTTTAAATTGTAGATAATTCTACTACTATTGCTTGCAGATTAACTAAAAGCATAAAAATCACAACGGGAACATAAGAACAACATAGCTCAATCACTTTTAAAGTAAAAAATGCACATTTTACCAATATATAAGAATAAAATACTGAGCTCATCGAGGCGAGTAACAGTGTGGGTATATATATACTTTTGTTGCGGCTGATTGGAACCAAAAAGGGAGATGTACAATTTCATGTTACAGCAGTCCCATGTATAAAATTTTACAGTTACTTATTTCTTAGTTATGCGAGATACATACATACGTACAGATGTCCCAAAAAATGTTTTCTGAATACATTTTAAATCCATTTTGTAATCTATTTTAGGAAAAGAGTCTTTTATTCTGTCCGTACGTACAGGTGTCACGCAAAAATATCGTTTAAATGGATTTGAGAATGGTCAAAATGGATATTTTCGCTGAAATATGATACCCGAAATTTTTCGCGATTATAATACTTCCTTTACTTCGTACAAGGAAGTAATAAATTAAATCTGTTTGCGATATAAAACATAGTGCTTTCGTAGTATTTGTAACGAAATACAGACTTAACACAAAATTAGACAAACGAATAATACATGCCTAAAAAACACATACATGCCTAAATCTCTGGGGAAGAACTATGATCAGTTAATTGTCAGTTGCTAAATATAGATTTACTTATTTATTGAAATTAATTCGTTTATTTCAATTAACAATGGTGCCTCACCAGTGGCCGAGTGCTTGAGGCCGCTAAGCAGTGGTAGTTCGACCCGAGCCCTAATCCAGGCAAACAAGCTGCCTGCATGAGATGATTTCGTGGTTTTTCAGCTGTGTGTAACATGGATATGAGCATGTTTCCTTTAGCAGGTCCTCCATGAAGGTATTCCTTTCCTTAGGTAGATAGCCATTGTGTGTTTTTACCATATTCGAATTACCTAATCTAACCACTTAACAGAGTCTTACACATCTAATTATATTTCTCTCATAAGTTCACGAAGTGATTTTGATGTCTTATTTTATCATTCTGTACAGATGGCAGTGTCCTCGCACCAAATGTTTATTATTCCAGATGTATTATTATTTTGTTTTGATTTCGTGGCAACACATGAGAAACCAAAAGATAGAATAATTCAGCATTCAATAAAAAGTGTCAACATATAAAAGAATTCTACTATTGCATATAAAATTCTAAATCCTCTTTATTCCTTATTATTTTGAAAAGTCAAGAGATTTCAGGTAACTGTTCATCACAAAACGTGAAATATCAAGGACTTCTTTGCACTCTTCTCTTTCTAGAACACATCATCAAACTGTTCATCACATCCTATAAATTCTATTGCTCAGGAACTTTTTCTTAAAGGTAGGTTTTTAACAATAGAATATAATGAACTACAGTCGAACATCGATAATCCGAAACTGCTAGAAATTTGATTGATCAAAATCTCCACTTTTCAGGGAAAATTCAATCAGTTTCGAATTTTAAGTTTTGACATCTAATTTCACTTATCCAAGTCTGAATGATCAAACTTTTCTTCCATAAACATTATTATCTACGTGAGAAATATTTTAAGTTTCATTAGCTTAATTTAACACTGTTATATATTCTGTTTGATTCCTTATATATGCTTTCACGCAGACCAAAAAGTTATACAAAATTAACATATGCGCAAGAGAGTTTAAAAGATCCATTTACACAATCTAATTAGCGGAGATTAGCTGCGAGCGACTCAAGCGTTTGGTTAGTGAAGAGCCACCCTGCTGTTTACGAGTGCTAGCGCTAAACTGTTCGGAAAAATCTGAGTATTCGTTCTAAGTTGCATCTATTCCTATTGCCACTTAAGACTAGTAAATGCTGCATCTGGAGTGATTTCCTTGTGATAAAATCAGGTGCAATCTACCACGTAAAGCTGATTCTCGTCATGTTTCTGCGCATGGAGCAAAAAACGCATTCCATTTGCAAAAAAGGTTGAGCAGTTTTGCTCTGTTTTATTTTATGTTTAGGTAAAATCTTACTTTAGTCTTTCATTTTTTAAATTCTCTATGATTACAAGCAACCAAAAAGCACACACACGCAAATGTCAGGCCGTTTTAAGTAAATAATAAAGAAAGAATGTCGGTATATATATAAAGGAGGTAATCTTAGAAATACTCCTTTCTTTCCTAAATGGGAATCGAACTTACCTTGCACACTTCAGGCAAGAGCTGTAACATTGGTGAGTGAAATATACCTTGCTTTAGAGGATTCATTTTATAATAGTTCATGCAGATTATCTAACTTTTATCAGGTATTATACACCGATTATCATAAATTAAAGAAAAATCACAAAAATCACGATTACTGAACAAGTTACATATAGAATTTTATGAAACTTACCCACAATATACAACACATAGTAAGATATCACATAACGTAAAAAAAGTTACCAGACAAGTATGGTAGTATAGAAATTAGCACAAGTATAAAATGAACAAATCGAAGATGTCAGTTTGCCGTAGGAAAAGTACCTTCAGTATGAAATATGATAGCCTCTAGAAGCAATACAGCACATACAGTGATGTGTGATGCTTTCAATTATGCGGTCTATCAGTTCCACAGGAAGCGAGAGCCATGCTCTCGCAAAGCAGTTGCAAGGGCGGCAAGGGTCTGAGGGGGCGGATTGAGAGCAGCTAGACGTCTCCCTAAAGCATCCCAAACGTGTTCGATAGGATTCAAGTCCGGGGATCGAGCTGGCCACTCCATGCGCATAATTGTTTCCTGTTGAAGATAATCATCTACGATACGAGCCCTGTGTGGTCTTGCGTTGTCGTCCTGTAAAAGGAAAGCATCACCTGTTGCCCCGGCATATGGGCTCACATAAGCATTAAGAATGTCATCTCTATGAACCTCAGCATTCAAGGTTCCCCTTGGAAAGACATGGAGGTCTGTGCGTCCACCCAAAGAGATGCCACCCCAAACACAGACACTGCCTGTTCCGTATGCATCTCTTTCACGAATGATTGACGGATGATAACGAGTTCCAGGTTCTCTCCATATCAAATAACGCCTACTATCGCTTTCTAGACCAAACCTGTACTCACCCGTAAAGAGAACAGCCCTCCATTGATCAGGCGCCCAGTGGACATGCTGTCGTGCCCACAGCAAACGCTCCCTTCTATGGCGTGACGTGAGCAGCACGCAAAATGGCTGGTCGCCTCGCATACAGACCACTTTCGTGAAGATTTCTACGCAAAGTTGACGTTGACACCAACCTTCCGGTGGCTACAGCAAGGGAGAATCTAAGAAGAGTCGGAGTAGCGATTCTATTCCTGCGTGCACATAATGTCAAATATCGGTCATCGGCGTTCGTTGTAGCAGGTAGCAGTCCTTGGCTGAACCTTCTAGATGACGAATTTGTGGTTTGAAATTGCCTCAAAAGTCTATGAAAACCACAGAAGGACTGACATTTAGCCATCTGACCACTTCTGTTTGACTTTGTTCTGCCTCTACCACTAAAGTCTATATTAATAATAGTCTATAGACTATTATTTACTTCTAGTCTCCCGATGGCTCCCATCGCAGTTCTGCAGGCAAATGATGCCACGCGGAGTTGGCCTCTAACTAAATGGTGCGTAGCAAGAATTACTAATACTAGCGCACTTGGATTTATTTCAATAAGCAATCACGTAGCAAGCACTATGGCTTAGAATTTAGCTGCTAGCTGGTCAGGCGAACGTCGAACAGAATGACCGTGATCTGAGACTAAAAGCTCTCTCACACTGAGAGGTTTGTACCTCTGGTTTAAGTAGTCATTGGCTCCACTTCAAATTAGCATAAGCTGCAAACGCGCTCTTCTTCTGACGGGAAGTTGAAACATGAGAAGAGATAGAAAGATTTAAATTAAAATAAAATTTTGTTAGTTTAACTAAAACCTTACAATTTCATGAAAAAATCGTTATTTATGACAGTAGAAAAATGATTTCGCATAACGTAGCACGGAAAAAAAAGGGGAGTTCATTTAAATATCAGATATGCTATCCCGTAAATCGACATACGTATATCAAAGCCATAATCACTTTCATGCTACATATGTTATAGCTACACAAGAATGATAGAATCGAATAATATGCTATAATAAAGTTTGATAATCTTACTACGGGCCGTAGAAAATGACGCCGAGAATCACTAGTTTGCCCTCAGTGGTTTAAATTAAAGCAACATAGCCAGGTTAAATAATTACAGAATCAATGATTTTTTTATATAAATTTGTAAATATTGTAAGGTTTATCCTAATTTTATAACAGTTATTTTACGTTTATGCACCTATCCTATCTTCTAGCTTCAGCTTACAATTTCCTACCAGAATGTATCTTCAGAAACGCGGTTAATACAAATGAGTAAGAGTAGTATTTAAGTCGATGCTTCACTGACTTCGTTACAGAGCCAGAGTTCCGGACTAGCGCGCGTTTGCCTTTGGCTCTAAGTTATTGCTGCGCTCGGCCGTAGTTTAGGCCCTTGATAGCTTCGCTGACTTAGCTGAGATTTAGGGGCCAACTACTTAGAATCTTGATAGCTTCGGCTATACCTTTTAGTTAAGTATTAGTTAAGTTTAAATTCTTATTAATTTGAGTTCAAACCCAAGTGGAGTCTTTTCTGTACCTCCAAGACAGGAGCAGACTTTGTTCATCTTTATTTTGAGAAATAAAGAGTAGCTAACTCTTTCTGAATCTTACGTCTCTGTTCAGACACTCAAGCGATTATTCTCTCATCAGTTTAAGGGATTTCTCACATTGAACTGTGAAATAAAAGGAATGGAACTCCACAGTATATTGGAATCAAAATGCTTTCAGCATCAAGTGTTTATTAATATCTGTTATGAAGAACAGCCTTAAATCGTTATAATGCTTTATTCGTCATCATTTTTTCTTTTTTAAAAAGGTGTGATTTCCAGAAGTTCGGATAAAAAATAGAAATTTCATAGTTATACTCCCTTTTTACATCCTCCTGATTTATATACATAAGCACGGGCAGTAATGTTTTCGGTTCAAAAATTCAATAGTGAGTTTTCAGTGAATAAACCCGAATTAGTCACCACAACACATATTTACTTTGTTTATAATGATATCTATCCGTATACATGTGACATTTTTTTTTGTACACGATAACTCTATCAAAATTTAAAAATTATATTTTCTGTATTTGAGCTTTTTGCATTCATATAAATAATTGATTAGGTTTGGGGTAAAACTAGACAACTAAGAATGGTACTTAACTTGAAGCATATAATAGTTTTTATTGGAAAAGCGGAAGTAATATTTTTCTTGAAGCCAGTAACAGTTTTGCATCAACATAACATATTACTGCATATATGAATCATAGCATACTGATGCAACTGATTTAGCAATCTTTATTGATACCTATTTGTTGCGGAAATATAGGTAGATGAAATTGAATTAAGATTTGTTGATGCTTGGCAGAAAATTTAATTGGGTATTTGTTAGTCCAAAGGGGCAATTTGCCCAGAAGTACTGTTAATTTCGTTTTGGCATTTTGTGTTGATTGACTAAATGTGTTGTTTCACTTTTCAAATTGTTGCAACCAAATATTATCGCCCTGTATTATATATAAAGAAATTAAATAATGAAGATTCTGCATAAATGTGTGTATGTGTTCTCGTATTGTGATAAAACAAAGGTACCTAGAGCCATCCAGTTTTGAATAACGTACGTTTGCACCCGAATATGGGCATTAGGAAGCCCAAATTTTGGAATTCGGAATTTATTTTATTATCGATTTCATATTTTGTAAAAACTTTAACGAATTTTTGATTAACAAACTCATGGATTTCAAAGCGATCAATGGCAACTTTGTACAGAAAAAACATTTTTATTTCCAGAGCGCGTGACTGTGCATAGGAAATTCTAAAGATATACTTATTTTAAAATTATTTTGTCATATTGCTCTTGAACTGAATTTTATGGTTTAAGTACGAAGAACATGGTATTTCATAAATAAAGGTAACACACAAAATGTTAAAAAAAAACGCCTCTTTGGACGTCATTTAAAATCTGAAACCTTTTAGGCTTTTATTTTTTTTAAATATTTATTTTAAATATATTATCATTAATCAAAAACCAATTGAATTATATGTTATTTTATTGTATAATAAAATATAATTTTTAGTAAAAGATGTAAAGGAGAACACATTTCTTTTTTTGTTATAAATTTAGAAAAATCAATTTTTAAAACCCGCCTCATCTATACATACATAGATGAATGTTTTTCTGGTTGTCTTCTATATAACTCTACAGTTTATCCTAATCTTCATAAAACTTGCCACACTCGTCCTTCAAAACAAGAGATAAGCTCACTATCTATTTAAGATTTCTCAAAAACTAACCATGGGGTTAGTTTGTAACTCTTTATATACATATATTTTACTCTAATTTAACGAACTTCTGACTAAAAACTCAGAGATTTAAAAGCTTTGAGTTACCACAAATGTTTGTTTACCAAAGCGTAATATATATATGCTTCAAATTTAATCAGAAAACTCGGCCATATAAAGACATTGGGTTGCCACTCAGGAAAACGCAATTATATTAATTTGTCTCAAATTTAATAAACGAACTCGGATACTTAAGAGCGTTGCCACTGCCAAAATTAAAATATTTTAAAGCGTGTTACGCTTCAGCAAAGCTTAAAATATTTAATTTTTCACGCATTAGTATGTGTGTTATTGCATCACATGCATTTTCTTTACTTTTCGAATGTGAATTTGTCATAGCCGTCTCAAAGCATTATTTTCGCTGTGAAATCAATTATGCCACCAAAATGAAAATCGATTCTCGATCTACATCTCAAGCACTTAAAACAAAGTATCGCAAGCTTCAGAAACAAACGAGCTACGGGAGACAATACTAGAAAAACGTTCGAGTACGTACTGCTCGAACCTATTCGTCCAAAAAAAAGCAATGAGAAGCAAGACTGGGAAACGTTCGAGTACGTGCTGCTTGAGCTCGTTCGTCTGAAACAAACGAGCAACGGGAAGCAAAACTGGAAAACGTTCAAGTACGCACTGCTCGATCCAGACGATTACTGCATCACTGCACGCTGATTTAAATCTTGATGCATTCTATTACAATGCTAATTATGATTACAATCTTCATCCAAATGTAGTCGTTGGAAAGATGGATAAATTATGCATGTATTGCAGAGCCCTCAAATTTAAAAATGAAGCACCAGGAAAACGCTGCGCGGGTGGAAAAGTGAAATTGTCAGAATTAAATTCACCACCCTAACCATTACCAATATTAGTATCAGGTGACACAAGCCAACCGAAACATGCAATATAAGGAAAAAATTTCACGACAAAATTAAAACACAAACATTTTTTTTTCCTTTAAGTAGCATTGCAACTCATGCCGGGTAACAGCTAGTACTTATATATTTATAATTTATTAAGAATTTAATATTATATATTTATTAAGAAATATTTGCTTTTGCCCTAAGCATTCATTCGTAACAGTAAACAAAAGAAAGTATCTTGTCGTACGTCACATATAGATTATACGACATTTGACATTTCGTTATAAGGTTTTACCTGAAACAGTACCTTAAAAAAAAAAAAAAAAAAAAA
>KK117680.1:165075-180060 GCA_000611955.2 Stegodyphus mimosarum
ATGAAGGGTGTATAATTTTACTTTCATTATCCATCATTTACTTACGGTCATCTTATTCCAAGCATTTTCATAACTGTTCATCATTTGGCAGTATTTGTATAAATATAAATATTATTAATCGAAAACGCGTTAGCCCAGAAGGGCTATTAATTTCGCTTTGGCATTTTGCGTCGATTCACTGTAAACGGCGAATCACTTTTGAAATTGTTGCTACCAAATATTAGAGCCCTGTATTATATTTAAAGAAATTAAATAATGAAGAATCTGCATAAATGTATATATGTTTCTTGCATTGTGATTAAACAATGGTACCTAGAGCCACCAAATTTTGAATAACATGCTTTTCCATCCGAATATGAGCATCTGAAACCCAAATTTGGAATTTGTTTTATAATCTATTCCGTATTTTGTAAAACTTTAACGAATTTTTGATTAAAAACTCAACGATTTCAAAGCGAGTAATGGCAACAGTGTATGGAAAAAAAACACACACACATACATTTTTTAATCTCCAGCGCGCGCTACTGTGTATCGGAAATTCTAAAGATATCCTCATTTTAAAATTATTTTGAGGTATTGCCGTTGAACTGAATTTTATGGTTTAAATGCGAAGAACATGATATTTAATAAATAAAGGTAACACACAAAGGGCCCCTTCGGTTGTAATGTTTTTTTTATTATTATTGTATTATATATAATAATAATAATAATAATAATAATAATAATAATAATAATAATAATAATAATAATAATAATAATTTTAGAAAGTAGTACTAAAACAAGAGAGACCTATTTGGTCAAGAATTTTGCGGAGAGAGCTACAAAATTTAATTTAAAGATTAGAAAAAGTAGTAAAATTCTAAAAGCTATCGCCTAAAAGTAAATTTGATATTGTAGTTCCAGAGGGTAAAAATACTTTGAACAAATAATCAATTACTAAAATAGTAAAAATAACCACAAAAAACTAAATGTTGTTATCGAGAAAAAACTCAACATTTAAAAAAATTAAAACACTTAAAAATTAAGAGCATTATTAAAGCGCAAGCTAAAATTACAAAGAATGGCAGTAAAGGTATTTAGCTTAACTCGAGGTTTATTACGGACTTATCAAGGGAAAAGCGTGACAAATTCGAATCCAGATAAATACCGCGTTTCGTCAAACGACAAAAATTGAGATTGAAACGTCAGAAAGAAAAGAGAGTTTTAGAGAAAAGTCAAAAGAATCAACTTAATACAGTTAGTCTCAATTTCTATTCCTTCTTTTCCCGACGCGCCTGCCATAAATTTAAAATGAAAACAAAACTGAAAAAGAAAAACTTTTAATTTTGAAGTTTACCTAGATCTACACTAAATTACAACCAAATTAAAATTTTTGATAAACGTAGAGACTTTAATTTTCATACATTAAAACTCACTAACTGGAATTCTAACGTTTCAAAAAGGGTCATTGTCAATACTATTAATGCACAACTTCTTAGAACTAAAAGAATCTGTAATAACACGTAACTCTTGCAAGAAGAAATTCTCTACTTCATTAAAATTTTACAATACAATCTTCTTCCTAAAACAGTAATTAAAAATTCCTTAAAAAAAGCTGGCATTTGCCTTTTATTTTAGATTATTTGGATTAGATAATGAAATGTTTTACTTAAATCCCAAGGGAAGGGAAGATGATGGATGGTTAATTCAAATGATTTAATGTAGAAATGTAACATAGGTTCCTTTTACTGCTACTTTTTTACTCTCTTAAATTGGCACAAAACTTCTGTTTAATTATTAATTTTAAAATTTAATATTACTCTTTTCTGGCCTTTCTTTCCTTTTACTAATTTTAAAGGCCTGTTTCGTTTCTTATCGCTTGTAAGCCCTCTAGCAAGAAGAGTTACGACTTTTTTCTAACAAATAATGCTTTATTTCCTATTTCCACTGCCAGATTTTACATTTCCTAAGTTTAGCCATTTTGTTCTTCGCATTCAAAAATATTTTACATGACTCAGCACTGCACTGAACAAGACGCCATTTTGTTGAAAAAGCGTCCATCTTCGACCTTCAAAGAAACCCCCTTCATTCCCTCTCTCCCTTTTGTCCAGACTTCCACACAAGCTTTTGCGCACGATAGGCTTAAGCATCATGACGTTTACTTCCCTTTTCTACAAAGTTACTCCTAATTGGTGATTTTTTGCTGATTTTCTTTTCTGGTTGCCCCTTTTTTTTAGAATTCTAATTCTGGCAACCTCTTTCAGCATTTATACCCTGTTAATTTTGAAACAGCAACTACAAAGGATGCAGGTATGTTCTTTTTCTGTCACTATAAGTTGCATTAGGTCCTTGCAAGACACTTGTGTTTTATTTTTAATTTTAGGTTTATTACTTTACACTTACTAAGTTTAATTCTACTAGCTATTGGGTTTTCCCTTAAAATTATGTATTTTTTGACTAATGGCCTTTTTTGCCATTTATTTTAATTTGTACATTCGCCTTACCAAGCATTATGTAAAGTTTTTCTTTTTCGGTTGTGTTTTAATTTTAAATTTATGGCAGGTGAGTCGGGAAAAAAAAGCGATAGAAATTGAGACTAACTGTATCAAGTTGATTCTTTTGATTTTTCTCTAAATGTAAATACGTTTCAATCTCAATTTTTGTCGTTTGACGAAATGCGGTATTTATCTGGATTCGAATTTGTCACGCTTTTCCCTTGATAAGTCCGTAATAAACCTCGAGTTAAGCTAAATTACCATTTACTGCCATTCTTTGTAATTTTAGCTTGTGCTTTAAATATGCTCTTAATTTTTCAGTGTTTTAATTTTTTTAAATGTTAAGTTTTTTCTCAATACCAAAATTTAGTTTTTTGCGGTTACCTTTACTATTTTAGTAATTCATTATTTGTTCAAAGTATTTTTGCACTCTGGAACTATAGTATCAAATTTACTTTTAGGCGATAGCTTTTAGAATTTTACTACTTTTTCTAATATATAATAATAATATATATTATTAATATTATTATATATATTTATTATTATTATATTACATAAATTTCATATGTAATTCTGGTTTAACGGACTTATTTATTAAATTTCCTTAATTGCTCAAATATGAATTCATTAAGAGCTTAAACAGTTTACTAAACTTAAGAGTACCGTGATATTGTCTAGGTTACTGTTTTAGATGCAGTTAAATAAGTGAGATTGGAAAGCAATTGTCCTTATTTTCTAAATTCCTATTGCCGCATAAATTAAATCTACGAAGTAAGCATACAATCAATGCATAATGAAATGGTATGCACTCCTCCTCAAGATGCTTGAAAATACGTGTTTAATCATGCAAGAGGATTAGAAAGAAAACTGGAGCCAAAGTAAAGTATTTTTTCTTTCAGAAAAATTCTACATAGTGATTCATGCCGTTTCTTACCTCATGTATCCAATTTGTTGCTCCAGAAATTTCGAAACTATCTTATTTTCTTAGTACCATTTTTAGGTAAGAGCTTCATATTTAGTATTTCCAAATTTTTATTTTTTGTTGCAGAAAACATTTTTAATTAAATTGTTTTGGCTAATAAATTTCTTATATTTCATCACAGTTCACTGTACTGAAATAAATCTGAAGCAAATATCAAGCTTTTTGTGAACACTAGTAACAAAATGCCTACCTTGTATACAAATATATATATAAAAAGAAAGAGTATATTCCGCCATTTCAATTTGATGTTTAAATCTCAAAAGTCTGAAATGATGATTCGAGTAAAGAACAGATGGAAATTAAAGAACAGGAACGTTAAAGATGTTCACAGCATTTTATCGATGTTAGCTTGTAAGGTTTTAGTTAAACTAACCAAGTTTATTTTAATTTAAATCTTTTCTATCTCCTCTCTGCTTCAACTTCCTGTCAGAAGAAGCGCGCGTTTTTAGCTTATGCTAATTTTTGAAGTTCAGCCAAGCACTATTTAAGCCAGAGGTGGAAACCTCTCGGTGTGTGAGAGCTTTGCCTCAGATCACGGTCACGCTGCTCAACGTTCGCCTGACCAGCTAGCAGTTTAAATTTATAAGCCATAGTGCTTACTACGTGATTGCTTTGTAAAATAAATTAAAGTGCGGTAGTATTTAGTATACCTTGCTACGCACCCTTTTCGGTAGAGGCCAACTTCCGCGAATTGCTCTGCGAAGCAACGTTTAATTTAAGTTCTATTTTAATTCATTTAAATTTATTTGATTGTTAAGTTTGACCAAAGTGTGGTCTGTTACGTTCTGTATCTCTCCCGAATTGGGAGGTTTGTTATTAATAGTGAATTAATAAAAGAGGATTTCAAATCCCTTCACGTGCAGTTATTCTCCAGCCCAGCAGTTACATCAGAACATAGCGTACCTTCCGCTCCCTGTTCCAGTTCAGGACTTAGAACGTAAGGATAAGAACCCTTTACAGAATTTACCATGTTCTCAAAGAATACACACAGAATGCTAAGTCCTGATAATGGCGCCCGCACAGAAAGAAGAGGATGGCCTCAGCAACAAGAAGACGAACCTGAGACACCTGCTGTACCTGTCCAGAATCCTGAGATAGCACCTCCTGGCATAGAAGGATTCGGCTACATCGTACAAACCATGCGAGCAGCCATGAAGCCAGCGGCAAGTTTTGACGGCAAGACAGCCGTAATCAATTTCCTGGAAAAGCTAGACTCCCACTTCATGCTATATCCAGTCCACGAATTTCAGAAAGTCGCTCTTGCTACCAGCGCTTTGAAGGGCCAAGCGCTAAGTTGGTTCAAGTGCATCGGAAAGAATCTCTTGGGGGAACCAGGAAGCCCCACATACACGTATGAAAATTTCAAGAATTCTCTAGTGAAAGCATTTCCCGTGGTGCGAGATCGAGCCAGATTGGAAGCTGAACTGTTTAGCCGATACCAAGAAAGAATAGAAGATTTGTCTAATTTTATTTTGAGGAAAATTCAAGTTTTCAAGCTTTTGTATGGAAGTCGCCCGGATCCTGAAATTATTCAAGTTATACTTCCTAGGCTACTGCCCCAAGTTCAAGATTTCATCGAACTAAGAAATCCAACAACATTAGACAGATTATTTGAGCTCGCGGTACAATTTGAAAGCCGAAGAACAGCCGACAACGAACGACGACGCCAATTTGAGCGAAGAAGTCAGTGGAGTTCGCCAAGACCGCAGCAAAAGCAAAATCAAAGTTACGGGAATAAGGCGAAGCAATGGCCGAAGAAAGATGTGTCTCCTAAAGCGAGCGGCGAACGAAGGGAATTTAATAGAAGAACAAGCAAAGATTCCGAGGGCAACCAGAAGAAAAAGAATTTAAACTAAGAGGGATTTCTTCGAGGAAGGTGAAGAAGTCCGAAGCAGCGCAAAACCCTTCCAAAATCAATTTAAACACCGTGGTCGTTAAGAATTTGAGTTTGCCGAAGATTGAAGTTCTAATCAACAACATACCGGCGACAGCCCTCTTGGATACAGGAGCCCAAAGCAGCTTCGTATCGGAAAGATTCTTTAAGAAGCACTTTCGACGTTACAGAATTTTTAGTGCAAGAGACACGGATGTCATAGCGGCCCAAGGAGAAAAATGTAGCTGTTTAGGAAAAGTACCATTGTTCGTGCGTATCAACAACGAACAGGTAAGAATCCTGTTTTATATTGTGCGTAACCTGCAGACTTGTATTATTCTAGGTGTGGACTTTTTTAGTTTGGCAGAAGCAAAAATTGATTTCAAGGGGGGAGAACTAACATTAAATATGAAGCCAATTGAAGCGAAGAATGATAAGCCCCCGCAGCTGGACTTGGAACATTTACAAGCAGAGGAAAAAGAGAAAATCCAAGGTCTGGTAAGTCACTTTGCGAATTTATTTAGTGATGTACCAGGCTTTACGCAGGTGGTGAACCACGACATTGACACGGGGGACGCTCAGCCAGTTAGGCAAAAGCCATATAGATATGATAGGACAAAAGAGGAAATAATTGAACATCATATTAAAGAGATGTTAAAGAATAAAATCATCACGCCAATTTCTAGCAGTTATGCTAGCCCCGTTGTCCTGTGTAAGAAAAATAATGATTACCCGATTACGCACCCGAAGCGGTGGCGTTTTGCTATAGATTATCGCAAGTTAAATTCAGTTACAAAATATCCTGTATATCCGTTGCCGATAATTGAAGAAATTATTCGAAATATTTCGTCTACAAAATACATGACTACATTAGATCTCACGAGTGGCTATTTTCAGATTGGGGTAAAACCCGAGGACGTACACAAAACCGCGTTCATAACGAAATCTGGTACGTACGCATTTCTTAGAATGCCGTTCGGATTATCCGGCGCGCCGGCAACGTTCCAAAGATGTATGGACATCGTCTTAAGACCAGTCCTTGGTAAAAGCACTTTCATATATTTAGACGATATTATAATTACGAGTAGTACTCTAGAACAACACTTACAAGATTTAAGAAAAGTATTTTCATTGTTAAACGAAGCTGGTTTAAAGATAAATGCGTCTAAATGTAAATTTGCCGCAAAAGAGTTACGTTATTTAGGATTTAAAATTTCCCAAAAGGGAATCGAAACGGATCAGTCAAAAATAGTAGCCATTAGAAATTATCCTGTTCCTAAAACAGCGAAGAAATTATCGTCGTTTCTCGGGATGTGTTCATATTACCGGGCTTTCATTAAAGACTTTGCAAAAATAGCTGAGCCACTGCTAAAGTTGAAAAGAAAAAAAGCTAGGTTTTCGTGGTCAGCAGAAGCCAACTTGGCGTTTCAAAAATTGAAAGACGCATTGACTCAAGCTCCCGTCTTAAAATTTCCAGAAGGGGATAAGGGATTAGAGATTTCAGCGGACGCTTCAGATTTCGCGATTGGTGCAGTGCTTTCCCAAAATGGTCAGCCCGTGGCTTTTTTCAGCCGAACATTAAATGAAACCCAAAGAAACTATTCCGCAACAGAGAGAGAAACTCTCGCAGTGTTAGCATCAGTACAGAAATTTCGTGTGTTCTTTGGAAGTTCTCCAGTAACTGTATATACCGACCACGCGGCGGTCACTAGACTCTATTCTGGAAAAAATTTATCACCCAGATTAATAAGGTGGGCTCTCAAATTACAGGAATATAACCTAATAATTAAACATACGCCGGGAAAAGAAAATGTTGTGGCAGATGCTTTAAGCAGAATTAACTTAGATGAAAATGGAAGTGTAATTAAGATAGCCATGTTAACATCCAAAGTATTAGATTCTCGTGAAACAGTAATAGCCGAACTCAAAAAAGATCCGGAGTTCAAAAATATATACAATTATTTGGCCGACCCTGAGAATTTCAATCATCCGGATATTGTGCCGATAAGAAATAGGGCCGAAAATTACGAATTAATTGACGGACTGTTATTCTATACGAAAGCTACTAATGAGAATCATGAATATAGACCGGTTATCCCAGCTAGCATGAGGTTGAATGTATTAGAAGAGTTGCATGATTGTGCCATTTCGGCTCATTTAGGTATAAGAAAAACTGTTCAGAGAGTTCGCGAGGCAGTTTTCTTTCCAGAACTGCAAAAGTTTACTAGGGCGTATGTCCAGTCGTGCCCAACATGTCAATTAAATAATTATGTTAATTTCCGCCCGGCCGGGTTCCTAAATAGTATTAAATCAGAATTCCCAAATCAAATAATAGGCATCGATTTACTTGGACCTTACCCTCGAAGTAAAGTTAATAAAAGCCGATATCTTTTAGTTATAGTGGATCATTTTAGCAAATGGTTAGAGTTAATTCCGTTAAAACGCGCGTCTGCAAAAATTGTAGTAGATTCAATTCTAAATAAGTATATTTTAAAATACGGGGCGCCCCTAAAAGTTATTTCAGACAATGGTCCTCAGTTTGTTAGTAAAATGTTTGAGGAAATGTGTGCAAAACTGGGCATACGTCATCTAAAGATGGTCCCGTATCGTCCGCAGTCAAACATAGCGGAACGGGTGAATAGAAATGTAGTGAAAATAATTCGTAGTTATGTGAAAAACTATCACTCTACCTGGGATAGCCATATAAATGAATTTGCATTTGCCCTTAGGACCGCCAAACACGATACTACACAAAAAACACCCGCTGAACTCTTCTTAGGAAGAAAGATCTTGACCCCCCTAGATAAACTGTTCTTTGTACAGGAAAGGGCAGAAGAATTTAAAATGAGTGATATACAAAAGTTAATACGGGAAGCGACGGAAAATATAGAAATGGCCCAAAGAAAACAGAAATTGTACTATGACCTAAAAAGAAGAGAGGTCAAGTACAATGTGGGAGATGAAGTGTTGAAGATTAAACACAACTTGTCAAATGCCCCAGAGGAAAAGGTGGGGAAATTTTTTCCGCGTTTTGAAGGCCCGTTCACAATTGAACAAATTACGGGGGCAGTGGTTATATTAAAAAGAAATGATGGTCAAACGCTCAAAGCGAATGTGGACCAAATAAAACCGTTCTATAATCGCAGCAAAATGGCTGTATTTAAAGATTCGTTTCAGGATCCGAGGCAATCGACTAGCCAGGAAGATATACGTCAGCAAAAACAGCAGGAACCAGCTACAACGGCATCGAAATGTCAGAAGAAGAAAGCTCCCCCCCAACAAAGAAATAAGAACCAAAAAGGTGGTTTCAAAAGAAAGTCTCACGATGCAGGTGAACAAATCTACGAACGGAATTACGAGCGCACCAAGAGAAGAAAGCAGAATGGGCAAGGGAAGCCCAATGTATCCAAAAGAACTGTGGAATCATCGGACAGGTGCCTGAGAAGCAAGAAACGTCGATTGCAGCCTGAGAATCAACTTCCCGAATACAGCAGGAACCAGGACAAGCAACGAGCAAGGGCCCAGGAGAGAAGGGCCCAGTCCACCAAACGTCCAGCGGAGCAACCTCCTCTACAAAGGAAATTGCCGAGGATACAACGACGGAATTTCAAAAGAAAAAGAGACGAGCAGGCTCCGAAAGAACAACGAAAAACGAGGAAACTGAACCAGGCCACAACTTACTCAAGTTTTAAAGATTGGGCCAAGAAAAGGATGGACGATCATAATAAGATAAGTACAATTTCGTATTCAAAAGTTTAGTTAATTTTTGAGTATACTGCAAGTTGCAGGACTGATTTTACCTCAAGCGAGGTTGACTTTTACGCCAAGTGAGCGATAAGTTCTCATATGGAAAGTAAAATGTTTTGTTAAAAGAAATTGTAATTCTTAAAGATTTAAAATTACTTAATTTTGTAAATAGATTAATTCTGTAAAAGCAATGAATTGCTGAAAAGAATATGTTAACTAAATGATTTTGTACGACGCTTTGTCTAAAGACTTGTAAAATGTCTAGAATGAAAATTCGGAAAATTGAAAAACACGATTTAGTCTGTAGACTATTAATTCAATGTAATTTGATATTTCAAGAAAGTACCTTGAGAAAGGAATAGGAAGCACTTGCTGTAAGCTTAGAAATTTAACCTATATTTCTGTAAGCTTAGAAATTTAACTTCTATTTGCATTTCAGGATTGCTGTGAAATTGTTAATGTGTTATGAAATGTAACAAATAATATTATGCTAGCAATGCACGTTAAGTGCAATATTAATGTGAATGTTGTGTGCAAACTGCGAATTTGTATGCATGAAAAGTTAAAGATTCACTATTTTAGAATGCAAGTGTTAATTAGGCTCTCCACCAAATACACTTAAAGTGTTAGACATAAAGCTAGTGAGAACCTTAGGATTAGCTGGTTATAGGGCGTTTTTTTCAGGTCTCGTATGTCAAGTTCTAACTAATGTTAGTCGATTGTAGGTGGAAGAGTTGAACACCCCCGAACACATAAAAACCCGCAATGGCGGTTTGCTTTACATCCAACACCGGTGAGAGAGCATACGGGGGAAGAATTTAATTGTGCTTGAATGATAATGTGTGTGTGCAAAATTACACAGAAAAAAAAAAAAAGGATTTGTACCACTTAGAATTATTCTGTTATTATGTCATACTAAAGTTGTTTTCCTTCCAGATTTTGCTGGAAGGAGTAAGACTGTTTGAAGAATAAGACTTGAAAAAAAAAATGTTGAAGATTGTTGTTCCAGAAAATTTCGTCTGTATTTTACACAAACATATATTGCCTTGTAAGAGTTGGCCTAAGTTTAGAACAGTGAAATTTTCGACTATTTAGAATTGCTAGTTTTCAACATGGTCCGTTTGGACCAAAGTAGTTTAACTATCGCAATTCTGGCGGGAAGTATGTAAGGTTTTAGTTAAACTAACCAAGTTTATTTTAATTTAAATCTTTTCTATCTCCTCTCTGCTTCAACTTCCTGTCAGAAGAAGCGCGCGTTTTTAGCTTATGCTAATTTTTGAAGTTCAGCCAAGCACTATTTAAGCCAGAGGTAGAAACCTCTCGGTGTGTGAGAGCTTTGCCTCAGATCACGGTCACGCTGCTCAACGTTCGCCTGACCAGCTAGCAGTTTAAATTTATAAGCCATAGTGCTTACTACGTGATTGCATTGTAAAATAAATTAAAGTGCGGTAGTATTTAGTATACCTTGCTACGCACCCTTTTAGATAGAGGCCAACTTCCGCGAATTGCTCTGCGAAGCAAAGTTTAATTTAAGTTCTATTTTAATTTATTTAAATTTATTTGATTGTTAAGTTCGACCAAAGTGTGGTCTGTTACGTTCTGTATCTCTCCCGAATTGGGAGGTTTGTATTTAATAGTGATTGAATAAAAGAGGATTTCAAATCCCTTCACGTGCAGTTATTCTCCAGCCCAGCAGTTACATCAGAACATAGCGTACCTTCCGCTCCCTGTTCCAGTTCAGGACTTAGAACGTAAGGATAAGAACCCTTTACAGAATTTACTATGTTCTCAAAGAATACACACAGAATGCTAAGTCCTGATAAGCTTTGAAAGTAAATTAGATGCATTTGATTTCTGCGCTTTCATGGATTTGTAAAAGCTT
The DNA here is from genome assembly GCA_000611955.2 of Stegodyphus mimosarum. Lineage (NCBI taxonomy): Eukaryota > Metazoa > Arthropoda > Arachnida > Araneae > Eresidae > Stegodyphus > Stegodyphus mimosarum. The sequence continues at coordinate 176,034 of KK117680.1, forward strand.
GAAGTAAATTTATGTGTAATAAAAATAAAGAATGAGTAATTAATTTTTTTAACTTAATTATTTTGTTATGCAAATATGAGAAGAAAGTTTTTTTCAACGAATTATTTAATTAAGATATTAATAATTTATAAGAAAGAAATAGAATTGCAAATAACAAAATAAGTTGATCTGGGAAGAAAATGAAAAGTTATTGTTTGTGATCTTTATCTCTTCACTTCTATGCCTACAAGTTGCCTAGATTGAAATTTAAAACAGCAATAAATAGATGACTTGTTTGCAATACGTGTCTTTCTTTCAAAAGAAAAACTGCTGAGGAAAAGAAAACAAGCTCGTTAATATTTAAACGATTTTCTAAAAACAAATTAATTCCTTGCTTGCTTGACTCGTTGATCTGGAAACGCTCTTATAGAAGGTAAAGTGTCGACATGTATTCACATGCTGTCTGAGTAATACCAGCTACAACTGAACTCTGTCTAAGTTTTATTTTTTAAAAATAAGCTCCATCGTTGTTTGTAAGAATAACTGCTTCTAAAATTTTGGAAAAATGGCAGATATTTCAAAGTTTTTTTTCATATTAAATCCATAGTTATTTTCGAATCCTTTAAAATACTGCGTCCGTGCGACAGGACTACGGATAATTTAAAACGGGAAAGAACACGGGCGATATTTCACAACTTCTTTGAAAGAAGTGGAAACTATTCTAAAAGATGAAGCAGTAAGTAAGATTGATTTGATATCTGTATCTAATATTTTTAATGATAAAGCTCACAGATTATTTCAGTTAGATGAAAAAGTTAAAGTAACATGCCTAGAAATGGAAAATTTTAATGAAGATGAATTTTCTAAGGATATGGATTTAACGGAAAGTTATCGAAATCAGTGGGTTGCTATGAAAACGAAAGTTGATTTAATGTTATCAACCATTGAATAAAAGGGCGATATTTCCCGTGTAGTAAATAAAACTAAGCGAAATTTCCGTCTTCCTAAGTTAGAATTGAAACGTTTTGATGGCAATATTAAAAATTGGATAGGATTTGGGGACAATTAGAAAAAATCATTAGGATGATAGCATTGATGCAGATGACAAATTTCAGTATCTTTTACAAGCAATTGAAGAAGGTTCATCGGCCAGAGATTTAGTTGCAAGTTTTCCACCATTTGGCGAAAACTATCATAACGCTATTGAACAACTGAAATCTCGTTTTGCTAAAGATGAACTATTAATCCAAATTTATGTTCGTGAACTTTTAAATCTAGTTTTAACGCAAGCGAAAGGTGGCGAAAATTTTACTTTGGGGGTTCTTTATGATAAATTGGAGACTCAGCTGCGAGCATTAGAGTCTTTAGGGGTAACGTCTGAAAAATATAGAGCAATATTATATCCTTTAGTAGAATCATCTCTGCCAGAAGTTCTTATCAAGGAGTGGGAAGGCACACATAAAAAAAGACAAGATGAAATAGAAAATAAAGACAAGATGAACATGTTTGGAAATTTATTAGAATTTCTTCGTTTGGAAGTCGAAAGTGAAAAGCGGTTACAACTTGCTCGAGCAGGGTTTGCAAATGATCAATTTTAAAATTTTAAAGCGAAAGAAAAAATTCCCACTGCAGCTTGTATAGTATCTAATGAAAAGCAAAGAGCTGAGAAAATGGCAAACATTGTTTATTTTGTAACAAGTCGTTTCATAATAACTCAGAATGCTTTAAGGCTACCGTGATGTCACTGGAAGCTAAAAGGGAAACATTGAAGAAAAAGGGGGCTTGTTTCGTTTGTTTGAAACCAGGACACAATTCTAAGATCTGCAAAGCTTATTTAAATTGTATTATATGTAAGAATAAATACCATAGCATTATGTGTCTAAATATAAATCAATCAAAACAAGACAAACAGTCTGAACCGGATGCACAGGTTTTTTTGTCACCCAAAACTTCGCCAACATTGTTCTTAACTGTATTGGTAAAAATCATCAATGATGACAGGTCCCGAATCGTTCGACGATTATTTGATGCTGGTGCTCAGAGATCTTTCATACGAAAAGATATTGCGGAGAAATTAGGATTGAAACCTGTAGATCAAGAAGTGATGAGTCATGGACTTTTTTGGGGCAGTGAAACTAAACAAGAGTCCCACAATGTCTACAATATTACATAACAAAGTTTGTGTTCAAATTTCAAGTACACTATTTCAGTTTTGGACGAAAAGAAGATATGTGGTGCAATTCCACGTGTAGAGTATCCTGATATTTATCCAACTTTGAAAAAAAAATGTACGTTTAAGTGATATAGGAGAATATGTGCCTGAAATAGGTTTATTATGGCGCATTATTGACTGGAAGAATTGAGCCCATTGATAATAATTTGGTAGCTATTAAAACAAAACTTGGATAGACGCTTCAAAGTAAATAAAGAAGCTACTCAAAACCTTTGGAGAGTATTGTATTTGCTAATAATTTAGATTTGAAGGAATTATGGAGCCTAGATGTCATCGGTATAAGATGTCCTGCAGAAGTAAAGTCAAGGCAGATAACCCATGAAGAAACGGTAGATGTTTTCCGTAAAACTATTAAAAGAAAAGAAAACAAAAGATTTGGAGTATGTTTGCCATGGAAAAGTGGACGTCAAGAATTAGAAACGAATAAAAAATTAGCCACTAAACGGTTAATGTAAACTACCAAAAATCTCATTAGATTGGACATTTAATAAAATATGATGACATGTTTAATGAGTGGGTTCGAGATGGAATTATTGAAATTGTAGATAAAGACGAGAAAAAGGAACACTATTTACCACATCATCCTGTGATAAAAACTGATGTAACAACAACAAAAATTCGTCCAGTTTTTGATGCGTCGACGAAAGATTCCAAAGGAAATTCCTTGAATAATTGTTTAGAAAAGGGGCCAAATTTATTAGAATTGGTACCCAAATTGATAATGCAGTTTCGGAAAAACGCAATTGACGTAAAATCAGACATCAAAAAAGCCTTTTTACAAATCAGTTTGTATCCAGAGGATAGGGAATGTTTTAAAGTTCTGTGGTGGAAGGATTTATCAAGACAAGAAGAAATAATCACTCTCCGACATTGTAGAGTGGTATTTTGTGCTTCTCCTAGTCCCTTTTTACTAGAAACAACTATAGCTTACCATCTAGAGAAGGCTCTACCATCTAGAGAAGATTTTAAAAGATTTCAAAAGATTTTAAACAACCATATTTTAAGAAATCAGTAACCATCACTAGATAATATTACTTAACAATGAGATCTGATTTGATCTCGGCTGATTAATCTGACTATATGTTACCTGATGCGCAGTTAAAAACTATATAATATTATATAGTGCTTATAATATATATACTTTCATTATTAACTTAAAAAGAATTTAAATTTCTAATTCTCCATTATTAAGGAGTCCCGAGATAATCCATGCTCGGTTTGGTTTGGTTTAGTTGATTATGGCAAAACACACTAGGGCTATCTACCTAAGCGAAGGGATGCTTTCGTGGAGGGCTCTCTACGGAAAACTGGCTCGTATACACGCTGCGCATGAAGAAAACAAAGAAAACGCCATGTAGACCATCCGTTCGCTTATAATCCAAACCAGCGCACAACTATCAGAATTCAGCGATTTTAGCTCTGAATACAGCAATTTTACCGATGATGGGACAGATATAGGATGGCGTATACTATATCTGCCAATCTGAATTGGTAAACTTGCCAAAATGTAGTTTGGCATGTTTGGCCAGAGCAGTTGTGTGCTGCGGCAATGGAAGCTTTCGTTAGAACAGGGTTCATTACAGAACAAGGGCACGTTACCCTGACGTGGTCTCAAAGGACCACCTCAGGGTTCATTACAAACGCTGGATGGGTATTGCGGTGGAACAAATGCAGTTTGAAGCAGGGCCGGCATTTTGTGCCTCCTCGTTGTCATATTAGGTATCGCCAGGCTTTACTAATTGCTAAACTTCCGTCCCCGATGTAAGAAAGAACATCACAGGAGGCGGTACAACTGTCTTCCAGCCTTCTTTCCCT
>KK117680.1:180091-220254 GCA_000611955.2 Stegodyphus mimosarum
CTCGACAGAATTTAGGATGACAGTATATTGAATTCCCCCCTTGCTTCACAGGTACTAAACGCTTTCAAACAGCCATACTGTATCAGGTGTTCGAACCCAGGCCCTTAGATATGGCAGTCAGCGTCACTAACCACTATACCGCCTAGGCAGTCCATTGCGGAGGAACGGTAGGACTAACTGCATTGTGGGCAAAACAGTTCGACGGTACAATCTGCTTACAGAATCTGCTTACACTACGATGTCGCAAGAGTAAACATAGTGCGACCTCTCTCCGGCATATTGTCACAAAATATGTTGAGACGCGTCATGGAAGTTTTTCCGCATCGCCTCCAACGGTGAATTAAAGCAGAATCAGAGTATTTACGAGGTACCATTTTCGGATTTGACTAGTATTCTGCGTTGTATTATACATTGCAGTAAATACCTATGTGTATTTTGGCAGTCACGTAAGCCAGATCGAACACTCACTGTTTTTCTATTGCTATTTAAAGTTGGTAGACACAGTATGCGCCAACCGAAATCACTCCAGGAACTATACACAAGCTCTTTTTATTGGTTTGTTTTGAATGTTTCTTCACAGACTGAAACAAGGTCCATCACGTAAAGAAATATTAAAAATTAGTTTTGCCTTAAACATTTACTGTTCCTGATAATCAACTTTAAATGCGACGCGTTACATTTTTAACTGACATGCTCCTTTTTGTTTTCTAAAGTGTATGTAGAACGTAAATTGTTATCGGAAATAAATCCACAAACAGCATGTGATTAGTATAGCTTTGTGAATCGACGTGGAAAGAAAAATTATGCAACCATGAAAATTAATTATTTTTATTAAAGAAATAAAATTTAATACCGAAAATACTTTGGTTAGAGCATCAAAAACATTGCTGCGAAGCATGAAAATTGCTTCACAAAAACTGAGGTATTTGCCCACTCTTTGTAGTTAATTAAAAAATACTTATAGTTACTTTTAAGAAATATAGCTCTAATGATTTTCAGTGAAATTTGTAGGTTGTTAATAAGATATTTACTACGCAATACTCAGTTTGAAAAAGAACTCCCTTAATACTTATTAAAAATTAATCATTTTAATTAATTTTTTTCTATCCAAATAAAAAATAAAGCAATTAACAAAAAGTTAATATCGATCAATATTTACTTTTGAAATAACTTCCAAGGTGCTATTAAATAGTTTGCGTTTTGACTTAAAGGGAAAAAAACCGGATGCAGAGAAATGAATATTATAATATAGAGGCATAGACCCAGATACTGCGATTTCAATTCTAGCTTATAAAGTAAACATTTCAATGAATGAAATGAATTTTTTTATTTCTTAGTATGCCTAAAAATTTTATTTGTCTGTAAATTATTGTCTGTGGAAGTGTAATAAATTATATGAATAAAACGATAAAGCTATTTCGCTTTCTTACACATTGTATATCCGCTGGAGTAGCACATTCAGTTTCTTTGAAAAACCTTTCTTTCGCACTCAATATTCTTGGCTGCCGCCCAGACAGTATAGTGGCTAGGGAAGCTTGATTGCGATACCAAAAGCACGAGTTCCAATCTCGGAGAAGGGATAGATGTAAAATTGTCTCTCCCTTCACAGGAGGTAATAAGTGGCACTTAACATTACGAGGCACTTAACAGTTGCCGCCTATTAAGTTTCTCCACAATAAAATTGCCACCGTATCGGTAATTAAATGGTTTACAGTATTATAATATTCTAGTTAAATTAAAGTTACTTGTTGGCTAGATCTTTGCTTGAACTGAGAAGCAATTATTTGTTAAGTTCAAACTGTAATGATAAGGCAAGCGAAGGATGAAAAAAGCCCTTTTATTCAACTCAAGTACTTACAGATGGCGGTCCCGGTGCTCACAAAACTAAGCCAATACTTTTGGCTGTAACTCGAAATATAAAATTAAAGCTATGTTAAATAATCAGCCAAAGCTGTGCAGAGGTAATTAACGCGAGTTGGCTCTTAGCGTTATCTCCAACGTAGACAAAGCGGAAATTAATAAGCACGGCAAAACCGTGAAATACAAAACACCGTAAAACAGCAAACTTAAATATCAGCGAAATAACATGGCCGAAAGTCAGAACACGCTTTGTATGAAGTAACCCGCTTAAATAGTATCTTTCTACCTTACCTAGCATAACGCGTGAAACTGAAGTAACGTTCTGGTAAAAAGATTTGTGTTGAAAGCAAGAGGAATAGGAAAGGTTGTTTCAAAGTAAAAATAATTAACTTTTAAATAAATTAAATAAATCCCCACCCAATAGTTAAAATTAATAGCTATTTGCTTTCCTATGCAACTCTGAACAATTTTCTTCCTAATGGGCAAGAAGCGCGTGAAATTAGAACAGATTTTTCAAAATTCATTTTTAAACAAATTATCTAAATCAAATTATGTTCTTTAAATCATCACAAATATACACGTTGTTGCGTGCGTACGGCTTCCTAATTTATTGAATGCACAAATTTGATAAAAAGTTAATAAAATTTATTCTTATCACAAGATATATAACAAAATGCTATATTTTTCCTCAAAGATAGTCGTATAATATCACAATATCGAGCAATATAATCAGTAGCTATATTTTAAACTACTAAAGCATGAAATAGAACGCAATCCAAAGCGCAGAGAATGCTAATCCGATCAACAAAATTACAGCAGCAAAGTAATAAACAACTGAGCTGAAATGTTTCTCTGCGGCTTTTATAGCTTTTTAAATCGGCCGCGCGAGATAGTTCTGGCAGTTTCTGAAACGCAAAAACAGTAGAATTATGGTTACAACTAACATAGTAGTCAATTACGTTTATTCAAATTAAATATCAATTACAGCGATAAACTTTTATTCAATGTTAAATGCACGTGCTCTTGTGTTTTTAACTTTCCGGCGTAGCTTTCTCTTAAAAGTTGTCACAAGCTGCATTGCACGGGGAAATAAAACAATTTTAATTATAGTTCTACTAAAAATGTCTAACTAAATACAATACGAAATTCATAGCAATATACCTACAAATGTAAAATGTGTTTTTCAAACGGATAAGCCAAATACTGAAAACGAAAATTGATTGTGTGAAGATTACAAAGGCTAATATATCTTCTTATCTTTCTCCTTGAAAATTAAAATGTGGACATAAATTAAATACAGGCAATATATGATTGTATACGGTAACTTATTTTTAAATGTCAAGGAAGCTATATATAAATAATATTACGAAAGGTTCGATATTAAGTTTATTTATTGTAGGAAAATAATCCTTATATTGATAAGGTGTGAGAAAGTGTGCTCTAGACAAAAGCATATCTTTATGTGTATGTGCATGTACATAACCTAAAATTAAATTCGGCGGCACAAACAGCCTTTAGAGAGCCATGGCCGGCAGCGCCCTGATATCTGCTTTCTAGACCCTGCTCTCCGGAGTGCTTGTGCCGCTTTGACTGGACAAGTCGTCAGCCTGTCGCAATGTGTGCATATACATGTGTGTAAGATATAAGAAAATACGATAGCTGCTTTAAAAGCTAATTGGCGATCTCAAAATAAACATTCCAAATTTCCTAATCTCTCCCTGAATTCATCTATTCTCCAGAAGATTTTTCTACGTTACGTAACACTACTTGAAAAGTGCAAACCAAAACTAATACTAACCAATCATAGCTTGTCTCTAGAATTGCGCCTGCTCTGGTATAAATGTTCTAGCGTACAAATTACGTCATCCTTCTTCTGACAGCTCCCACCTTGCTAACTTCAGCTTCTTTCTGTGCGCTACTTGAATGTCATTTCGCTGTGCTTGTCTCCTATCGCAATAATATAAAAAATGTCAATGTTCTTAAATAGCTACGATTAGAGAAAGAAGTGATTGGCCACAAACACCAACTGGAAAATAAAAATGAAATTAAAACTGCCTGGACTGCCATTTTTTTTAGATATTACGAAGTCAACATATTCTTACGGATTTCTTTTTAGTTAGCTATTTTTAGAAGAATTGTAATTAAAATTGTTTTATTTCCCCGTGCAGAGCAGCGAGTTTTAAAAAGAAACTACGCCGAAAAAGTAGAAATACAAGAGAACGTGCATTTAACATTTTAATAAATAGATATCTCGTAACTGTATTATTTTTGCTATCCAGAAAAATCGAAAAAATACCAGAATGGTCTCGTGCATGGTTAAAAGGCTTATAAAAGCTTGAGAAAAACATCTCAGTTCAGTTGTTTACTAAGTTACTGTTGTTTACTTAGCTGTTGTAATTTTGAGATCGGGCTAGCTTTCTCTGCGTTTTGAATTGTGTTCCATTTAACGTTTCAGTACTTTAAAATATAACTACTGTGGGATATTGTGATATTGTACGAATATGTGTGAAGAAACATTTTAGCATTTTGTTTTATTTCTTGTGATGAGAATAAATTTTTTTAACTTTTCATCAGACTTGGGCATTCAATCTATTACGAAACTGTTCTTACGTAGCACGTCTTGGTGTCAGGAGTGGGGTTTGAATGCCAATAACTAGAGCGATGGAAAAACAATTAAGGCAGTTATTAGAAGCCTTTACTGCCTTTAAAGAAGAGATGAAAGCAGGCCAAGAATCATTACAGAAGAGATGCAAGCAGGTCGAGAATCAGTTAAAGAAGAGACGAAAGCCGTTAAAGACGAGATGAAAGCTGTTAAAGAACAATTGAAAATGGGCCAACAGGAAATGAAAAGAGAAATCACCTGCATAACAGAAAACAAATGTGAAGCTGTACAAGACAGAACTGACACAGTTGAAAACGGAGTTGTCAAACTGAAGAAAACGTTTCTGCCGTACAACAACAAATCGAACAACAAATTCATGACAGGGTATCAGCACCAGCGAAAGAAGTTGATACTTTAAAGGAACTCGTAGCGTCGGTAGGGAGCAATTCTGAAGGTTTTAAATTTTTACCCATGCCTGCTCATCCCTCTCTGAAGCCATCCACGTATGATGCAAAGACCTCATGGCAAGTATACAATATACAATTTTCTGAAGTGGCGAATGTGAATGGATGGAATTCCCAAGCTAAGGCCTGTCATCTCGATGCTTCTCTGAGAGCAGACACAGCAGATATCCTTCAGACTCTTCCAGAAAACCAGAGATTAGACTTCGAAGCTCTATGCGGTGTGTTGGAGCTGCCGGATAGAGCTTCAAAGCGAAAATGTTTAAAAGACTACAGTAGGCTTCAATTAAATCCCGTCAAAAGAAGCCCACGGAAACAATACAGGAGTTCGCCACGGATGCTGCAAGGCTATCTCACCACCATTGTTCCAGAGTCGAAGCGAAATACGAGCTGCTTAATCCGATTGTACGACATAAACATCGGCTAATCCAGACCATGGAGTGGCAAAAAAGTCAGGAAAGAATGTGACATTAAACTTATTATTGAATCATTGGAGTCCTCAAACAGAAAACCTACCTGGCAGGACATTTCGATTTACAGTCCTACTACAAAACACTGTTGGGCTCTCTGGGAGTCACTCCATATTCGAAACGGTGTCTTGTACAGGAAATTTGAATCTGATGATGGGCAGGCATTCCGATGGCAGTTACTACTCCCAAGATCCCGGATCTCTGACGTCCTTAAAGAACTACATAGCAGCCCTTCACTAGGCCACCTCAGAATAATGAAGACCTTGCAAAACGTTCGTGAGCTCTTTTACTGAGAAGAAGGAAGACGTGCAAAAATATGATGCAAAAGTCCCATCTTGCGATGCCTGTGCATGTTGGAAAGGACCGATGAAACACGGCCGAGGCAAGCTGCAACGTTATAACGTAAGAGTGCCTTTTGAATGTATCGCCTTTGATATCTTTGGACCTCTGCCACGAACTGCTGATGGCAACAAATAGATCCTCGTTGTCATTGATTACTTCACCAAGTGGCCTAAAGCATATCCTATGTCTGATCAAGAGGCTGTCACAGTAGCAGAGGTAATGATACAGAGCTAAACTTCTAGTTTCGGAGTCCCTCTTCAGTTACATTCCGATCAGGGAAGGAATTTTACCTCGGCTGTAGTCAAGGAATTCTGCAAGCTACTCGGCATTGTCAAAACCCAAACGACGCCTTTACATCCCCAGTCAGACGGCATGGTGGAAAGGTTCAATTGAACCATCCTTTATAACATCTCATTGGTGGTTTCTAGAAACCAATATTACTGGGACAAGAAGTTACAGCTGTTTTACTCGCTTACCGCAGGGCTGCCCACGAGACTTCCGACTATTCCCCATCTCAGATGCTCTTCGGACGTGACCTTCGTCTTCCTTGTGATCTCTTGTTTGGTCTTCCTGAGGATGCGCCTTTATCGCTTGAGGAATACATCCAAGTTCCCCAGGCCTAATTTGAAGTGATACACAATTTTGCACGAGAGCGAGTCACCTTGGCGACGGAGAAGATGAAGACCCGATCCGACACTTGAGCTACTGGACATCGGTTCAACGAAGGGGACAAGGTGTGATTGTAGAATCCGACTCGACAAAAAGGACTCTGTCCGAAACTACAATCACCTTGGGATATCCAAACAACTTTGCATTTGAATGTAGGAATACCGCGGGGTTCCTTACGCAAACCTTCTCATGAGCACTGTCCGGTATGGACAGCTAGCGTTCTAGAAAATAGATCAGCGATGAACAAACATTATCCATTGTAAGATCAAACATCTACATCTATCCATTTGTAAGATACTTAACTATTGCATTGTACTTCATAGCTCTTATCCTTTCTGCAGCCCAGAATATTTTGCAGTTTGTTATACGTACTATTATTATACCCATTCTGTAAAGCAATTTTAAATATATACTTGTAAGTTTGTGCGATTATAAAATATGCCTTAAAATGTAAATGTACAAAGTGAAATGTAGGCTTTAAAGGATTTGACCTTTATAAATGAATGTTAACATTATTATATTTACATTTAATTCCACTTTTATCTAGATGCATATAATTGTATATAATAGTGAGCCTCCACCTTGTGTAATAAAATACTCTGATTAATTGTAAAACAAATCGATGAAAACATGTACTTTCTTCAAGAGCCTTGCATGCTCATGTTCTTTCACTATTGGTATAAATTCATTCTTAACTTTAATATGCATTTTGTGTAACCCAGAAGTATATAGGAAATTGAATTTTGCATTTATATTGTCTACAACAGTGTGCATTTATATTGCATTTATCTGTATATTAAGACAGCTAACTATTGCATTGAGCTTCATAGTTCTTATCCTTTTTGCCAGATCAGCATATTTTGTATATTTACTATACGTAGTACTACTATTCTTATTCTGTATAGCAATTTTATTATATACTTGTAAGGTAAAACGATTGTAATATGTGCTTTAAAGTATAATTGTACACTTTGAAGTGAATAGCAGGCTTTAAATGATTCGAACATATGATTTATAAATGAATTTTAACCCTATTATATTGTTACGAATTTTGTATTTATTTAGCTATCTAATTAGATTTGTAATTAAAATTGTTTTATTTTTCCGTGCAACGCAGACGAATTTGAAGAAAAAGATACATCGGAAAAGTAAAAACACAAGAGCTCGTGCATTTAATATTTAATAAATAAATATCTCGTAACTGCTGTTGCCATCCAGAAAAATCAAGATATTTATAGATTTTACCAGAATATTCTCGTGAATAATTAAAACGCTTATAAAAGCTGAATTTAAACACCTCAACTCAGCTGTAGCTGGTTTAAGCGAACTGTTGTTTACCTAATGCTGTTATTAATGGTAGCGAATTCGCTGAGAGATTGTATTAACTTTCTCTGTTTTGAATTGAGTTCTGTTTAGCGTTTGAGATATTGTGATAATATACGAATATCTCTGAGGAAATATTTCAGTATTTTGTTTTATTTCCTGTGAAAAGAATAACTTTTATTAACTTTTTAACGATTTACGCATTCAATCCATTACGAACCCGTACGCACGCAACAGTTTTTGGTGTCAGAAGTAGAATTTGAATGCCAATCACGAGAGGGATGGATGAATAATTAAGACAACTCATCACTGCTTTTGCTGCATTCCAAGAAAAGATGGAAGCTGGCCAAGCATCATTTAAAGAAGATTAAAGGTGGCCAAGAGTCCGTTAAAGAGGAGATGAAAGCGGTTCAAGAAAAGATGGAATCTGGTAAAGTTTCCGTTAAAGAAGATTTGGAAAGCCGTTCAAGAAACGATGGAAGCTGGTCAAGAATCAGTTGAAGCAGACATAAAAGTTGTACAAGAAAAGATTGAAGCAGGTCAAGAGGGAATGAAAAGAGAAATTACCTGCGTAATAGAAACCAAATTCGAGCCTATGGAGGACAGAATCGGCACAATTGAAGACAAAGTTGGAAATATTCAAGAAAGAGTTTCTGCGGTGGAGCAACAAATTGAAGAAAGAGTTTCTACCGTCCAAGAACAAATGGAACAGCAAATTGAAGAGCGGGTTTCTGTTGCCGGCGCCAAAGAAGTTGACACCTTAAAGAAATGCATAGCGACAACAGGAAGCAATTCTGATGGATTTAAATTTTTACCCATGCCTGTTCGTCCGCACTGAAGTTATCCACATATGATGGGTAGTCCTCTTGGCAAGTGTACAAGACGCAATTTTCAATAGTGACGGAAGCGAACGGATGGGATTGCCAAGCTAAGGCCTGTCATCTCGCCGCTTCTGTGTGAGCAGACGCAGCGGATATCCTTCAGACTCTTCCCGAAAACCAGAGATTAGATTTTGAAGCTCTCTCCGCCTCCTTAGAGTTCCGTTTTGGAGAGAAATGTTTGGAAGACTACAGCAGGCTTCAATTGAAATCCTGTGAACAGAGGCCCACAGAAACATCCAAGAGCTAGCTACGGATGTTGAAAGACTGTCTCACCTCGCCTTTACGGAGTGCCCGAGAGAAACAAGGGAAATCCTGTCCCTGCAGTACTTTACCGATGGCATCCGGTATCCTGAAATACAGAAAGCTCTACAAATGACGGATGTCAAGGCTATAAAAGCGCTCTCTAGTGTACACCATGAATTTCGAGGCAGCTCAGCAAGCAACTCGTAGAGATCGCCACACTATGCGAGTCCACGAGCCAGTGAATCCGTTGATGGCTCGTTTAGATGATTTATCCAGACACGTCAATGCCTTCAGACGGTATATTAGTGATAAGAAGCAGACCGTAAAGTGCTGGAACTGCGGTGCTTTAGGGCACACGCGAAGGAACTGCAGAACAGCCCAGAGTACGGAAAATAAGACGGACGATATAAGCAGACAATTAAATGCCATGAGATGGAAAAGGATTGACAAAAAATCAAAGTGCTGGAACTGCGGAGCTGAAGGCCACCTACGAAGGAACTGCAGAACACCCCGGAGTACGAAAAGTAAGACCATTTTCCAGCAACGACGCAGGAAGCAAATTAATGATCATATCGTGGAGCGAAGTTTGAACGGTAGTGAAAAATCCTGTTTTAAAGCGCTCAAGATTTCTACAGTGAATGGCAACAGTAATGGACTGTCCATTAATGGGCATATCGTTGGAGTTCCTTGCAATATGATCATTGATACAGGAGCTAATTTTACCATCATTCGGAAAGATTTAGCTCAACAATTTAAAGATAAACTCATTTGGACGCCATCCTGTGTCACCCTCCAGACTTCGTCCGGCGAGAAAATCGACGTAGATGGGAAGTTAAACGTGAACATCGAGCTTGAAAGTGTCTCCTACCATCACACTGCATATGTGGCGGATATTACACATCCCTGCATACTAGGATTGGACTTTTTAAGAAATACGATTGTTCCTTGGACTTCAAAAACAACAAACTATTCTCAGCATCAGAGGACATAACTAGCTATGATCAGAGGGGATCCTCAGCTGGAAACGCCGACGCGTTGTCTGAAAGACCCGGCTCAGAAAGCTGCCAAAATCATACTAGGGTCGAAGAGAAACACCATACTATCGACAATTCTCTATCCCAAATGCTCATCGCTCGTGATCTTAGTCCGCCTAATGATCTCTTGTTTGGTCGCCCTCCGGATGCGACTAATCTCCTGAGGAATACGTCCAAGATCTTAAGGCCCGGTTTGAATTAAGGCACAACTTTGCACGAGACAGAGTCCACTTAACGACGGAGAAGATGAAGACCCGCTACGACACGAGAGCTTCTGAACGTCCTTTCAACGAAGGAGACAAGGTGTGGTTACTGGTTTCCAGAAACCAACAGGATTTGGACAAAACGTTACCACTATTTTTACTGGCTTACCGCAGTGCTGTCCACGAGACTATCGGCCATTTCCCATCTCAGATGCTCTTCGATCGTGACCTTCGTCTGCCATGTGACCTTTTATTTGGTCGCTTTCCGGATGCGCCTTCATCGCCTGAGGAATACATTCAAGGTTCCAGGCCCAGTTTGAAGTGGTACCACAACTTTGCTCGAGAGCAAGTCAACTTGGCGACGAAGAAGATGAAGACGTGATACTACACGAGAGCTACTGAACATCGTTTCAACGAAGGAGAAAAGGTGTGGTTGGGGAATTCGACTTGACGCAAAGTGTAAGTTCATCTCAAAGACACCTTGAGGTGGTCCATACACAGTCCTAAACAGGCTGAACGACGTCGTAGTTCGGATCCGTAAGTCATCGAACTCTAAACCTAAAGTCGTTCATTACAACAGGTTAGCTCCTTACTATGGCCATAGTACGTAGTGTGTTTAATTGCAAATAGTAATGTAAATACTATAAGACCATGGTCTTTTTTGCATTTAGCGTTTGATAGTATTTGATTTGCATTTAGTATTTGATAGTATTTGATTTATATTGGGTTATTTGATTGTATTTGATTTGCATTTAGTATTTGATAGTATTTGATTTATATTTGGTATTTGATAGTATTTGATTTGTATTTAATATTTGATTGTATTAGATTTGTATTTGGTGTTTGCTAGGATTTGATTTGCTGAAATTTACTTACTGCAATTATTGTTTATGTTGTTATTGCAATGTAATGTTTATTATTGCATTGATGCCTTAGTTGTAAGTTTGGCTTCCTGTCCAGGGATTGCAATTCCTGGGACGGGCAGTACTCGGGAAGGGGGCAGTGTTACGGATTTTGTGCCGAATTTAAACACCTCAGCTCAATTGTAGCTGTTTTAAGCGAACTGTTGTTTACCTAATGGTGTTATTGATGGTAGCTGTGAGATTGGATTAGCTTTCTCTGTTTTGAATTGAGTTCTGTTTAAAGTTTGAGATATTGTGATATTGTACCAATATCTTTGAGGAAATATTTCAGTGTTTTGTTTTATTTCCTGCGAAAAGAATAAATTTTATTAACCTTTTAACGACTTGTGCATTCAATCCATTACGAACCCGTACGCACGCAACAATATTTACATTTCATTCCATTTTTATCTAGATGCATATCATTGTCTACAATAGTGCGCCTCCACCTTATGTAATAGAATACTCTGATTACTTGTAATAGAAACCACAATGATGTTTCTAGATTGGAAACATTTTCTCTCTTCAAAAGCCTTGTATGCTCATGTCATTTCACTAGTGGCATCATTTCATTCTTAACTTCAACATGCATTTTATGTAACCCAGAAGTATATCGGGAATTAAAATGTGCAGTTTTATTGTTTATAGTAATGTGCATTTATATTATATAGCACATACCCTGTCTCCACTTTATGCATTGCATTACTCTGTTTATTAGTAGTGTAACACGTTAATAGTATCTCTTCGCTTCAAAAATTGTACCTTCTTCAACAGCTTTGTTTGCTCGTGTTTTTATTATTATTATTATTATTTATTAGTAACACAATAATACTGTCATCCCAGCCCTAGGCTGGGATTTGGCCGGAAGTAGATCAACTCCGATGAGTAGGTGGAAATCCCGTATGGAGAATAACCTTGGTCGGGAGCCTGCTCAACGGCGAGTAGTAGTAGTAGTCCTCTTGGGATGGTCCGTGCACAGTCCTAAACAGGCTGAACGACGTCGTGGTTGGGATCCGTAAGTCAGCGAACTCAAAGCGTTAAGTCGTTCATTACGACAGGTCTCCTTATTATGGCCATAGCACGTAGTATATATAATCATACTAAATAGTACTGTAAATAGTATAAGACCACGGTCCTTTTTGTTTCGAACTTTGTATTTGATTTGATTTGTATTTAGTACTTGATTTGTTTTAAGTTACTGATTGCAATTATTGTTTATATTGTTTGTAATGTAATGTTTATTATTGCATTTTTGCCTTTGTTGTAAGTTTGGCTTCCTGTCCAGAGACTGTACTGCCCGGGATGTGCAGTCATTGGACAGGGGGCAGTGCTACGGATTTTGTATTTAATTTGCTAGTTTTAGTAGAATTGCAATTAAAATTGTTTTATTTTCCCGTGCGGTACAGCGCGTAACGAATTTTAAGAGAAAGCTGCGCCGAAAAAGAAAAATTCAAGAGCACTCGCATTTTACATTTAATGAATAGATATCTCGCAACTGTACTCGTCTGCTCTTCAGAAACCGCGAGAAAATAAAAAATACCAGAATGTTCCCGTGCATGATTAAAAAGCTCATAAAAGCCAGAGAAGAACATCTAAACTCAGTTGTTTACTAAGTTATTGTTGTTTGCTTAGTTGCTGTAATTTTGAGATCGGATTAGCTTTCCATGCGCTTTGAATTGTGTTTTACTTAATGTTTTAGTAGTTTAAAATATAATTACTGTGATATTGTACGAATATCTGTGAGGAAAAGTTTAGCATTTTGTTTAATTTCTTGTGATAAGAATAAATTTAACTTTTCACCAGACTTGGGCATTCAATCTATTAAGAACCCGTTCCACGCAACAATATTAGCATACTGTGCAATCAGAATTCTTCTTCTTCAATATGGATATACGATTTATCCTAAATATCTATTATGCATCGACGCTGCTCCGTCGTTTCCTTGCATTTATTATTACGTATTATATATATTATATATATATATATATATATATAATATAAAATTACATTTTCTCACATCTCGTATTATATATATATATATAATATAAAATTACATTTTCTCTCTTTCTCTCTTTCTCTCTCTCTCTCTCTCTCACACACATATACCTGCTACGAATTTTGCATATATGTAAGTAGTTTTGGTGAAATTATATGTAAAATTGTTAGATCTCTTGTGCAATGTAGCATAAAAAGCTTCAAGAACATGAACCTTCTCCTGAAAAACATTAACTTACATGTTCATTTAATATGAAGGTAAATTAGTTTAGTGAGAGATCGCAAAGCTGACGATAGTTTTGCCGACTAATTTTTGTCACCAAATTTAGTGAGAAATCACCAAAAGTCTCCAAATTGGCGTCTGTCAAAAGATGGAATTTTGAAACCAAAAGAAAAAACTTTTAAATATTCAATGAATTTTTCTTTTTATTTTGACAAAGAAAAAGATTACTTTATGAACTGAATGAAATTTTAAAAAATTCTGTCTCTTTTAAAACAAAAATGGGAATAAAGAACATCCTTCAGTATAAAACTTTAAAATTAAATTCTAAAATCAATTATTCTTTAAAAATAAAAAAAAATCTCAAAAAGTTTGTGACGTTTTCTCTTTAAATCTTTAGTTCTAACTATAAACCCCACGAACACTTAACAAGCAAATAATCGCTCAAGTGTTAACAGAACACGTGAGACTTAAGAAGGGTTTAAAACCTTTTATTACTCAGTATATTTACAATCAGTTCCGACTTGGAACTTTACATAAAGCCGCCACTAGGCCTTGAACTTAAATACTAATAATTTGAGCCAAAATTAGCTTAACTAAAGCCCTTAGAGAATATAGCCGAAGCTATCAGAATCTACCTAGTTGGCCCCTAAATATTAATTAAATCGGCGAAGCCTAGCAAGGGTCTAAGATATGGCCGAGCATAATAACAGCTAAGAGAGGCGTAGCCAGAAGGCAAACGCACGCTAGTCAGGAATCAGACTCTCTCTCTTGAAGTCGGTTAAGTCACGACTTAAATAGTACTCTTTCTCATTTGCATTATCTGCTTTTCTGAATTAACGTTCTGGCAGGACATTGTAAGCTGAACTTAGAATAAGATAGGAAAGATACAAAACTTAAAATAACTGTTAATTAACATCTTACAAGGTGTCTAAAAAGTGGTAAAAAAGTTTTTATGCCTTTCCTGATATTTTTTCAGCGTCTTAATGCGCGAAAATACTGGACATCTTTATATTTTGTTTTTGAAAACAATTGTTTTGTAATTATATATATATAGTATAATTACATACACATATATATGAATACACTTTTGTGTGTATGTACATACACACGAAAGTGTACTTTTGGGGTGAAATTTCTAACAGAAGCTGTCTTATGTTGACCAGAGAAAGAATAATACACTACTAGATTCGGATGTGTTTTATTTTGAAAAAAGGTTTTGTAAGGTATTTCTCCCACCTTCTTCGCATGCCTTCGTGGCGTAGTGGTCAGCATGCTGGGCGCATATTCCAGAGGTCCGTGGTACGAATCCCGGCGGAGACGTTGCTCATTTTTCACGACTTCTGCTTCATAAATACCTAATGACTCTGCAACTGGCTCCCGAACTAAAAAGGTTGTAGATGATGATTCTCCACCACCAGGATTTGGCGATTGGGTCCCATGAACCCCAATCACCTTTTGTTCATGGGAACCCAATCGCAAAATCAAAGGAAGAGTATGTAAGGTATTTATCCCACCTTCTTCGCATGCCTTCGTGGTGCAGTGGTCAGCACGCTGGGCGCGTATTCCAGAAGTCAGGGGTTCGAGTCCCGGCGAAGGCGTTGCTCATTTTTTCACGACTCCTGCTTGATAAATACCTAATGACTCTACAGCTTTAATTTAGATTTAAATTAAATGAATTATTTATTTTCATTCAAATTACCTATTATCTACAATGATTATTGATTTTCTCATTTCAGATACTTTCGTAAGAAACGCTAACAAAAGTATCCTTTTGAAGGACAATTCTTTTAACGAATAAAACCATCTTAGTCAGGGAAAGTTACAAATTTTATCCTCTCATATTAAAATTCATGTAGTTTACATGCCTACTTTACAAACATCACATTTTTTCAAACTTTTATTTAATTTCCTTTTCTAAAACATCCATTGGAAAGGAAACTGTCGATCTGAACTAAACTGCAGTATTGTAAGATGCGTCAAACAATCGAAGCGAAACAAGAAAGGGTATTATGCAAAATAAATAGGTGTGAAAGCTCATTTTTGTAGTTTAGAGGAACTAACGAACCGCAGCTTTGCAGTATTACGTTAAGTGCACTAAGCTGTTATCAACAAAAAAATGATATACAAATTAATTTGTATTCCAAACATCAGTAGCTGGGCATCTGCTTTATCTGCTGAATTTTTATACATGGAACCCAAAGGCTGCATTGTTCATCTCATTAAAACGTCATGAGAATTGGGATTGATGATATAGCAGATCATTTTCTTTGAAGAAAATAGGAAGTCATCAGATTTTTGAATCATTCATGTGAAACTGTCTCATCTAAGACACAACAATTTAAATTTATTTCAATAGCTTCTCAAAACTCTCTGAGAAAAGTGTTACTATGATATACATTTTGAAACAATATCTCATTTGTTGAAGCATACAAGAATACAACGTCTCTCCAGGAATACAAACACTGCTTAAAATTTTATTGCGTGATATGATAGTGATATAATTGCTTATGATAAATTGCTTTTGTGCGCTTTCTGAGCAGAAGCATTTTCTTAAAAACGTTGACTAAACTTTCTTCCAACGTTTGAGAAGTAATCATGTTAAATTTTTCCCATAAAAAAATGGAGCTCCGTATCATTTTTAAAACAAAATAAATTCCGGTGTAAAACAAAGGAATTAAAAAAAACTTCAGTCAAATCCTGTTTCTTTAAAACAGAAGAAGACAAAAGCAAATTTTTATATTTACAGTTCTCAATATTAATGCTTCAATCTCAGCATCCTAATTAATTTTTCTACACGAAAGGAAACAACAAACAGATTTTTGCAAATAAGATTAAACTGTTCTACAGATTTGAATGAAATTTTCAGATTTTTACGTGGACAAAGTGTATCAGATATTAAAATGTCATTGAAAGAAAAAATAAATTTGTAGCCGTTCCTCAATAAACACGAACGCCGGCTAGCTTTAAAAGTATTTATTAACACAGCACACAGGAACGGGTACAAGGAAATATACATAAATATTAAACATATAACGGAACATTAAACATTAGAATTACAGACATCTATTATATGATAACCTAACGTCATCGCGGCTGGAGGTCGACTGTCTTAGACTGTTTGTCTTCGCCACTCGTTGGCGTTCAATATAATACGGTTAAATAGTTCTGTTACAAATTCGAATTATGGCTTTTGTAGTTTAGTTAGCCAAAAATGGCATACTTTAGTTGTACAAAATTGGAATGTTTATTCGTAACAATAGGCTAATATCCTGTATCATAATCGATAGTAATATTGATCTAACAGCGAGTTGGAAAGCAAGATTTACAGCAAACATCCATTTTTTCAGTAAATTATTGATCGACTTTGATGATAAAATTTCTCTTTCTTGAAGAAAGATAGAGCGAAGTTCAGGAAAAGATGACACAATGACTTAAAATGTATCTCTCTAATGTGTTCTGTTTGTGGCGACTCTGACGTTCTTCGATAACCTTACAGTCTTTGGTGAAAGATTGGCGAGTTCTTTCAACATCGCAAAATGTGACGGTTACATATATTTTAAACTATGTAAAACTTCATTATTGTTTATTTGTGTATTTTTAATATTTACTCCATTATATTTCACGTTATTATATATCATTTACTATCGAATCTGGCAACACCAGTTATTATTTATCCGAGCTGTGAGCTCGTGACTATGTAGTTGTAATGAAGCCATTTTATTCTAAAGATGAAAATAAAATGTTGTATATATGTTACATTGATTAGTTCTAACTTCTAACATCAAAATGCACCGGTAAAAATATAAACCCTTTAAGTTAAGAACTACATGTTCATACTACTAGATAGTCAAATTTGATTATTTAGTTGGCCATTGGATGTGAAAAATTATTTCAATCTGCCAGTATTATTCAATCAAGAATGCTCTATCTATACTAGGGGTCTCCAAACTACGGCCCGAGGGCCGAATCTGACCTGCGAGCACTAATGATCCGGCCCTCAAGGGATTCTTCAAAATAATTTTATAAAGTTTAAAGTAACAAATAGCATGCACATTAACTATTTTATATAACACTCAACCTAGAAATGCGTTGTCTACTATGCACGTTCTATATAAAAGATATTATAAACATTATACAACCGTTTCTAAATTTACGATGAGTGAAATACATTGAAACTCTATATAAAAAAAATTTCATGGGAACACACATGACTTCCTCACACGTCCTATTAAATTCATTTAAACTTTTTTCTTCGAATTTCTTTAGAGATGTATTTCTCACTCAATAAATTCAGTTCTGACTTCGTGGCCAGGCAAAAATGCATAAAAACTCAAAACTGCTTCAAACAGCACAAGAGTTTAAACTGTAAATAAATGCAGCTTTGTTAGGCTTAGTAGCACTTAAACAACTTTTAAATTGTTTATAATTCTACACTTATTGCATGCAGATTAACTAGAGTCATAAAAACCTTAACCGGAATATAAGAATAATATAATTCAGTCCGTAAGCTCATACAGTATAGATCCAATCACAAAAATCTCACCGCCTCGCTTAAAAATGTGTATGCCATTCATCATAGTTGCATCGCCGCGGTATGATGAATTAATTGTATCTTGGCCCTCCAAGCTTCGTTGAAAGAGCCAATATGGCCCTCAACTGAAAAGTTTGAATACCCCTACTCTATACTAATAACCGCTGTTTCTATAAATGTAGAATCTGTACAGCGATAAACGAGTCAATTCTATACACGAGTGTAAAATTTTCTTTCGGCATTAAAAAGCAGATTTTCAACCCCCCATAACCCCGTAAAGTGCTACCTACCCAAACTAGCTAACCACTTCTTTAATAATGGTTACTTTCCAAAGTATCTACCATATGATACTCGATCTCAATTTCTTTACAGATGAATCATTTCGAAGGTAAAATCATCAACTCGTAAATATAGAAGGTTTCATTCACTTAGAACATAGTTCTGATCAGCTCATATCTGACATCATGGCTTAATCTCAAAAAGCAATTGATCTCCTCCATAAACTATGGTCCTCTAAATACTATAAGGTATATTCTTGTCCTCTGAAAGCAACTGTCGCTCTGTCTACGGCTTACTCTGCATTTTAATATAAAACTATATCAACGACCGTGCATTTTGATGCTTGGATCATCAAACACATTTCGTGTGTAAACTATCTTATCCCTCTAGTGAACATTTAAAAAATATATTTATAATAATATGATGTACATTAAAGTAGTTTACCTTATCGGCTTGTCTTAAACCAGCATCAGAATTTCTAATACTTAGAAACTTGCAGCTGGGAGAAGTATGCACAATCTGGCAACACTGTATACTTAAAGGAGAACTTTTGAAGTGAGATGGAAACTTCAGAATACTTTTCTGCCAGTGGGCAACTATCTCTAGCGCATTTTATTGTTCGGATGGTTCTTAGGGACTCGAAAACGAAACATTGGAGTATTCTAAATTTCAAACCAGCGTGTGCACTTCTGATAAAGAGCACTGAATGATTTCAAATTTTGTCTGCAATAGCAAAATGTATATTAGCGGTACTGATCTCAAACATTCAAAACATAAATGGAAGTTATATCGGAATGCATAAGAGAATAAATTACTCGTTCTTATTTGGCTAGTGTTTCCTTACTTAGATAGCATGTATTTTATTTTCAATACATCAAGAGTCGCATTGTTAAAGTTTATGTGTGAATACTTAGAAAAACCAAAAATTTCTTCGAATCGGAGTAACTGCTGGGGTTAGAGGAAGTTATCTAAAAATGATGTTAGAGTGTTAAAAGAATTGTACCAAATAATGTAAAATAATGTCTATTCGAATTGCAGCAGAAGTTAACATTCCTCTAAGCTTAATCTTTTCTGTAAAATCTGCCTATCCAGCGCTACATAGAATTAATATACACGATAAGCATATTAGCTATATCTGTAGCTAATTAGATAGCTATAGCAATAGTTAATTTGATAGACAACACCTATGCTAAACGCTTATGTCAGTAACGAGAGGAGCTAAAAACTGTAAGGTACTAGAATCTAAATCAAACTATCTCTAATTAGCTATAGCTATAGCTAATTTGATAGACAATACCTATGCTAAACTTTTGTGTCGGTAATGACAGGAGCTCCGATCTTTAAAGTACACAATGCAAAATATGCACAGCTGAGAGTTCACATGCACTGTTTTTTACATTTCTGAGAGTTTATGTAGAGAGAACTCCTTCAGACGGATATAATCCAAGCTATCACATTCCACTGTAAAGCATGGAGATAGATTCGAGAACATGGCAATAGTTTTGGAAGCAGTATCGTGGAAATCTCTGAAAATACTGCCTGTTTTTAACAGTTATTATCGAGGATTATCAATGTATTTTAAGAGACCAAATCCACAGAATTGCTCATACATTATATCTCAAAGGAGATACACTCGGTCAAAAAAAGAGGAGGACAGTCCTAGATCTCACATCCTTCTCAGCCGATTGACAAAATTTAACCTGTTTTTCATGTCTCGAAAGCGCGACTTAGAATACATATTAGATTTATATATAGCGTTAACAACATGAAATTTTATTCCATTTTTCGATTCCATACTTCACATTATGCTAAAGTGCCAAGTTTTATTAAAATCGCAGCAACAGATTTTTAAAATTAGCAGTCAAAATTTTAACCCCACAATGTTAATTGAATTTCTTGTATATTTAATAACATCGACTTTCATATTAAGTTTAGTTAATATTTTCTTACGTATTTCGAAATTTGGGATTAATCCAAATAAAATTCATACGTTTTTATTCCTTTTAAAAATCTTTATAAATTTTTCGTAAACTATTTTGATTAATAACCTATAAAGTTTTTACCCTCATCTTAAGGTATATACACTCATTTCCAAAAGTTAAGCACGGAGAGGAAAATGCTAATTTCCGGAAGCCACTCAGAATTGAAGAGGATGCAATTTGCTGCAGAGGTAGACGGAAGTATTAAAATATGTTAGGTAACAGCTAATCTCGCTTTCATGTCAAGAAATATGCAAAAAAGGCAGTTTTATAAGAAGCCAGCTTTATAAAGGGTTACATGAAGTTGATTGTAAATGCTAATAGAAGGTGTTTAAAACTTTCGCACAATTTGTTTTCAAGACATACGTGTTTCTATGATTTCCAAAAGACGAATGGAAGATTCTAAGCCCTGGCGTGCTGTGCCGTGGGGTGCATTGAAGCAAAACAGTCGATCACAGATGTTGCTCTTTTCTTCATTCGGCTTTCATCATTCTGTAATTTCACGTTTATGGAAATAATTCCAAACCACACAGACAGTTATCCGAAGGTCCGTAGCCAGTCGCCCAAGGGTTACAACTCCTGCGGAAGATCGATATATTGCTATTGTAGCCAGCGAAATCGCAGACCGACTTCTACACGTGTGACATCTATGGTTACAGCGTCCATTGGTAAAGCGATATCTGCAGTTACTATACGCCGAAGATACATTACTGTACGCCTGGGTACCTCGAGTTTGTGTTCCTCTATCCGTCCAATCGAGAGGGGATTACAGTGCTGCCGGGAACATGTCAACTGGAATGTGTCTGACTGGGGCAATGTCATGTTTACTGATGAGTTAAGATTTGCTCTGGAGCCAGATGACAAGCGTATAAGAATATGGCGTGAACAACAAACATGCAATCAGTCCCAAAACATCACCGAACATTACGCATTCCGAGGCGGAAGCATTATGGTGTGGGCAGGGATTTCATTAGGATATCGCACCGACCTGCACATCTTTAAACGGAGTTCTTTGACGACTGTCCGGTATTGAGATGAAGTCCTAGAACCCATTGTGAGATTGTACGCTGCAGCAGTTGGCCCTACTTTTGTTTTAATGGAGGATAACGCACGTCCCCATAGAGCTGACATCGTCAATGACTACCTGGAGAGTGAAGGGATTGCGTGTATGGCGTGGCCAGCATATTCGCCCAACCTTAGTCCCATTGAAAATCTTTGGGATGCTCTCGGCCGTGCTGTATCTTCAGGTTTCCCACCTCCAGCGACTCTTATCGAGCTGGAAACTACTCTACAAGAAGAATGGCGATTGCTTAATTCTGCGGTGGTTGACCACCTAATTGAAAGCATGGTCACAAGGTGTAAACTTTGTATACAGATGAGGGGGATCACATACGCTATTAATGTCATTTTTTTTCATTTTATGCTGTTTATTTGCACTTTATACATAATTCTGCTTAAGTCTCCAGTATGCCATTATCTGATAACTTACAAAAATTTAATATTGTTTTCATTTCTGTATATAATTATTCATTTCGTTTTATGCATAAATATATATGTTACTTTCCTGCCGAATTTTGTGTCAATCAAAGTAGTATTTGTTGAATGTTTTGCATTTTACATCTTCGTGCTAAACTTTTGGAAATGAGTTGAAGTAGAAGTAGTTGCAGCATGCTGATTTGTATTTTTCCCTTGCTCCATTTGCAATGCTCGTTTTTTCCTAGGTGCAACTGGAACAAATATAGGTTCATGTTTTGTGCTCAATATCCGAACATCGCGGGTGTCCTTCCATTTTAACACAACAATGCCATTCTCGTCTTCTCTGGAAATAATTTCTCCTTTCTTTAAGTTTGCTTGGAGGACTTCCTTTGGGATATCTCTTTTATTTGCTCTTAGTGTTCCAACAACATGCGTTTTTTTATCTAGCAAACACTTTGCCAAATCATAACTAGTATAAAAATTGTCTATATAGAGAGTTCTGCCTTGATTGAGAAGTAATTCCGCTAGTTCCAAACACACACTTTTTGCTAATCCGGTTTCACGCTCTCCAGATGCAGACTTTCCAGTATAGACTTTAAGACCCCATGTATATCCATCAACTGAACACAGCTTGAACAGTTTGACTCCATAACGATGGGATTTATTTGGAATATATTGCCTGAAAATTAGGCGCCCTCTCCATGGAACAAGAGTTTCATCTATAACGAAATCTTCTCCCGGGTAAAATAGGGCTTTGAACTTTTGTTGTAGCATGTCAACTAGGTGCTGTATTTTTCGCAGCCTGTTACTGGTATCGCTCGTTTCATTGTTATCAAAATGAAGCATAGTTAGTAATATCTGAAAACGATTTCGTGACATTATCGCACGTGGAATTGTCATGTTGTAGACTCCATTTTGTGACCAATAGTCTTCCAAACGACCTAGTGGTACCAAACCCATCCACATCATCAATCCTAAGAATTTTTTCATTTCTTCATGATTTGTTTCATTCCACCGATTTATCCTGGAATGCTTCAATTTTGGTTGTGATGAAATAATTTGCCCTGCATATCTGTTTGTTTCAACAACAATGTGGTTAATGATCTCTTCATCAACAAGTAGTAAAAATATATCCAATGGTGTGCTTTGTTGTGAAATGTCTGATTGCAAACCATGCTTTCCGATAAACTCAAACACTTTTTGTCTGCCCACATATTCTGTCCATCCATCGGTGGTGATTATATTATTCTCCTGGTCATAACTGTCGGGTAGGTCTGTCAAATCCTCAAATTCTTCATCAGATACCACAGCTTGAATAACGTCTTCAATAACATTATCAATATCATCGTCCATATCAGTTTCGTCAGATGAGCTTTCAGGGGAATATGCAGGATCCGCGTCAGAATCAAATAAATCAAAGTCTTCATCATCCCATGAATCATAGCATCTCATAGCCGCAGCTTCAATTTCTTCCAAAGTTAACTTTCTCTTGCTCATTGTAATAAAAATTCAAATAATTCTAACCTAAACAAAATAATAGAAATAAAATCATATAAATAAAATAATAAAAAAACCCTGAAACTATAATCTTTTAAGCTCATTCTTTCATATATTTGAATTTAAGATATTCTACTACAGAAACATAAATCTAAATAAAAAGTTTATTGATAAATGACGAATTTAGCTGGCTATCAAATAAGATAGCCATGGCCACGAATGGAAGAATTTACACTAACTTTCGTGGTGTGCTTTGGCTATCATTTTTGGTAGCCAGGATGAAAATCTCCCCATGTGTTACAAAATGAGTCAGATTGAAAAATATTGTTTTTATATATAGTTTTATGTTGAAAAAAATACAAATTACACAAAAAAAAAAAGTTTGGCCCCGTGGTGAACATTTGCAATTTTGGCTTGGCAGTCAAAGTGTTAAACAAAATGGAATCATTCGATGTGAAAAATTTATTTTTCAATGAAATTAGATGTCTTTGCAGTACAGTATGCCTATAGAAGACTTTTTCGAGGCAACTATGTCTGAAAGGGATCTGCATTTATAAGAACATAAATTTACATTTGCTCTATAAAGCGATCACCTCCACTGAAAATCCATGTTGTCTGACATCACAAGTCTTAGAGAGTATTAATTTTGTTTGTTCTGTAATATATTTTACACTCATGTCCATAAATTAAGGATAATGCAAAATCAGGCAAAGGAAGAGTTAGAGGCAAAATAAATTTGACTTATTTGTGAATTATTTATTAAATAAAAGGTAAAGAGCAAAAAACGATGCTATATGTTTGATATTATTAAAAAAATTAGCGATTTTTTCTCCCTGGAGCAAATTACAAAAAAAAACCTATTTACAAAAAACCAATATTACATGGTTGGTATGATTGTTAATACATTGTATGTCTCCCAGACGATGCAATACAGTCCGTACAACGCCTAGGCATGCTGAGTATCAAATTATCGACCTGATCTTGGGGGATATTACACCACTCAGAAAGCAATGCTCTCCGAAGTTCCGGTAGACATGTAGGAGGGTTGACGAGCTGCAACCCGTCAGCCAAGCATGTCCATACGTGCTCTACTGGATTCAAGTCCGGTGAGAATGCTGGCCAGTCCATACGGGTGATATCCTCCGATTGAAGGCATTCGCTTACGATGTTTACACGGTGAGGACGGGCGTTCTCATTAATAAACACAAATTGTGCGCCCCGAAACAAACGTACATGTTGTTCCAGAATGACGTTTCGATAGATTTGGCTTGTCATGGTTCCAATTTGAACATGCAGGTCAGTTCTGGAACCCAGAATAATTCCACCCCAAACGAGCACTCCTGTACCACCGTAACGGTGTCGTTCAATGATGTTTTCTTGATGGTAACGGGTACTGGAGCTCTCCATATGAAAGTCCGGCGAGAATCATACTGCAAGCTAAACCTGGACTCGTCGTAAAACATTACACAAGCCTACTGTTGCGGTGTCCACAATGTGTGCTCTCTACTCCAGGCTACCCGCAGGCGACAGTGAGTTGCAGTAAGTGGAACGCATATGACAGGTCTACGAGCATATAGACCAATCTGCCCTAAGCGTCTGTAAACGATCTGCCTTGGAATTGTCGTACCAGTGGCTGAAGAGAGCTGACGAGACAGGTCTGAGGCTGTGCTCCGCCTGTTTCTTTTGGCAGTAACTGCCAAATACCGGTCCTCATTTGGCGTTGTAACTCTGGGGCGACCTGTGCTGTAACGTCTACTTACATTACCATCATCTTGGAATCGTTGCCAAAGCCTGGAGATGACACTCTGGGCAATTCCAAGTTCGTCTGATACTTCCCACATTCCGCCCACATTCCAGACGGCCGTTAATTCTACCACGTAAAAAATCATCCAAATGCGTCCTTTGTGTCATAACTATTCGGTTATTGCTATGAAATGCTTCCTGCGAACAATTTTACTTCTTTGCCTGTATTCATTATATATCACTCTCTTACAATCTCGTCATTGTGACGTACCATCGGTGTCATCTGGTTTCTTCCTGAAATTTGCATATGATTCTTGAAGATGTGTGTAGTGATTTTACAGGTGATATATTTATTTTAGAGTTCGATTTCCTCGTGACTCCGAATTATCCTTAATTTATGGACATGAGTGTATTTCAAATATTAGATTAATTCTAAAACGAAATTTTCTTAGGATTGATACAAAGTTTCTAACCAAATCAAAGTTCAAATTTAAGAAGTTAAGATTTGAATGTCTCTTCATAATTGGAATATGTGTCTCACTGTATCTACAAAATTGCAAACAAACCATCACTCTTCATACTTTTTTATTAAAATTCTGTAATATATATATATATATATATATAAGCGCAAAGGGCAACTTTTATTTATTTATTTAGCACATACCTTAGTAAATTATCTCTTTCATGCTAAAACATTCAGCTTAGGTGATGGATGGTAGCTTAGGTGATTCAGCTTAGGGGGAGATTTTATATATATATAAATGATATATGTGATTTCGAAAATTAATACTAAAAATATTTTTAAAAAATGTGTGCTCGAATGTTAGTTTTTTGTCTAAAGAGCAATTTTAAAAAATTTTCTTTGAACTTATGGAGCAAAAATTATATTGTATTATTGATAGATAGGCGAGTTCCGTTAAAATAATAATAATAGAAGGAAAAGTATTGCAAAAGCATGTAAAATGGAGTTTTACACCTTAATACTAATACTGATGATTTTATTGCATTATAAATTTTGTTTTTCAGTCATTTTCCCTTTCCAATTCTACGGGGATTACAAAGTGATTTATGGTCGGAGCGTTATATATTGGGTACTCAGTGAAATGCATTCTCCTGATTAAACAATCGAGATGCATAAAAAATCAAAGTAAAACCAGTTTTCTAACTAACAACGCAAAGAAATTCATAAGGAAACAACGGGGACTTTATTAGTAATCAGAATCTGAGAAATTTCAATAAGGCAATCAAGCAGAACAGAAAAATCACTGAAAAGCATGAACAATTAAAATAAAGCAATAAAATAATGCATTATAAAACGAACTGTCAACTCAAAAAAATCAATACAAAATCATTAACAATTCAAACATGAGGAAATACTTAGCCAAATTAATTTTAAAATAAAAACCTAAGTTAACTTAGAATTAAATTTTAAAAGGGAAAAAATGAATATTTAAACGATGGATAATTAGCGACATGGTTTTAAAATATTCCTTAAAACTGAGATTAATTAAACCGTAAGTCGTAATTAAAACGGTTAAGAATAAGCTTATAATAAAGATAGAATAATACGCCGAAAAAGTATTAATCTAGTTTCGATGGCTCGTCCTGTAAAACAAATTTGCAAATATAACACTGATTTTTGTTGTTTGACTTCTATATTAATCAGCTTATAGTCCTAACTTACGGAACTAATGGAGACTGAATATATGATGATATCCGAGGTCATTTGAATATACATAACTATAACGTCATTAAATCGCTTGACTTCTGACGTCGTCCGACTTTTTGCAACTTTTCGATTCTTTTCCTGCTACTTTAGTTGAAACATTTCTGGCAACACTGCATAGATGGAGGACAGTGCGATAGAAGCAGCAGTCGTCTGACACTTTTGTTGTGTGTAGTCAAGCATTATCCTGTTGAAAAATGTCTCTTAAGAGCCCTGCCATGAATAGAATTTCATATGGCTGAAGGCTATCACGAAAATATTGCTGGGCTGACGTTGTCTTGGGGATTAATACAAAAAATGACCGAGTGTCTAATGCCATTATGACATCACCAACATCATGTGATCTCTGATGTCTCTGATACTTTTTGCGACTTTTCGATTCTTTCCTTGTTTCTTTAGTTGAAAAATTTCTAGTAAAATTGTCAACGATCCAATGCTTCCAGTCCTTATCAACGATTTTTAAAATAACCGTGACTGCAATGATCACTTTGCGACTCAGCGAAAGGAACTTGAAGTCACAGAGGCCATTGCGCCGACTACCTTTTATCGTTTGACGCCGCCAAGCACATTTTCAATGGTACCGGACGTATTTGACCTGGGATCTTCCGGACTGAAGCAGAATGTTTTCAGTGACAAGTCCCACTTCAAACTGCTCTTTGATGACCAGGGATGACGTGCTTGGAGATATCCAGAACAGCGTTGTCATACTCACCTAACTGATGCTTGCCACACAGCCCGACAGTCAGGTGTTATGGTATGAAATGACATTTCATTTGATAGCCAGACCCCTTTGGTTGTTATCCGTGATACCTTAGGGCACGGCGGTATGTCTACGAGATTCTATGATCCCTTCGTTTCCTAGACTTCTAGGGTTACATTTCAATACGGTAATGCCCAGCCTCACCACGCTAAGTCTTTTTACTGCTTGTCTTCGTGATTCTCCAGCACTTTCCTAATTGGCGAGATCGGCAGTCTCTTCTCAACAGAGCACGTTTGAGTTCTGATGAGCAGGCATTTCAGACCATCTCTGGATCGCACTGATCTAACTCACCAACTGGTATGTGTAAGGCAAGCAATCTCGCAGGAACATCATTCTTCATTTTTACGACTCAGTGCTCAGTTGGAAAAAGGATCGCATCAGAGCCAGATGTTTGCAAACTCATTATTCGATTTTTTTCTCCTGTAGCTGTATTTCCTGAATAAAGTATTCAGTTTCTATGATACTGTTAGCGTATACTGCTCAACATATGTACATCACATGTAACGATTTTCTTTCCATTCTAATAAGTCTATCTTTGTGTGTCCCTGTTTATGTTATAGAGTGAATTTCAGTGAGAGCAACAGATGATGCACCTCTAAAAATTTGAGAAAAAAAGTGATGAAACAAGAGCAAATCAAAGACATCTGTTATTGCCTTTCCTAGTCAATAAGTTTTTTTTTCCTCTTATTTTGAAGGTTTTAATAATATTGAATTAGCTATTAGCTATCCAATTATAACAATACGGATTAAACAGAATGTGCTTGTAAACAAATCAATCTAGAAAATAATTGCGTGAGTCATCCTAGAAGGCACTAGAATCATACTTATTATTTGCACAAAAATTATAAAAATTTACTTTTAGAATCTTGCTAAGTACTTTCCAATTTTAATAAATATTTTCTCAATACATTTAATTCATAATTATCTGACATAGTTGTGACCGCTGATTTTTATACTTTAAACAAATCTCAAAACAACGCTTCCTAAATAGTTTTATTTAAAATTTATTGTAAAACTTCCTTATTGTTATATATATAGTTATGTTTTCGTTGCACGCTCTCTTTTTTACTTGACACAAGAGCCTCAATCGCCGCATCCTCGGCATTGGCGGTCTGGACAGTTTTTGAATATATTGCTGAATATAATAGCAGTGATGCACCTAAATGAGGGCGCACAGGGCAGTCCAGTCATGAGAAACATGATTTTGTAGGGATTAATTAAATCAGTGTTCGGATTTAAAAACGGATTGGGTTGTCGGGAAAGGAAACGAACTGGGAAGAAAAGAAGTGAAATTCAAAGAACTGATTCATCGCAAAATTCCGTTTTGAGAATAATAAATGACCTTCTGGGCTGTCGCTGTTTTGGAATGAAAACACTAAAAATAATAATAAAAAATTGATGAATTTATCTTTAACTTCTGAGTATAAAAATAATCTGTAATTTTCTGCTTGCATAATGCAGATTGCAGAAAAATTTAATCTATGACTGAAACTCAAAAATTCGGTGATAACATTTATAAAGAATATCCTAAGTCTTGTAAAAGACCTAAAAAATGCATAATCCTTTGTAAGGTTTATCCTAATTTTATTAACAGTTATTTTAATTTATGCGTCTCTTCTATCTTTTCTAGTTTCAGCTTACAATTTCCTACCAGAATGTAATTTCAGAAGTGCAGTGAACGCAAATGAGTAAGAGTACTATTTAAGTCGATGTTTCGCCGACTTCGAGAGAGAGAGTATGATTCCCTGACTACAGCGCGTTTGCCTTTTGGCTACGTTCTCTCTTAGCTACTACGCTCGGCCATACTTTAGGCCCTTGCTTGGCTTCTCCGATTTAGTTAATATTTAGGGGCCAACTACTTAGAAACCTGATAGCTTCGGCTATATCTTTCAGATAGCTTTGGTTAAGCTTAGTTTAATTTAAATTCATAATTATTTAAGTTCAAGCTCAAGTGGAGGCTTTGTGTATACTCCGAGTTAGGAGTTGATTGTATTTATTCTGAGAAATAAAGGGTAGTCAACTCTTCTTACGTCTTACGTGTTTATTCACACACTTAAACTGCTTATTCGCCTGTTAGTGTTTTTGGGATTCTAAGACTGAACATTGGAATTAAATAAGTAAAACTCCACACCATATTCGAAGAACATAACTTGTCGAGCATTTTTCGTGAAACGAAACAAACCGATAAAGATCAAAATTTCATTCTTTAAAAGATGGAACAACTATATACATCTAAGATCCTATAATTCACTACTTCCTCTTTCTCCGAATAGCGAAAATTTCAAAATTTGCATCATATTTGCATCAGCGTTGAATAGAGCTCTATCTGATAGACTAGTGAAAGAGTTTATATGAAATAGAAGAACCCGTACATGTCCTTTGTTCAATGACCAACATATACTAATTGTATTCTATTCTCCTAAAATTGGAATTACGCTTTCTTATACACGCAAAGATGGCCAAACTTCAAGGCAATGGGAGCCTCAGAATAGATTTTATGAACGTTCGAGAGCCGCAAGTCCGCATTTATATCATTTCAAAAATCATGAGACAGGTTTTGAATATAAAGAAACTTTTGAAGTAAATTAATGAATATATGATTAACATGATTAGATATAAATATGAATAAATACATGTTATATCTACTGTTTTGTGTTCAGAAAAGTCAAATCCCGAGAAAATAAAAATTTGTAACTCTTGTTCTGGGCAAGTGAACGTTTTTTCTTCAGGTAAAGAAATTAAATATTCTCTTCTGATTTCCTTTATACCTCTCCGCCCGTAATTATTTTTGTTTTATTTTAGCAGAAGTAAAATTAATCGGAAACATATTCATTGGTTTACAATTACATAAAAAATGTTATTTGAATAAATCACAAATCATTATTTAAAAGAAAATGGGGTTTTTGTTTTTATTTTTAAACTCATGAGTAGTCTTTAAGGTACATAAATTAAATAACACACATCAACGCGCAATGCAGAGAAACTATTATTCGAGAAAGAATATTTATTTAAAAAATAAGCTATTAACTTGTTTAGGCTTTTGCTTAAAAAGTAATTTTGTTTCTCCACACAATTAACATAAGAACCAACATACTGAGATGATTCGAATACTTTGGATCCTAACCTAAGAAACCGTTGAAACATTTACTTGTTGATTTGAGTGTTATTTAGATTTGCTTAATTTATAAATATACAAATGAGCAAAACAAACAGATTCTCGAATTTCCGAAAAACATGTTAAAAATATGCCCTGTGCACTGGAATAATGCATATTTTAAAATTAATTTTAAAAAAAACCTGAAAAGTTTCAGATTTTAACGGTCTCTTGAAGAAGTTTGTTAAGGTTTTTACGCTGTCGCTGAGTTCGCAGTCCACCATTCTGTTGTTGCACTCACTCCTGCTAACCCTCTTTCTTTCTTTCTTTTTTTTTTAGCTTTATTATTAAGCATCGTTTTCTTCTCACTTACGCCACATACAGTTCAACAAAAAATTACAAAATTTTTAAAAGCTGCAGGACATCATATGTTTAGAATTCCCGATGCAGCGATGAGTGTGGATATACATTTTAAAATTTTTTTTCAGTCTTTGCTCAGTTATCATATCAATGCATAGATTTTTTTTTAGTAAGACTGCTTACAAAACGTTTTTTAGCCCAAAAGGGGTCATAGTCCCGAATGGGATATTAATATTGAAACATTATTTTGCGTCAATACACTTAAATGTGTTGCATCACTTATCAAATTGCTGCCACCTAATATTATCGCTCTGTATTATATTTAAAGAAATAGAAAAGATAAATAATGGAGAATCTGGAATAGATGTATGTATGTTTCTAGCACTGTGAAAAAATAACCGTACCTAGAGCCATCAAATTTTGAATAACGTAGTTCTCCCCCCCAAAATGGAAGCCTGAATTTTGAATTTCGAATTTGTTTTATAATCTACCATATTATGTAAAACTTTAATGAATTTTTAATTAACAAACTCAATGATTTGCAACACTGTAAGGAAAAAAATAAAAAACATTTTTAACTCCAGCGCGTGAAAGTTGTCTATCAGGAATCCTAAAGATGTGCTGTTTTTAACATTTTGTGATTTTACTGTTGAATCGAATTTTTGGTAGAGTAAGCGCCAAGAACGTGATATTTAACAAATGACGTAAACACAGAAAATGTCAATAATAAAAAGACAAAAAAAATTAAATTTGAAAGCTTTCAGATTTTATATTACGCCCAAAGGGTCGTTTTTTTAACGTGTTGTGTGTTACCGTTATTGATCTTCCGTTATCATGTTCTTCGCACTTAAACCATAAAATTCAATTCAACAGCAATATCACAAACTAATTTATAAACAGTATATCTTTAGAATTCCCGATACATAGTCTCTCGCGATGGAGGTAATTTTTAGTCGAAAGGGGCTTTGTCCCTGAAGGACTACTGCTTTCGTTTTGCGTTGAGTCACTACAAACGGCTATATGATTTTTCAAATTGTTGCCACCAAAAGTTATCGCCATGTATTATATTTAAAGACATTAAATAACGAAGAATCTGCATAAATGTATGTATATTTCTCCAAATGTGATAAATAACGGTACCTAGAGCCATCCAATTTTGAATAACCTACGTTTCCACCCGAATATGCGCATCTGGAAGCCCAAATTTGGAATTTGGAATTTGTTTTGTTATCTCTTTCATATTTTCTTAAACTTAAACGAATTTTTTATGTACATACACAACGATTTAAAAGCGAGCAATGGCAACACTGTACAAAAAAAAAAATTATCTCCAACGCGTGAGACTGTGCATCGGGAATTCTAAAGATATGCTCATTTTAAAATTATTTTGCGGTACTGCTGTTGAACTGAATTTTATGGGTTTAAGTGCGAAGAACATGATATCTAATAAATAAAGTAACACACAAAAGGTTAAAAAAACGCTCCTTTGGGCGCAATGTAAAAACTGAAAGCTTTCAGAATTTTTTTAGTCCAAAGGGGCAATTTGCTCAGAAGGACTATTAATTTCCTTTTGGCATTTTGCGTTAGTTCACCATAAATGACGGTTCACTTTTCAAATTGTTGCCACCAAACATTAGAGCCATTCATTATTTAATTTGTTTATTTAAAGAAATTAAATAATGAACAACCTGCATAAATGTATGTATGTTTCTCGCACTGTAATAAAACAACGGTATCTAAAGCCATCCAATTTTGAATATTGAAGTTTTCCATCCGAATATGGGCATCTGGAAGCCCAGATTTGGAATTTAGAATTTGTTTTATTATCTATCTCATATTTTGTAAAACTTTAATGAATTTCTAATTAACAAACTCAACGATTTCAAAGAGAGCAATGACAACACTGTACGGAAAAAAAATTTTGTCTACAGACCGTGAGAGTGTGTATCGGAAATTCTAAAGCTATGCTCATTTTAAAATTATTTTGCGATATTGCTGTTGAACTGAATTTTATAGTTTAAGGGCGAAGAAAATGATATTTATTAAATATTGGTAACACACAAAACGTTAAAAAAAGCCCCTTTGGGCGTAATGTAAAACCTGAAAGGCTTTGATTTTTTTTAACTCGATTCAAAAGTAAGGAACAGTAAGCTATTTGTAAGCGATAGATGTAGTGTACGTCTATCGCTTACAAATAGCTTAATTTTTTAATCCACAACAAGCATATTTAATAAGAAAAATTATCTTATATTTTTCTGAATGGCAATATTTTTCTGAATGACTCGAACGGAAAGGAATATCACTTATTTGTAGTGATTCTATCATAAAGGTTAAATGGAGTTAAGGCTTCTGTAATGGGAGCTATAGGAGCTTTTAGTCTAACCTCCATGGATTCGATGCAAAACCACATTTCGAGATGAATAGGCCTTTTGCGCTAATAATTTTCCTTTTCATTTCATTTTAATGATGCTTAAATACAATCAGGTCAGTCTAGATTTCTTCCCAATATAGTTAACTGGTTTTGGATTTCATTTGATTTAAAATTGTTCTGCACATTTTGAAACTTACATGTGTAACAAAACGGAAATAACGAATAATGTTAGTTTCGGAGAGCTTTAAACCAAGGCCAACTAGATGTCTAGTCTGCCTGTTAAACCCTAAGAAGGCCAACTAGATGTCCAGTCTGCCTGTTAAATCCTAACAAGACCAAAGAGATGTCCAGTCTGCCTGTTAAACCCTAACAAGGCCAACTAGATCTTATTAGATATTTAGTTGGCATTGACAGTAATCACTCAGTACAAAAAGTTCTTGCAGCGGGATACTTAACTTAGCTACAATGGGTTTCGTCCTGTTTTTAATGTTATGCTGTAACATGGAATATTTATACACCGTAGCGAAACTCTTTAAGCTTGATTAAAAAAAAAAAGCCTATAAATTCTTTGGTCTAATATTTCATCCTACGGGCAGAAAGACTTTTCATGTTCTTTGTGTGTGCCGAAAATTTCGTAAAGAATTTTCGTATTATATTTCTAGTTGTATTTCATGATTGAAATTCTGAGAAGTTTCACCCTGGTATGAAAAGAGTGATTCATGCATTTTTAAGCTAGTATTTAGTTTTACTGTTTAAACAAATATGTGTTTTATCGTTAGTTCTGAATGTTTGTCTTCTTAGCAGATATGCTTTAATGTTTCTTGTAAATGTTTTGGAAGCATCCGGTAAATGTAAACACCGCCAACAATGGTGATAATAGTTTGATTAATTGGGCCGCATTTGGCGAAAAGTTTGAACTAAGAAAGATTTATTTGTTGTGCAGCATGTATATAACTGACGAGATCTTTTTAAATAGATGTTTCATATGCGAAGTAAAAGTGCATCTCTTGGTGAATACGTATTCATAGTGGCCAGCTCTTCTGATATGACAACACATCTTCCTTCAGATTGCTGAATTTCCCTATTTTTAATTTTAAACTTTTACTCCAGAAAATGTTTCCCAGCAATAAATGAAATTTATTGAATTTCTGAAACTTAAGTTAAGAATATAAAATTCAGGATATCTAGTAAAGTTAACACAATATTTCACATCAGAATATAAATAATTATATCATATTATAAGTAATTCAGTAACCTGAATCGTGCATTGTAAAATAAATAAAGAGTTAATATGGGTTTTTTTAAAAGAGCATCTCCATGCAACATGAAAGCTTCCTGGAAACTTTCATTGTTTTCATATTTCAACGTCAGAAATTATTCTAGTGACTAGTAAAAATATATCTGAAGTCGTACGAAAGGTTTTCAGTGTGTATCTATGTAATCTTTATGTGTATGCTGATTTTTTTTTCCTTTTTAATTGAAGCTTCCAATTTTGTTATTACTGATTGCTTTATTACACTGTTTAATATTTCTTACTGTAATGTGGTATTTCTGTCTTAACATAGAATTTAATCTAAATGCATTATAAAAGCGTAAGCACTTAAATTTAATCTAACTGCATATATATATTGTCCTTTTTGTTCTGTTCTTTTTGCAGGTATTTCCGGTAGTGATCTTTTGGCAATGAAGTGTATTATTGATATCAGCTGATTGATTAAACAATTTTTTTTATATACAAAAGCTGTTTTTTATTTTGGTAACTGCTTGAAACAACAAGTTGTTATTTATTTTCTTCATCTTGTCTATGCCTCCATGTGAATTCTGCTGAGTAAGAAGGTAAGTGGTTTCCTTTGAAGCAATTTCCAGTTCTTATTCTTTAACCTTTGTTAATAGTTGCTAACATCACAGTTCTTTCTTATGCATACTAACAGTTTCATTCTATGAGAATTAGAACACATGGTTTTTGGCAGAGTGTCACGTGCTTCATAATTATGGATTTCTCCTGTTCTATTTCTCAATAAGTTTTAATAAACAAATGATACAAACTATAATAAAAATTAAAGCAAAGAGCTGAAACATTGTTTGAAGTACTTTACACAAGTAAATAGTTTATCAGAACAGGAAAAAAAAATGCTGCAGAGCAGATATGTACTCCTAATTGATTTGAAGTTATTATTGAAATAAAAAAAGCCAATGAATGTTTAATACACATACTCTTCTACTTGAACATCAGCACCTCAAGGCCCTAATTTTGAATTTTGAGTATGTTTTTTATTAGTTTCATATTTTATACAAATTTAATGAATTTTTGTATAATAAACCCTATGATGAATAAACCCTATGATGTACAAGAGAGAATTGGTAACAGTGTTCAAAATAAAACACTTTTATCTCTACTGTGCCAGACTTTTGCCAAAATGTAAAATACTTATTTTTTCTTGTAAAGCCTTCATAAAGCACATGACTTGGAACAAGTATTGTCAAGCATGATGTTAAAATTCAGTCATAAAATCTTTGTATTGGTTTTATATTGTAAACCCAACTAATCTGGTTTAATTGTCATGAAGAAGGATATAAGTTAACTGCTGTTTATCTATCTTTTCCTCACATTTTGAAAAAATTATTAAAATTCGAACCCTACCCTAGATGAAACAGCATGTAATGAAGTACAGTCAAATATTGAAAATCCACCGACCTGAAATCCATTTGCCTCTCAAAATATAAAAATTGAATTTATAGGTTCCAGAAACCACAAAATGGAGAATGAAATACTGAAGAAAAAATGTTTATCCAATAATGACGGCATAATTACCGAATAATAATGATTCTGTGTTAGTGTCAGGAAAAAATCTTAGCCCAGAAAAGGCCCAGAAGACCTTTTTTTTTGATAAATTTAATATGTCGAATGATATTTACATATGTTCTTGTTGATTTCAAGACTTTGATTGATTAGGCAGATAAAATAATATTCTGGTTCTCCTTTTCTTCCTTTATCTTTTTCCCCCCTCTCTTATTTTATTTTTATTCCAGATTGAAAGTATTTTATTATATGATTAAAAAAATTATTATTTTAACATAAAGAGCAATTATATGCAATATTAATTTAGATATGTGCATTCTGAAATTGAGAGCATTCCAAGCTTGAAAGTATTGTATAGCAAATGTTTCTGTTTTTATGTATATGTAAAGTATTTAACAATTTATGTGCCAACATGTGAATTTTTTAAATTTATTTCAGAGCCGAAATGGAGTTAGATGATGATACTCATTTGTGCCTGCGCTGTGGAAAAACGATAATTGGATTGGATTGTTATGTGTTACATAGACAGCAGCAATGTTATAAGCCTACTGGTTCATCAGTTTTATCTGACAGCTCTAATAAAGTACCTTCATCAGACTCTCCTGTGGAGGAACTGAATTCTGATTTACCTCAGAGTATTTGCAAACCCTCTGCAGATGATTTCTTTCTGTCTCTTAATCTGCAGAGTAATCTCAAACATGATAATTCCTTGTCCAATATTTCATGTGGTACTCAAAAGTCAAGCAATATAACTGAAAACTTTTGCTCTAGATTAGATATAACTACTCTCGATAATGATTTTGAGACTACCTTTTCTGAAAATAAAGGAATGTGCTCAAGTGATATTGTAGATGAAACTGATAGCTTAAGCATGGATGGAATGGTATTATCTAATGAAAAGTGGGATACTAATTTTAAAATTCATGGTAGCTTTTGTGCGGCTTCACAAGCTACTAAAGGAAATATTTCAAATTTTCTTGCTGGTGAGAATATTATGTTACAAATGGATCCAGTGTATGAAGGTAACTCTTTGTGTTCCGACTCTTTTACCTACAAAGAAACCGTTCATGAAGAATCACCTAATGCTGATAGTAATCTTTTATATTCAAAAACTGAGAATATCAAGGCACATATTAAATCTTTAAGTTTGCCTGAGCCTAGGGTTTCATTTCGACAAAAATTAAATACTAGTTGCAATTTGATGTGCTGTGATGATGTAGAGAAGTATTTATGTAATTTATGTGATCATGAATTTGCTTTTCAGGATACTTTTTTGGATCATCTGCTGTCTTGTAGAAAAAATGACAGTAGCATTTGGCTATCTGAAATATTCAAAAATGAATTTCTTTTTATACATAGCTTACGTTTTAAATGCCTTCTCTGTTCGTTTTACTGTAATGATTCTGTTGTTTTTCTAAATCATTTAGAGAGTTGTGATCATCGTCAAAATGCAGCATCTTTAACAAAGCCTTTAATTTGTTTTCCATGCCAAGATGAATGCTGTGCAAGTGATGAAATGTTTCAACATTTTTCTAAAACCCATTATTTGTCAGACCACAGAAAACATCCTGTCATTATAACTGAAGCTAAAAAGTCTTTACATTGTTGTTATTGTCTGTCGTTTGTTCGCACTGCAAATCATTTTCAGTCAAAAGAAATGTTTCACTCACTTTCATTTAATGATATTTTGTTTTATAAAGACACATTGCCGTATGTGTCTCCTTGCTGCTATAGAATAGACAGTGTTTTGCCAAATAGTCATATTCAGGCATTAAAAACATTCACTTCCTTAATATCTAATTCTGAAACTCAACATTCTGATATCAGTTCTAATGGTTTAACTAATCTGGATTGCACTCAAGACAGACAGAAAAAGAATTCTGAGGTTCCTAGTAATGATTGCTGTCAGATTTTTCTAAAACAGTTGAATCAAAATCATGCTACTAATAAAGATAAAAGTATATTAGTAATGCAAAATGGGGCAAAAATATGTGGTGATACTTTAATACATACTGTAACAAAAAAGCCTTTTAGAAAATATAAAAAGTCTCCTAATAAAAAAGTGTGCCATCTTTCTGCCAAGAAGTATTCTTGCACTATATGTAAATCTGAGTACTTAAGTAAAATTGCTTTAAAGCATCATTTAAAAGCACATGCTTTAAAGAATGATAAAGTAAATTGTATTTCAAATGCTTCTCAAAATAATCAACAGAAAAAGATTTATGTTGGCAATGTCTATTTATGTTCTAGGTGTGGGTATAGAACTAAAACTGCTCAAATGTTGACTAGACATGAGCGTACCCACACTGGAGAAAGACCATTTAAGTGCAAAGATTGCAGTTACTCCTGTTGTTTGAGTAGTCAACTACTAAGGCATAAAAGACTTCATTCAGGTTCTAAACCATATAAATGTCCATACTGTAAATATGTATGTAACTCGCAAGAGAATCTACGAAAACATATTTTAAAAACAAAAAAACATAAAGGAAAGAAAATGTATAAGTGTCAGTTCTGTGATTATGGTTGTAATATATTTTCTGATTACAAAGAACATTTGCTTAACTCTCATTTGGAACATTTTCCAAATGGAGAAAAGGATATTAATTCCTCAGCAGTGGCAGGAATATATAAGTTGGTTGTCTGAATATATAATAATTTTCATAAGGTAACTTATGTGTTAGAATTTCTTCAGGAGTTTAAATGTGATCTTTTGATTTATATGAAAATATAAACATTTGTTTAAGAATATGTAAGGTGTTTATAAACGTAATTTCTCCAAATACACAGTGGCTCCCAAAAGTGTTTGTACACTTATGATTTTCACTGAAATAGGGCTCTATCCATTAATTAAAATTAAACTTTCTGAATGAGATTTTAATAATAAGATCTATAATCTACTCGTTACAAAATTACATGAAATATTTTTAAAATATAACAAAACTTTATTTTTAAGAAGTTAATAATAAAAAAATGACAAACATTTTATCTCACAAAAGTCTTCGTACACTTCAAAAGAAATCTTGATATATTAATAAATATTTTCATTCTTCATTAAATTAATATTTAGTAGGATATCCTTTAGCATCCACAACAGCTTTTAAATGTCTGGGAATAGATTTTACAAATTTTTTTCTAATTTCTGTGTCAATGTTCATCCTTTCCTCCATCATGACTGTTTTAAGTTCGCTTTTCGTTTTGATGTCGTGTTTTCGCATTCTAACCTCCAGTTCTTTCCAAATGTGTTCTATGGGGTGTAAATCTGGCGACTGAGGTGGTGTTTTCAAAACCTATGGACAATTATAGAGACACCACAGGTGAACGTTGAGAGCCGTATGCTTAGGATCGTTATCATGATTAAAAATAAAGTTGTTTCCAATACCCAAATTTTGGGCTGATAATTTTAAATTGTCTCTTAAAATATTTAAATAAATAGAATGATTCATTATGCCATCAATAAATACCAAATTACCTAGTCCTGATACTGCCATGCACCCCCCACACAAGCTTAACTGTTCCACCATGCTTTAATTGG
This sequence comes from Stegodyphus mimosarum, assembly GCA_000611955.2. Classification (NCBI taxonomy): domain Eukaryota; kingdom Metazoa; phylum Arthropoda; class Arachnida; order Araneae; family Eresidae; genus Stegodyphus; species Stegodyphus mimosarum. The sequence continues at coordinate 219,448 of KK117680.1, forward strand.
TCCAATTAAGTTCTTAGAATGAAGTTCCTCATTTTTCTTCTCAATACAGTCGACCATCGGGACCAAAAATGTTAAATTTGCTTTCGTCAGCAAATAGCTTCATCATTCCGGTATGTTTCGGGTGTATTTATCATCGATTTTGCGAATGAAAGTCTAAACTTTTTGTTTTTCTCACTAACAAAAAAATTTTTTTACGGGCAGAACGCCCATGTAATTCAGCTTCTCTGAGAACTCGTTGAACAGTTTTAGGTGAAATTGAAGTAGAAAACTTTGCATTAAATTCTGCAGAAACTTTTATACCACTCAAATGTGGATTTTTCACAAATTTTCTAATAATAAATCTCTTATCACATTTAGCTAACTCTCTCGGTCGACCTTTTCTTATCCTGTTTTCAATCCAATTTTCTTCTTTAAAGTGTTTTTATGAAGTAAACAATAAAAAATTAAAGCAAATGAATTTTTAAATGCCACCACAATGCAAAAATTAAAAAAAGTGGCAAACGACCATTCTAATTTTGATTTTATCCAAAAATATTTCAGTGTGCGAAGACTTTTGTGAGATGAAATGTTTGTCATTTTTTTATTATTAATTTCTTAAAAATAAAGTTTTGCTATATTTTAAAAATATTTCATGTAATTTTGTTAGAAATAGATTATAGACTTTATTATTAAAATCTCATTCAGAAAGTTTACTTTTAATTAACGGATAGAGCCCTATTTCAGTGAAAATCGTAAGTGTACAAACACTTTTGGGAATCACTGTAGCTCCCAGACATGAAGTTCCAAAAGTACTGTGAGGAAAAAAGA